>CAWUFW010015138.1:0-376300 GCA_963921515.1 Calotriton arnoldi | reverse complement strand
GGTGAGTGTTTGATTTGCTCTAACGCTCCGTCCATCATCCCCTTTGGTATTGCTTTGATTAAATAAATGAAGGCGCTCAACCATGCTGTGTCGGAGGTGGGAGGGACTGCCTTGGACCGAAAGGCAAGAAACAATTTTGAAGCACACGAGCGCCTATGTGGGGCTGTTGATAAATAAATAAAGGCGCGTGCTGCATTGGGAGGTGGGAGGGGCGTGCTTTTGAGGCAATCCAATAAACAGCACTCCAAGCAGACGACCCCAAAGTGAAAGGGGCACTGTTATTAAATAAATAAAGGCCCAGCGATTCTGTTTTTGAGGTGGGAGGGGTCTGCTTTGAAGGAAAGGCAAGAAATAATTTCGAAGTACATGGGCGCCGTTAATACATAAATAAAGGCTCACTGCCATGCTGTGTCGGGAGGTGGGAGGGGTCTGCAAGCGGCGCTGTTATTAAATAAATGAAGGCGCTCAACCATGCTGTGTCCGAGGTGGGAGGGGACTGCCTTTGACGAAAGGCAAGAAACAATTTTGAAGCACACGAGCGCCATTAATAAATAACAAGCGCTAAAACACAAGCGCGGCCCAGCGGCGCGAAAGTTAACTATTAACTGAGAGGGGGAGCAGGAGGTGAGCCTCACGAGTGGTGGCGCGCGCGCGCCTGGAAGAGCGACAGCTAAAGGCCCTGAGAGGAAAGCCAGATGGCGCCTGTGCGCGTTACTGTGCGCGTAACCGCACGCTCTAGGCCACACAAAAAGCTGTGGTCGGCTTTTGAAGCCCACTTACTAAAAGTCTCGCCAGGTCAGCGTATGCGCTGGCTCAGGCGAGACCTAAAAACAAGCGTGGGTGCGAGTGAGTTACTGAGCAGCGCATGCCCACTGCGTCCCGCTGCTCGTTCCCGCAGCAATACACCATGGGAGTTAACTTCTGAAAAAAGATGGGACAAGAACCAACCATTAGCCATTTGGGGCTACAGTTTTAAAATGACACACACAAAGGCCAATCCAAAGCGATGGGATCAGTCAGACCCCACAAAGTACATACAACAGATCACTTGACAGCACACGCGCTGTTTAGGCTCGACTTAAAAAGGACCATTAGATGAATAGATTAACAGTTTGGAATCTTTATTGTAGATATTTTTCATTATTTATATATACTTTTTGTATTCCTTAACACATTTGTTATTAGAAGCTCTATGTAATTCTGTAATACATTCTTCTCTATAATTTATGTATGGTGGATCACACTTTCGATAAAAAAAATAAAAAGAGAATTAGTGCTACATAGGAGATTTGGCCTTTCACCCTACTTCCTCCTATTCTCAGTAAAGTCGCCACCCGCACGTCATCTACTGGTGAATTCATTACACATTTTCAACAAACACACCATTCCATGTCTCTGTTGTGGTATCCATTAAGTGGGTCTGCATCAGTGTCATAATCATACTAGAAGTTTGTATTTTTGCCTTCACCTCATTCTTTGCCTTTTTACTTTTCCCATTTTCCTTTACCTCACTCAATTCTCTCTCTCTCTTCATTTCTCTTTATCCCTTCCTTACTTGTGGCCAGTACACTTCATTCATTGAAGAGCAAGGGGCTGAAACAGCCAGTAGGATCTCATTTAGGGCTTGGTGGGCTTACTGCTAAATGGCTGTGGTTGTCTCTGCCTGCTCAGCTGCGGCCAGCCCACCCTATATACACTTCTTTGCCTGTTTGGCATAAATTTTTGCCGAAAGTGCTTTTGCCGGCATGAAAGGAGCACTTTGGGGAAAAAAGAAAAATTAATGATCAGCTTCACATACCATGGCGTCATGATGGGCCGCTCGAATTAAAAAAATGCAAACATAAACCCACACAGCATATATTTAAAGTTTTCATTCAGCATGTGGGGGACATTTTTCTTTTTTGCTGTCTGGGACCACCAGGGTGTATCTGGTAGTCTCCCTTGAGCAGTCACCTTGAAACTAGGGCCATCATCCCTGTGCAAGTGAAGTTGGCAACCCCAGTGTGTCAGGAGGTCACCGTAAAGCTAGGGCTATCACCCTTGTGCAAGTGAAATTGGCTACTTTTTTGTTCTAGGAGGTGACCACCATGAAAGCAGGGCCATCACCCTGGATCATCGTACCAAGTCTGCTGTGAAGAACACTTACAGATTGCAGAAGGACCAGTGGAGAGGATGTCCAACACCGACACAGGCTGTCTGAAGACTGAGGAGACCTGATGCTTCATTGGGGAAAGGTGGTAGGAGAACACTTTACGAAATCCATCCTTTCATCGGATTTTTCACCTTTGCGGGACCCTATATTTTTGCTGGCTTTAGAACTCTGTGCTCTTCACCCTTGCTAATCAATAGTCGAGTGCATGTGCATGTACCTTTAAATATTTTTGAATTGCCATACTCCTAATTGGTATATCTAAATTACCTATAAGTCCCTAATATATGGTACCAGATGTACCCAGGGTCTGGAAGTTAAATGCAGCACCTTTTGTGCCTTCCAGTACTGTGGCAGTGCAAACATGGATTCAGGTCTACTAATGTAGTCTAACTGTGGCAGTTTAAACAGTGCGATCCAACATGTCAAAATAAATAATTTCGACACGTCAGAAACTCAATTTTAAATATTAATATGTCACCACTATGTAGGCCTTGTGTGAGAAGTTGGCCTGGTATATGCTGTCCACTAGTTATAGTGGGCACCTTGCACCAGTCCAAACAACCCCTTATTGATGATAGGTTTAAAGACAACCTTTATTGAAAGCTATCCTAGTGGTAGCTATGGAGAGCAGCCTTCAGCCTAAGTCTTGAAGGAGTGTAAAGCTGTTTGTTTTACCAGTCTATAATCTCTTGAATGGCTAAATGAAAGGAGACCACACCAGGTATATATATAAAATATATGTATTTATTCTAAAACACACACCCCTAGTCTCTTTATGAGGCTAGAGGTCGAAGTACACAAGTTACACTTAAAAATAGCACAGTAAAGTGGCACAATATACGATTAGCCCTAGGGGCGTACCAAACCATATATTAAGAAAGTGGTATAAGAACCACGACTTGACTAGACACAAGGCCTAGAGCCTGTAGAATCGCTGGGACCCCAAGGAACCACCCAAGGTAGTGACACAGGGGACCCACGGGGGACGTGTGCAGTGAGTGAACACAGCCGCGAGCTCCGTTAGCTTCTATGGGGAAAGTCGCGGTTAGGGTTTTAGAGTTTAGGGACACTTCGGAGTGGACTAGGAACAAACCCTTTTGGACTTAGTTGGTTCTAGGGCCAACACCCACGGGAGCACCGGAGTACTCGTGTTACCTCACCCAGGGAAGCCGGGTGCATAGGTGTCAAATGGTGTCGGGTCGCGTCGTCGCTTTCAATTGCAGCTGGCAGAGAAGTGCTGCTGCCGGTAAGATGCGAAGTGTCCGAAGAGATCCTAGCCTGGATCGGAGATGTGAAGAACCTGAAAGCAGAGGGTACAGAGTCTGGGTCACTAGCCAGTGACCAGGGGCATGATAGACGAATGCCCACCGATGTCGGGTGTTTCAGGTGAAAGAAGTGAAGCTTGACTCTTCAGCCACGAGGACCAGGAGGCGTCGACGACGACCAGGAGCTGGATTCGAGCTGTCCCACGAAGGATGTCGAGTGCTGCAGCGTCGGTGCCCGGATTGGACACAACAAGCCTTGGCAACAGCAACCCACGCAGGAAGAGGAAAGATGCTTCGGGACGGACCAGCAAGGTCCTGGGGACTCCCCAAGCACTGGAGAGTCAGGGCACTCTGGAGCAACCAGGAAAGCCCAATCAATGTACAGTTACCCTTCTCAGGGACCCACAAGTCGACGGACAAGGGATCGCAAAGGGACCTCGAGCGGAATCACAAAATGGCGGCCCACGGGTCACTTGGAGTGGGTAGGGCAGCAATCTTTGGTGGATTCACTGCTCGGGGTCAGGGCTACAAGTAACCCAAAGCACAGCCTCAAGGTTTGACGAGAAGCTTACGCACTTGCAAATGTGCACGGTGTCCAGGGGTTCCGGTTCCACGGTGCCCACGAGGGCTACGGGTCTCAGCTTTGCTGGGGACTCGGGTCAGCCTCTGGGAAGTCTGGAAACCCACCTCCTGGGTTGCAAAGTCTTCGGCGCCCGGCGGGAGCTTCGGAGATGCAGACCGGTCAGATGCGTCTTTGGTGCCTGCCAAGCAGGGGAGTAACTCCTTTACTCCAAGGGAGATTCTTCAGTCATCTGGCGTTGAACAGATTGTAGAAGGTCCAGGATTCAGTTTCAGAGTTTCGTCCAGGGATATCTAAAGTCCTGTTGCCAGGGGTTCCTATCTTATACCCAAGGAAGGGTTGGACTAACTCAGGGACCCACCTATGGGAGGGTTTGGAAAGAGGGTGGCTACACCCATTTCTTTTGTCCAGTTTCGCGCCAGAGCAGGGGCTGGTAGCCCCTGCAACCGGTTTGAACTGGGCTATGCACAGGGACACCAAATGTGCCCCCAGTGCAGGACTTCAAAGCACTCTGAGAGTGCACCCACCCAGCCCCAATACACTAAAGACTGTCTGGGAGGTGGTAACACCTCCCTGTGACAGGAAACCTATTGTCCAGGCCTCCCCTGCCGGAGTTTCGGTCAGCAGCAGGAGGCCAGACTCGTGTCTGTGGCTGCAGCATCCATTTTGTGATGCCAGGGCTCTGTTTGTTGGTACCGGGTATACCGGTGCTGTCATGTCTCTCCCTCTAGAAGGGTGGGATCATACTGCCACACCAGTTACTGGTGTGGGGGTATGATTCCAAGGTGTTTAACACCAAACACGACATGTTTCCGTGCAGCCATCCCAAAGTTAGCATTTACCGTTTGGTTATAATGCACTTAAGAGTATATGGTCAGGCTGCCTCACAGACAACCCCGGAGGATAGATTCCGAAGGCTGCAGAGGGGCTCTGCTCATGCATGGGCACCCTCTCACACAAAACCAAGCACCCTGCCTTCAGGATTGATAAGGCCTGCCATAGGGGTGACTGATAGGTTTATATGTGCAGTGATAGGGTGAGATATAGTGAACCTATATCTCTGTAAGGGGTGCATGCACCACCTCACTCAGGCTGCTGTAGCAGTCTTGTGGTGTCATTTTGGAAGGCTGCCCAGGAGTGGCATAATACATGCTTCAGCCCCTGGTAGGCCTCTGGGGTACCTATGCCCTTGGTACATAGTATACCATATACTAGGGACTTATAAGGGCACCCCAGAATCCAATCTGTGGTGTACCTAAGGTACAGGGAATCAATTTAGAGAGAAAGCAGCTAGGCTGGGTTCCTGGATAGCAGGGCCCCAGCCAGACTAAAGTCGAAAAACAGTGAAACATCAGCAAAAAGTGGGGGTAACCATAAGAAGCAGATCCTACTCTCCTTCACCTTGTAGCACAGAAGGCAGGAGGCATGGGATTTAAAAGTAGTATATGGAGAAATATAATGCCCTCACAGTCGTCACTCAAAGTATATAATACAGTCCTGATGCTGTATTTTGGGAATGGGACTAACTATTGTATGCCTGGGAAGGGTTGTGTTCAATACCCTCCAGGAGCGCGAGCGTGAGTCTGAGGATGAGTGCGCTGAACGCTAGAACTGCTTTTTAGAATTTTTAACATTGTTGGTACCTTTTAAGTTGCGTATTTGCACATTTAAACCTGCTACTGGCACTAAACTGTAAGGTTACTGGATATAGACTCCATTTAGAAACCTACCTGACAGCTCGGCTACTCTGCCCGATCCCAACTGCACGATCGCAGAAGCCGCCTTACGCCGGCCGGCACTGCGGCCGGGGCTGGGGGTGGTGAGCGACGGCCATTGGGAGGTTAGCGGGCTAGTTGCTGGCTCAGGGGCACCATAAAACACGCATGTTCACGCGACCGCGCGAGCGGACGCGGCAGCGGGCGCGCCTAGGGCCAGGTCCCCTGGACTTTCGATGCAAGGTGGCCGAACATATACCAGTGACACACTAATTAAACTGGACCCTCTAGGGGTGCAGCGTGCTGCCCAAGATTTTTGCCCTCTGCCAAATCTTCGGCACTGGCAAAATATTGTTCAAATTGCCACTGTTCACTCCCCACATTTTGGGGCTCCCTGCAAAGTCACCTCTAGTATCAAAATGGGATCAGGGAAGCTGATGGGTAGGCCTGAGCTTAAATGTCTCCTTTTAAACGCTCGATCTTTGGTTAAACATAGCGTGGAATGCGCATTGTTCATAGAAGAACATAACATCAATATGGCTTTTATTACGGAGACCTGGACAGATAGTGCCTCGGGACCCGATATTGTAAAGGCTTCTATCCCTGACTTCCTCTGCCATACATTGGATAGACCACTAAGGAGAGGAGGGGGGTTGGCTGTTATCTACCACAAAAGCCTTGAGCCCTCTTTTGAGACTGCCTCCAACACAACTTGTGAGGCATTGTTAGTCAGCGTGCGACTTGCGCCCCAAGACACGCTGAAGGCTATGCTTATTTACCGGCCCCCTGGCCCCAGAGGTGGTTTTCTGGACTCCATCGGCTCACTGCTGGAGGAGGGTTTTGTGCCAAAGCTTTCACAATTCTTGGGGATTTCAACTTCCATTTGGAGGACTCCATCGATACAGACACCGTAAGACTGATGCAAATTATGTCGGGGCGGGGACCTCACGCAGAGGGTAGATGGTCCGACTCATGAAGCTGGTCATACGCTGGATGGAATTTTTTCTAATTCCTCCAGCCTCTCTGTCCTGGATATACTGCCACTTCCATGGACAGATCACACGGCCATTACTTTTTCTATCGCTCTGTCCCCCCTTAAAACGCCCAACTCTAAGCCCAGGAAAAAATAGCTACACGGGCCTGGAAGAACATTAATAGGGGCAGTTTTGATAAAACCCTGATAGATTCGGTCCCAAATATTTCCAATAATATAGAGGATGCCACAGCGGCCTATACGAATTGGATTAATGCCGCCTGTCACAGATTGGCCCCTTTCAAATGGTGTACCCCCAGACGTGATCTCCCCTCTGCCCCCTGGTTTACTCAGAACCTACAGAAGCACAAATCAGACTGTAAGAGACTGGAGCGGCTCTGGAGAAAAGGGTACAGTTTGGCCAATAAGGAAGACTATAAATCCAGTCTTACAATATACAAAAAATCACTTCAGGAAGCAAAAAAGGCCTACTTTTCCGAACAGATCACCGGAGCCAAATCCTCTGCGAAGGAACTTTTTAGAACAGTCACCACTCTCATGAACCCCCTTAAACCTATTATTCATAGCAGTCCAGATTTCTGTGACGTTTTAGCCTCTTTTTCTTGAACAAAGTCGAGGTCATTTTTTCCTCCTTCAGCAATCTACAGGGTGAGGCCAGTGATCTGGCAGCCGGGAAAATGGTAATCAACAACTCTCCCACGTTTAATAGATTCACCCCTTTGGTGAACAAAGAGGTTACCAATCTGCTGATGGGTTGCAGATCTGGTTCCCCATGGACCCCTGTCCAGCTGCAGTAATCAAAATTTCCCCGGAAGTTATTTCTGACACTCTAACCTCCCTATTGAATCTCATAATGAGGGCAGGGCACTAACCTATAGCATGGAAAACTACTTCAATTCTGCCACTAATCAAGAAACCCAACCTAGATCCTAGCGATCCTAATAGCTACCGACCCATCTCCCGTCTCCCCTTACCAGCTAAAATACTGGAGAAGGCTATGAACATGCAACTAAGTCTGTTCATTGAGAAAAACAACATGCTGGATCCTTCTCAATACGGTTTCCGAGCGGGACACAGTACGGAGTCAGCGCTGATCAAGGCCACGGAGGAGGTGCGTGAGGCTGTGGACCAGGGAGGCTCCGCCATTTTGATCATGCTGGATCTGTCGGCAGCCTTCGATACGGTCCATCATGAAGTACTGATGGGCCGTTTATCGGAGGCTGGGGTCCAGGGTACGACCTGGAACCTACTAAAATCATTTTTGGCCGATAGAATACAAACGGTAGAACTAGGTGGGGACAGATCGAAACCTTTTTCCATCCCCTGTGGAGTCCCACAGGGGTCATCCCTTAGTCCGACGCTTTTTAACATTTATGTGAGACCGCTGGCTGCCCTTATAAGATCTTTTCGGGCTACTCCTAACCTCTTACGCAGATGACACTCAAATTGTGTTATCTCTGCAGAGAGGTAAGGAAGCGGAAAAGGCCCCTAGCTGCCACGACTGCATGCTAGCAATAACTGGCTGGATGTCTGCTAATTGCTTGAAGTTGAATGCAGGCAAGACAGAGGTGATTATCTTTGGGAACAACCCCAACCTCCGGACTCCAGCATGGTGGCCCAGCGCTATGGGCCCGCCCCCAACCCCCTCACGGAAAGTTAAGAACTTGGGGTGATTATGGATAACACCCTCACATTTGGGGACCAGGTTAGCGGGGTGGTGTCGACAAGCTTTTTATTCTGAGGACCTTGAGGAAAATAAAACCTTTCCTCACAGAAGAAAGTTTTAGAACAGTCGTCTCAGCCCTCATTCTGTCCCGTCTGGACTACTGTAACAGTCTGTACCTGACTATTAATAAGAAACACCTCAATAGACTGCAGATGGTGCAGAACGCGGCAGCTAGGTTGCTGACAGGCACTCCGAGGTTTATGTTGGTCAGAAATGACCTACGTCACCTTCACTGGCTCCCAATCTTACAGCGAGTTCAATTCAAGGCTCTCTGCACGGTCTTTAAGTCCCTGACTGGAACGGGCCCTGAAGACCTACAAAGCGCATTCAATGGTATGTTCCCGGGAGAACATTGCGCTCAATGGAAGCAAAGCGGGCGGTCGTTCCTAGAACGAGAAAGGCAAACTGGGGTGGGAAGAGCTTTGTCCTTAGAGCCACCAATGCCTGGAACGGTCTTCCGTTATATCTAAGGACCGGTACTGATTTCCTCTCGTTTAGGAAAGGTCTGAAAACCTGGTTGTTTTCAGCTTAGTCTCAGCGGGGCTCAGGGGTGGAGGTCACCAGGTATTTACTGCCCCAGGCATACAGTGCTCAGCGCCAGGACACCCTTGGGTAACAGTGCGCTTTACAAACCCATATAACATAACATAACATAACTAGAAAAATAATTCAACAACTTTTTATTAGTTACTAAAAAATCCAAATCAGTGGTGAAGTCGGATTTGTAATAAATATTAAAGAAAAGTACCATTGAGTAAGTTACATTTTCCCTGTATAATGTTCCTGAAGGTTGAATTTGCTCTCCTACTTCTGCCAGCCAGTAATTAGCATTTAAATAGATGTGAAAAATGTGTGAAATGCCTTGCCGGAACAAACAATAGGCTGACCTGAAGGGGCAGTGATGAATCCTCTGAACCTCCTAGAATATTAAGGTTGGAAGCTATGCAGTGGTTAATTTGTAAAAGAAGTAGTGCTGGGGCCCAATGTTTTGCTTAAAAGCCTACGGCCAGTGCTATGAAATGTCAGAGTGCTGACTACAAAGCATACGTAGTCTTTATACCACCGGATGTGTCTTTCATCCACAAGCAGAATCTCCCTGCCACTTTATATCATTCTTGCAAGTTCTTTTTCATCCCAGTGTTCTCCTTTTGTCTTTATTTTTGTATCTTTCTCTTCTCTTTTCCCCGCTTTGTGTTTTTTTCTGTCTTGCTCTGGATTAAAGTCTGTGAAGGAAAAAAAGTGCTGGTGGGCTCCACCTGCAAGCAGGCAGTGCTCAATTTAAGCACTGGCGCTGTGAGTGCCCTTTTGACACAACAGTATCAAAGCCTGCTTGAGTTACAAAGCCTGTTTGACAGGTCTGCTGGGTGTACATACAACACTTTGCAGGACAACTGAAAGGTAGAAACATGATGCCAAAACAATTCTTGGGTTTCAACTGTCTGAATTCTGAAAGTCCTACTTTGTCCCACTGGATGTCTGTCTCTAGGTTTTTACATATAACACTGGGGGCCCATTTGAAAGAAAGAGAAACAGGATGGCAAAACAATTCTTGTATATCCACTGTCCAGTTGTAGGAAAATCATCCTTTGTTCTTCCAGACGTTTGTCTCTGGGTTTATTAGGAGTACTACGGCTGCTTCAAAATGTATTTTAGTGTTAGATGAGGGAGGGCACTAGGATTACCATAGTACACCCCTCCCTCCCCCACACACAGTCATCAGAGCCCACATTTAATGTGGCTGAAGAGTTTTCCCATCTTGAAAATGCCCAAAGTGGGAATGGTTGAACCCGGTAACTTTTACCCCATTGGTTAGGGCTTGCCCAGGAGTAATTCCTCCCACTAACTTGTGCCAGGTATAAATGTGGCATCTCCAGGTACCAGCCTCAGAACTCTCTGGATCTGAGGAAGATCAGAAGAGGACTGAACCTGCTGTCTGCGACCTGAGAAGAGCACTGAAGGACAGGGGCTGCTCTCTCTTCACCCAGGATGAATAAGTGGACTCCAAGAGTAATAAGGCTGACCTCCTGTTCAAGGTGTACTTATGCAACAAGCAACTGTTCTGCTGATCAGTGGCAACTGGACCTGGACTGGGCCCTGCTGTCGACCTCTTCCTGACACCCTAGAGTCGTGGAGTGCTTTAGAAGTGAACTTCTGTGGTGGATTGGGACTTAAAGAACTACTGCCAGAAGGTAAAATCTTCAACCAGGATGATGAACCTGGGTGGTGTATCCGACTCGTGCGCTCCATCATGGTGAACATCAAATTGCACCTAGCACCTAGTCTACCATTGACTATCATTGGCACTTTATGCTTCTTGGCACTATTCTTACATAAAACTTTAAAAATTCATATATCCGGTTCCCCTTATTGGATTTTTGTCATTTTGGTGACACATTGTTTATTAAATGTTACTCTATTTTTCTAATTTAGCTTGGGATTTTTATTGTTTTGTTTTTTACTTTATTAGTGCTTTGGTCCTGCCTAAATACTTTACACATTTCCGTAAATTAACCCTGTCTCCTCTGTGCCGTAGTTAACAGGGTGGTGAACTCAGGTTAATTTAGTGACTTTGAGGATTCACCTTGACAAGGGTTGTGATTATTCCTTGTTGTGGGTAATCACCCTCGACCCCAAAAATATAAAAATCCAATTTCTTTCAATTGTGGACCCTCAGCATCGGGCGACCGGAGCTCGCGAAGATGTGCACCGGTCCTCCTGCTCTTGCTGGCCGAAATCAGGAAGGGAAAGACTGTTCAAGGTCATAGGGCCTGCCTGGGACTTGCATGAACATAGTGCATTGCGCTGCTGAAGTTCACTCTTCAGGCCAACTTTCGACTTTCTCATGTGGGGACCAGCGTGGGCTATATCTGAAAGTCGCCTCCATCATCAAATAGGGAATAACCAGCTAGAAGGGACTGAGAGAATCGGAATACAGCACAGACCGACGCTAGTGTGCTGACCTTAAGAGACTGTGGAGATTACTTAGGGGCCAATTATGATGGCGGGCGGACTTTGTCCGCCCGCCATCGCCCCAGTAAATGGGACCGCCCGCTATGTGTGCGGCGGTCCCGCACATGTGATTAGGATGCCACCGCCACGGTGGCATCCCCATTTCCAGCATTGTGGCGGGCGGTGCTCACAACACCGCCCGCCACAGTGCTGGAAATGCATGTTATGCATCTGCATGCACAACGTGACAGGCACCGCGCGGTGCCTGCCACCTTGTGCATGCAGATGCAGGGGGTACCATAGGTACCCCTCATGTGGAGCCCCCACCCCCAACACCCTGGGGGCCCGCAACGGGCCCCCAACAGCAAAGACCACGAGCCTTTCCATGGCGGCGACGCCACCATGGAAAGGCTCATCTCCCGCCGGCATCATAATATGGATGGCGGTGTCTTGCAGACACCGCCACCATATTAAACCCTTTCCGCCCGGTCGACTGTTCGGCCGGGCGGAAAACATGTGGACGGTCTTACCGTCTGCCGCGCTCCCCTCCGCCATGGTAATATGGCGGGGGAATTTGTTGGCGGGCGGGCGATTATGGCGGGCGGATCGCCACCGCCATGCGGGCGGTGGCGATCCGCCCGACATCGTAATTGACCCCTTAGTTTGTTGCCTCTATGCTTTGTGTGCTTATCATAAAATATAACTTTTTTCATAAAAGCAAGTATTTGACTGGACAATAAGCTTACTACGGTTACTGTTGGCACTTTGAGTCTTGCGTCTGTGTATGCCTCGTACCTACCTTCCCCTCGAAGAGCCTTGAACTGTTCAACCCACAATATCACCAAGATTCACGTGCTGATATTGTTAGTACTTGGCCCAGTTACTTAGGACACAAAGGGGCCGATTCCGATCTCGGCCGGTAGCGCACCGAATCGGATTCGGCTTAACCGGATCCGATTCGGAGCCCTCTTTTCCGACCGATTCGAACGCGCGTCCGGCCGAGCGAGTACGATGCGAGCGCACGCGAAATCGCCGACCGACTCGTTCACGGGTCCGAACCACACCGACCGACTCGCTCGGACTCGACTCGCACCGCGCGATGGAGACGTTCCCCGGCCGGGCAAGTACGATGCGCGCCTTGAGCAGTCCGACCGACCCGCACCGTCTGGCTCAAAACAGCTGTCGGAGCCGGACTTTGGGGGTCCGTGTCGGACCCCCCTGTACGCGTCCCCCCTACCTGTGCGTGTGCGGCGCGAACCGCATCGACGCGAACCCGCTGTAGGGGGCGCCCTCGTTCGCCTCGCACCCATTCAGTCAATGGGAGCCCGCGTACGCGTTGTACGACCGGCTCCCATTGACTTCAATGGGAGTCCGACCGAATCGAGTCCGATAGCATGCGTGCGCATCGTACTCGTTCGGTCGGACTGTCAGAGTCCGATTCGGTCGGAAATCTCTCCGGGTCCGGCTCGGTCGGAGAGTTTTCCGGCCCGAATCGGAATCGGCCCCATAGTAGAATGGACCCTGGACAACAGGGGTGAAAGGCCTTAACCTGCAAGGTTGGACCCAGTAACTCCTGCTAGCCCCCTTGTACTCTAAAAGGTTTTTGACAATAACCATCTTTAGTATAACCCATAGTACACTCAGCAAACCTATCCCTGGTGTAACCTGTGATGTAACCAATGTAACTATTATCTGATGTAATTAATGATGGAATCAAAGTAACTACCTCTGATGTACCCCGTGTTATTAACTCAGAAATTATCAATGTAACGATCTCTAATGTATCTAATGTCACTTCCTGTAATAAAACTACGATTTATTTAACTATTGATAATGTAATACTGTATCTCTGATGTAACCAATGATGAAATTGTATAAGTATCTGTGATGTAACCAATAGTGCTACACAGTAACAATTTAATTGCAAAACAACGGTGTTCTTCCTTTCCGACACCACACTCTCTTGAAAAATATATCATACTATCATGTGCTTCATGAATATTGTTGAAAATACAATCTCAGAAAATGCATGAGATTTTCGCCAATAAAAGAGTCCTTTCTACTGATGACATGGTCAATAAAACAAGCACTGGCAGCAGCTGTTAAAGGATGTCCTGTTTGTGAGAAGTGCTGCATGAACGGCCAATGATGTTACCATTATTTGTCACAGTGTTATTATTAGCAGAGCCACTGGAATTATGCGATTGTGTAGGCGCAACAATTTTTGCATAATTGTAGATTTGCCGCATTTGCTACATAATCTATCATCTTCTGCATAATCTGCAGATTTTAACCCCAAAAATGTTTGTTTCTAGCTCAAACGGTTCAAAATTTACTAAAAATGCAGCGACTTGTGTTGCTGAGCAGTGGAAGGCCCTTCGCAAAGGTACTGGACACCTTTCTGTAGCTTTTTTCTATATTTGGGTGTTAAAATAGTACTAATGAGGTGTAATTAATGCCCAGACAGTGTTAACAAAATAATGAGTTAATACTATCACAAATTGTGCAGCATAATGCAGCATAATTTGCCTTTTCTTGCTGCCTAATTTACTCAACCCTGCGGCTTAATTTGGCCCTCCCCTGCCGCATAATTCCAGTGGCCCTAATTTATTGGCAATCACACATAGAAGAAAAGGATTGTGACATTAAAACCGGCCTGGCTCGGACGGCTTCTCCCAACAATGCTGCTAACAGTGAAAGGAAACCGAGAACGCCCTCACCCAGATTCGCTTCCCTTCTAGAAGGCTTTCCTAAAGTCACAGAATCTCATTTCACTTTCGCTTCTATAAGTGACGGTCTGTCCTGAGTCCTAGGCTGGGGAAACCCCATCCTGTGTAGGCGGGAAAGGAATGCAGCCTTGGACGTGCCCGCCCACGCGCTGATTCTGCAAAGCCCTTCCGGATCCTGGGGGCGGGAGCTGGGGACAGGCTCACATGAGTGTGACGGATAATAGGCACTTTTTAATTCATTTGTATTCATCACTTTCAGCGACAGGCCGACAGCAGGTGGAAAGTTAATGGTTACATGATCAGGCCAGAGAGGAAGCCTTTTGGAACCGCATATTATATTTATTTATTCACATGGTGTTCACTGATGCTGGCTCATGGCTGTTTCAAAGCGCTGAGCAATGGAAGGGCAGAGAGTTTCCTCGGGGTCAGGCTGGTGGCATCAAATGATACGAACAGTTCAGGCTTTAGAGCAGTTACCCTGGGTGCAATGTTTCCCTTGTTTCCGTCATTTTGTTTTTTCTTCTATATTTGTAATTATGTTTTTTGTATTCGTAAATCTCTGTTCTGTACAAATATTCTTGCCATATACTGTATACATTGTAAATAGTAATGTGCTCTATCGCCTTTGACCACATAGGAGCTTTGTAAAACGGTAAATAAATGTAATGCAAAGGCGTGTGGTATGTGGGATGTGAGATGTGTCTCCTGGGCTTTCCTCACCCTCAAGAAGTCTGAGTTGAAGCGAAGGAATAGAGTGAGAAGCCTTGTACTCGGAGTGTTCTGCCTCCAAAATGTAACTCAGTGGTTGGGCAGTCATATTGTTCCACCATGGGCTTCTAGACAACCAGTAGGGTGGACAGCAAGTTGGAGACGGACAAGGGAACACATCCATAAGATGCTTTGTTCACAAGATATGGCCTTTGGTCGTTAGTCAGTGAAGGTACATCAGAGCGGGGGTGATGAGGCATGTACTCTTTAGGCCGAGGAACAGGCTGATGCACGATTCTTGACTCTAAGGTCACAACTGCAGGTGTAAGGGAGATCCTTTGAGGTATATGGAGCAGCAGCAGAATTCCATTCATGGTGATAGAACACATTTTGATGACTTCCGGTATCAGTGGCAAATATGAGTCTTCCTTTGCAAAGGAATTGACGGGAGGCCCAGAGATGGTGGGGGGTTAAATGAGAATATAGGGTAGTCACCATTATCAAGTAGCAGGACCTCAGCATTTAAACACAGACATGTCTGATGCATTCAGCTTTCGATGTGTATTAGTCAGGCATAGATGAGTTCATGATCCCAAGGTGATTTGGTTACCCTTATGTGAATCTGGGAGTTATCTGATGTGAATAACTCATGTTATATCAGTCAAGGGCGTTGAACAAAGGTACCATGTCAGCACTGACAAGGGTCGTAGACAATATCAACCTTCAGGTACTCTGCATATAATGTCAATAAGAATCAAATGAAGTTTCAAGAGATGAAACCTGCTAGTCAGGAAGGCAGAGGAAGAACCTGCACCCCATGGCGTTGATATGCCCAGAAAGTGTGCTAGGCATTTGCTCTATTCTCCCAATCGGTGGGCAGTCAAAATATGGAATTTTAAATATCGACCTACACTAATATCCAGTTTTTAATATCGTAGGGACAGAATATCGAAGTCAAGAATATCGTTGACCAGAATATCGACTCTAAGGTAAGTAATATCGATTTTTTTAATATCGAAGTAAGTAATATCGAAGTCATTAATATCGTTAGCAAAAATATAGTTGTTAATAATATCGTTTTTTTTTTAGTGTTATGTATTTTATATGTATGTTTAACATTTTTTAAAAAGTTTTTCATTATTTTTAAATATATGTATTAAATGTTTAGAAAATAGTAATTTTTTAAAGGAAATTTTGCGTTTTAGTATCAGAGCGGGTTGTGGGTTTATAGGGGAATAGGGTGGGAAGTAATTTAATTATAATTAATTAATTAATATGTTTTTATTTATTGTTATTGTTAATTTATTGTTAATTAATTATTAATTGGTCAATAATTTATATTAATTGGTTAATTTATAATTGTATTAATTATAATTAATGTTTTATTAATTTTTATTTATTGTTATTGTTAATTAATTTATTGTAAATTAATTATTAATTGGTAATTAATTTTAATTCATTGATTAATTGGTAATTAAATTAATTATGTTATTTTTAATGTGTAGCGGGTTGTGGGTTTATAGGGGAATAGGGTGGGAAGAAATTTAAATATAATTAATTAGTTAATATGTGTATATTTATTGTTGTTAATTATTAATTTATTGTTAATTAATTGTTAATTGTTAATTAATTTTTATTAATTGGTTAATTAAAAATTATATTAATGATAATTAATTCATTATTATTGTTTATTTATTGTTATTGTTAATTAATTTATTGTTAATTAATTATTAATTGGTAATTAATTTTTATTAATTCATTAATTGATAATTAAATTAATTGTGTTATTTTTTTAGGTGTAGCGCGTTGTGTGTTTATAGGGGAATAGGGTGGGAAGTAATTTAATGTTATTTAAGTAAATATTAATTTAATAGGTATTTATTAATAATTATTTGGTTAAATAATTAATAATGTTATTTATTAAAAAAAAAAAAATTGTAAGTATATTAATTTAACCCCTCCGCGATCCTACATTTTCCCTACTGTTGCACTCACTGGAGTGGGAATAGTAATTTTTACCCCTACGCTATCCAACACTTTCCCTACTGTTGCACTCACTGGAGTGGGAATAGTAATTTTTACCCCTACGCTATCCAACACTTTCCCTACTGTTGCACTCACTGGAGTGGGAATAGTAATTTTTACCCCTACGCTATCCAACACTTTCCCTACTGTTGCACTCACTAGAGTGGGAATAGTAATTTTTACCCCTACGCTATCCAACATTTTCCCTACTGTTGCACTCACTGGAGTGGGAATAGTAATTTTTACCCCTACGTTATCCTACATTTTCCCTACTGTTGCACTCACTGGAGTGGGAATAGTAATTTTTACCCCTACGCTATCCAACACTTTCCCTACTGTTGCACTCACTGGAGTGGGAATAGTAATTTTTACCTGTACGCTATCCAACACTTTCCCTACTGTTGCACTCACTACAGTGGGAATAGTAATTTTAACCCCTACGCTATCCAATACTTTCCCTACTGTTGCACTCACTGGAGTGGGAATAGTAATTTTTACCCCTACGCTATCCAACATTTTCCCTACTGTTGCACTCACTGGAGTGGGAATAGTAATTTTTACCCCTACGCTATCCAACACTTTCCCTACTGTTGCACTCACTGGAGTGGGAATAGTAATTTTTACCCCTACGCTATCCAACACTTTCCCTACTGTTGCACTCACTGGAGTGAGAATAGTAATTTTTACCCCTCCGCTATCCAACACTTTCCCTACTGTTGCACTCATTGGACTGGGAATAGTAATTTTTACCCCCCGCTATCCAACACTTTCCCTACTGTTGCACTCACTGGAGTGGGAATAGTAATTTTTACCCCTACGCTATCGAACACTTTCCCTACTGTTGCACTCACTGGAGTGGGAATAGTAATTTTTACCCCTACGCTATCCAACACTTTCCCTACTGTTGCACTCACTGGAGTGGGAATAGTAATTTTAACCCCTACGCTATCCAACACTTTCCTTACTGTTGCACTCACTGGAGTGGGAATAGTAATTTTTACCCCTACGCTATCCAACACTTTCCCTACTGTTGCACTCACTGGAGTGGGAATATTAATTTTAACCCCTACGCTATCCAATACTTTCCCTACTGTTGCACTCACTGGAGTGGGAATGGTAATTTCTACCCCTAAGCTATCCAACACTTTCCCTACTGTTGCACTCACTGGAGTGGGAATAGTAATTTGATTTCCTCCGCTATCTAATATTTTGTATTTTTTTAACTAATGTACTGTACAATTATTTTTAAAAAGATTTAAAATAATTTAATTTTTTAAAAATTTATTACATATATTTATTTAATTTTTATTTATATTATTGTTTTATGTGTATAGATGTATTTATAATTTATAAAAAATAAATTAAACAATTTATGTTATTAAAATAAATATTAAAACATATTAATAAGTAAGTATATATATATTATATATTATATGTTTATGTTTAATGTATTTTCAAATTATATATATTACTAATAATTTTTAAGCATATTAAAATATTTTTAACTATGTTTCTTTTAATTATATGTATTATTTACTTTATTTTACAATATTTTTTTAACTTAAATTAAAAACGATATTTTTAACAACGATATTTTTGACATCGATATTTTTTTCTCTATATTTTTGTACTTACCTTAATGTAGATAGGATGTCGATATTCTTGTCTTCGATATTTTTGCTGCGATATTTTTGTAGGTCGATATTGTGACCTTCGATATTTAGTCAGTGATTCCTCACAATCTGGTTACATCACTTATTTTCTGTTCTGGCCCTTACTGCACATGTTACCGAGTTCCGGTCAACTCCTCGTAGCACCTTATAGCGGCCTGGCTCTCACATCAATGTCAATTGATATTGATATTTTGTATAAAGCGCACAAATGCCCGAAGGTGTCTTGGCGCTAGCATATGAAAGGTTAGCGACATAGGAAGACAAACTAAGGAATGTAAAAAACAGAATTTAAAATGATTCCTAAGACTAATACGGGAGTGCAAAAAGCCAAAGAAAGTTTATTACATTTGAGGATTATCACAGTCTTGGATGCAGCAGTTCAAAGAGCTCTCCTAAGAGTGTCCCATAAGAATTTCTTTTTCAGGTTCTCTGGACCTGTATTGTGCAAAGATTTGTAGGCCGTACAGAGTGCCTTAAAAGCAACTCGCTTTTTGATCAGAAGCCAGTGGAGCTCCACTAACGTGTGAGAAACTGAATTACATTTGGGTTTTCTCTTAAGGAGACAAGCAGCTGCATACTGTAATAATTGAAGTTTGTTCATGAAGCTTTGCTGAATGCCCAGATAAAGGGCATTACAATAATCCAACCTGGAAAGTACCAGCGCAGTTATCACTGTTTTCTGAAGGTCAAAAGAGATAAAAGGAAGAATTTTTCTCAACATTCTTAAGAGGAAAAAGCAAGAGGATGAGAGCTTATTGATCCGATCAGAAAATGTAAGATTTGCATCAAAGATCACTCCCAAGTTCCTGATTTTTGGGACGGGAGAAGGAAGGGGGCCCTGACATTGCGGTCACCAAGAGGGGTTCCAGAAGGAAAGATCCTTTCCAAAAAGGAGGACCTCTGTTTTATCCAAATTTAATTTGAGTCAGTTGTGTCTCATCCAACAGACTACTTCGCTCATGCAGTTGTTAAAGCATTGTGAAACATCATCGGCATCATTAGAAATTGGCACCACAATTTGGGTGTCGTCGGCATACGAAACAGTCGAAAAGCTGAAAGAGCGGATCAGCCTAGCTAAGGGGACTACATACACGTTGAAGAGTGTGGGGCTCAATGATGACCCTTGGGGGCACCACAGGGCAGTGAGAAGGTTCTGGACATGAATTCTTGCAGAGAGACAGACTGCTCTCTGTGGATAAGAAAAGAGCAAAACAGATCTAATGCCATTCCGCCGATCCCTATCTCATGTAAACGATCTATGAGAACGGAGTGGCTCACCGTATCGAAGGCTGCAGATAGATCCAGAAGGATCACCACAGCCTTCCCTCCCGTGTCCATGATAGATCTAACCTCTTCGGTGGCTGCTATCAGAGCTGATTCTGTGCTGTGGTTTTTTCTGAAACAGTATTGGGCACCATCTAAGACTTCATTGTTATCCAGGTAGTCAGAGAGTTCAGCATTGAGATGCTTTTCAAGAATGTTTGCCGGCATTGCAAGCACGAAATCGGACTATAATTTTTTTCCTCATTAGTATTGAGATGGATTTCTTTAACAGAGGGAGCATGGAAGCCTTTTTCCGATTGGTTGGAAATTGTCAGGAAAATATAATGTTATTCAGTAGGGAGGGAAGAGGGCCTGCCACCGTCCCTGCTATTTCATGAAGGAGTTTAGGGGGACATGTGCCAGAGGGGGCCTCTGACATGGTGTTAAGTAAAAGTTTAGTAACTCCTTCTTTTGTAGGTGGTGGGAATTTCAGAAGCTTAGTATTCCTGGTGTCTGAGGTTTTGGTCCCAAAGCCAGAAGAATTGACATTGCGGCTAGAGTCAAATTCACCATAGACTGCCTCTACTTTATTTTGGAAAAAAAAACTGGCTAGTCTGTAGTAAAAAGATTGACTGGGCGTCAGGGCATTAATAAAATGGGGGCAAGAAAGGGATTTAACAGTTTTAAAAGCTCTTTTGAGGAGCTTTTAGCTAAATTAAATATCTCGGTAAATTAATTGGTTTTCTCGAGTATAATAAGGTCCTGGTATTCTTGGATAAGTTGTTTGTATTTATCTCTTTCGACTGAGCTATAGTTTTCTTCCACTTTTTCTCTTGTCTACAACATTTTTGTTTGAAGGCCCTGAGTTTAGGAGAAAACTATGGAGCCCTGGGTTAGTTTCTGTGATTTTTGGCACATTTAAAATGAGCCAGTTTAGTGACTGCTGAATTAATCCAATCAGAATATTTAACTGTGGCTACATTGCATTCGCTTGGAAAAGGGGGCAAAGTAGCAGTTAAAGTATCTGTAAGTTCAGTTTTATTGATCTTGTTCCATGTCCGGCATTTTATGGCCTGCGCAGTTTTATTGATGATGAGTTTACAACCTCACGGTCCTCAACTGCAAATGTGGATTGCTCATAAAAATGCCATCTAGGGTGTGGTCTGCCGTGTGTGTGGCAGTATTCACCAATTGATTGCCATTCACAAGAGATTATTTACCCACAATAGAAAAGAAATGCAAGTGAGGTTGTACATATCACATTACTTTCAGAATGCTCTAATACTTTTGTTTTGCAGCGATATCAAAAAGGGCTTGCAAAATGGTTGCTACAGAGGCACACCCACTATCTAGGCCATAAGGATTGCCATTTTGGAGTGATGAAGGGTAGAACTGGGCAGCTGCCCCACTGTTTCCCATTGTATCCACTGTTGCTAGTGCCCTTATATCATTGGGGCACCCAAACACACTTCCTCCCACCTGGCTCTTTCTGATTTGCCAGTCCCCCATCCTTTCCCCGCTCTGCCTGAGACATGCCCGACAGGCTGTCCGACCTCCAACTCACTTTAATAGGCTGCCCAGCTTTCACACCAGCTGCTCCTTGTTTCCATGAATGGTTGCCCTCCTGTGATGCCACCGCTGGTTGCCACAGGAGCAGGCGCTGGCAGGGGATGTAGATAGGACCCACGTGGTCTAGGGTGTCGAGGTGGGAATGAACAGGAAATGCCCATGGAGCACCAGGGAACCCACCACACATGGTATATTTCAGCAGCATGTGATCACTAGAACATGTGAACAGCAGCATGTGATATTAAAACATGTGGACAGTGGCATGTGAACACTAGAGTTTTCCTTCCTCTGACCCTCTTCTCAGGGCTTAAGCAAGTTGGCCAATAGTTGAGCAGAAGATGGAGTGGTGCCTCTGGGTCCCCGCAGCTCCACGGTCCATCTGTGGGAGTTAAGCACACTGCTCATGGGAAGTAGGTGGCTTAAAATGTTATATGTTGGTCCCAGAAAACTGCTTCTAGCCACTAGGGTTCATACCTGGGGACCCACATGGCCCAGGAATAAAGGGGACTCACTCAAGCCTAAGGTAAGAACTGCTTCTAACTCTCAGTTCCGCACTTTAGAGGAGATATTTACAGCAGTCACAGCCTCTGCAAATCCTCCTCCTGGCAACAGCAGCTTTTCTGTAAAGACTCCGGGCCTGCCCTCTTGGCCAGCTCTGACAGTCTCTTGACCTGGGCAACTTCAGTCCCAGAGACAACACTGCAGTGCCCACTCCTACAGGGCAATGCAGCAGGCCCACTGCCTGCCAATCTAATGGGGAACATTGGGGAGCCAGTGCAGTGCAGTGAGCCTTAGAGGGGGATTCCAAGGGACTCCATGACTTCAAGTTAGGAGTATGTGCACTCCCAAATCTCCTTAGATGAGTCGAAAGGAGTCCTTCCAAGACTCCTCAGCTCATTCTGCCAGTGCAGGAGTTTAAAATTGGAGGTTGATAATTCTGCCATTGTTGGGAACTCCACCCAATCTAATGTTGACACATTATCCCACCACTTCTAGCTGACTCTAAGGGAAGCATTCCCAATGACTGTCCCACACAACATACTAGGAAAAAATCAACATTGTGAATCTTCCATGAATAATGTTACTTTAGCTCTCTCTGCTTGTCTTCAACGATGCAGGCAGCCTCTTTTCCTCTGAAAGCCACAACAGGGCCCCTTTATGTGCACTGGAGAAAGATGTCTGTCCTCTGATGCTTCTACCTAGTGGCAATCAAATTCAACAGATTTTAGACACAAAGTGCACAATGTGGCAATCAGCGTTAGTTAATCACCTTATCCAAAAGAAAGGGTCCATTTCTTTTTAGTACCCAATTATATCACAAGGCCTCAGCATCACTGCACGTCAGGCCACCTACAATTTAGACGGGGTCCCGTCTGTCTCGGTGCTACCTGTGTGCTGATGATGATAGGCTGAGTCAGAGAACAGTCTCCCTCACTCAGCCTACCTATGTACATGCGTGTATACACATGACATGTACAACCTGCTCTGAGACCCTTGTCCAAGCAATCTACAGGCCCTGTCAGTGATACTATTTGAAAGTCTCACACCGCAGCAGAGGTCAAAAACCAGAGCCAGAGGTGTAAAACTGAGGGTTATCACAGTTAATACCCAAATCCCGTCAGCACCTAGGAGTGAAGCTTGTAGGATCTCAGAGCTAGGAATGAATACTACATGATCTATGGATATGAAACCTGGTGGATGTCAGAGCTTTGGGTAAGATTTGAAGGGAGTTAGGATGAGGATTGACGCTCATCTCTTCTAGGAATACCACCTGAAGTATCTCAGGGACATGGATACAACTTTTAGGAATTCCATCCTAGTATTAAAGATCAAAGTTGATCAGATATTGAAGAAAACGTAGCAGCGTCATATTTCATATAGACAGGTGCAAAGATCCTACATTAGTTGCTGTATATGTCCAGGCAGACCAATTATTTGTCCAAATACAGTTTGTATGCCCAGATACAGCCATCTTATGCTAGGCACAGTCTTGAATGCAAAGGTACATGTCAAGGGACCGTGGATACAGCTAGAGCCCTTATTTATCCAGGTACAACCTCACATGCCAGGATATAGCAATAAGGCCTTATATACAATCACAAACAGGATAGACACATATGCTCATACTTACAAGGCGCACATCAAGTCACACATAGGCATACACAAACACATGTTCCACTTACTTGGACGGGTAGATGGTATAGTTTGTGGTAGTCAAGTCTCGCTTTGGTAAGAATTTCAGTGTGCTCTCAAACGCAGTCACTATAGTAGTGGATGTCAAATGGTGGGAGGCCCTTTTTAAATGTGTTTGGTTTGGTAGAAGGAAAGTTAAACAAAAATATGTCTTGGAATGTACGTTTTACACTGAGTTTTATTTTGTATGAGTAGTTTATTATTTTGTTCATAAAAAGAAAACATTTATTTCACTTCCTATTGTAAACCGAGAGCCATTTCATTTGGGAAAGGTGAAAGTAAGGGGTTAAAATAAAGGTAGGACTAAGTTGCAAACGTTGTATTTGGGAACGTGTTTTTTCAATATTAGTCATTAGTCATGTTTTTTATTTATTATATTCATTATATTTATTTGTAGAATGTGTTTTGGAACATTTTAGTTTGTAAATTTTTTGTTGTTGATTTTTTAGAATTTCTTTTCATGTTTTTTACATTTTGTGAATTAAAGTGCTTTTCTGCATTGGTTGTAACGGCGCATTGTAACGGTCTGCGTGATGATGTGATACCTGGTAATGGTATGCGCGGGATTGACACATTTAATGATACTCTATGTATATGCGTGGTAGTGTGTTTCATTATGAAAACGTGTTTTGCAGTAGTAAGTGCGATGCAAAACGGAGTTGTTTAAGCGTGCGTGGTAAAGGCACTCGTTGTTCCATCATACATCCGATGGACGTGGTGCAGTGAACCGGTCACAATCGGTGCAATGAAAGATCCTCCAGAGGCATGATAGCAGCGTGGTAGGATAACACGTTGCAGTCCTTGGAGATAACCAGGCTCAGCCTGTACAAGCACCACTGCTTCCAGAGATCCAAGTACAGGGAAGACATTGGTGCTCTGCACTTCAGTTATATTGATGGAGCAGCGTTGATCCGGCAATGCAGGATTCTCTTTTGCCATGCTGAAGATGATGACCGCAACGTTTGTAAGGGAACCGGCTGAAGGTTCCATGGTGGGCTGGATGGGGGCCTGAATGCACTGGCTGTTCTTCTCTGCCCCTCCGTGCTCGCTTGAACTTCTGCCTCTTGCTGCAGGGCCAAGAAGCAGTGCTTGGTTGGGTTGACCAGCAGCCTCTCTCTTCTACATGGTGTGGCACCATGTAGCATATGTGACAGGTCTCACTGCAAGCAGTGCTGGATCATACAGTGCACTCAGGGCCCCAGTATTGCTCCCACTGTGTTCTGAGCAGGACCCCCACCATGCTGCTCCAATACCTCTGATTGTGCCTTGCCGCTGTCAGTGACACTTCAGCCAGTTCGTAAGGGTAAGACTGCAGAACTTGAGGTGTTGTCAGTGATTTTCTTAGCTATTCCCCTATTTCAGCCTCAGCTCTTATTCCCTGGTGCACCCATTACTGTTTCTTGATCACCCTATTCTGCTGTAGAGTTTCTCTCTTTATTGTGTGTTTCCCTTGACACCTTTTTCTGGGGGTACCACTGCCCGCGTTGTCCTGTACATCTCACTTTCTGTAACCCCTTCACTTTCTCCTTGAGGTGAACTGCCTTCCTATCCCTCCATGTCCATTGCTGCTGATCCTGGGTGTCCCTGTGATATTTGCTGCTCTCTCGTGCTATCTCCCGCTGATAAACTGGTGCACAAAGCCACTGTGCAAGTCAACATATCCAGGACCAGTTCACTCACACAACCACTGTAGAGATTGGTGCAAAGCCATCACCCCCGGAACACAGATCACCTCTATGTCAATTGTTCCCTTCCACACAATGTGTAAGCTGCCGCAGTAGTCCAATCCCTGTTCCTCCAATGGCTTTACTGAAACCATAATCAGCCCTGGCAAAAATGTTCAAAGTAGCCCCACAGTGCAGGAGGCCATGACTAGAGTGTGGCAATGGAGGCATGGAAGCCCATCCAGCACTGAAAGGAGCCCCTAGCCTGCAGCGTACCCGCAGAATTCTACAGTGGTGAAATGGTCACTCTGGACCTGCTTAGGCGTACTCCATGATCACCCCTGATTGCCTGTCCAGCTCTTCCTTCTTGTAGTGGGTGGGCCTGAGGACAACATTCTTATCCAGAGGTAAGGTGTGTCAGGAGAGATGATGACCATGTGCTTGCTGCCACTCTAACTATGTAGCCGTGTGTCACCCCTCCCCTCTGTGCTCCCCGCGCTGTTCAATGTCTGGCCTGTTCATATGCTTTGCTATACGCTGCTTTCCAGGAATTTTATCCAGTGGTTAATTTGTGCCAGTGTTTTCAGGTGCTTGGCACTGATTTCTTAACACTGGTACATACATGTGATGTTCTACTACATGGTGGTGCAGTTCATCAATTTTTAGTGGATTTAACAAGTCAATGTACATTAGACAGGTAATACTATAAGTATATCCAGGCCATTCTTACAAGTTTGAGTGCCCACGAATAGTCTATATTGTCACTTTTGTAGGCATGTGATTGCTACTGGCATTTGGCAGCACTAGCATAGACAGAGGATGATGCAAGCTACAGTGGCCTTCTCACAAATATTTTGGGCCCTAGCACTTATTCTTTTTACAAATTAAGCACTGGTTTTATCTGTTTTTCATGTATATTTTACCATTGCAGTTTATAGTTTGAGTTTTCACTATTGATTAATTTGCATGTATCCATATACTTTTTATGTATTAAATGGAACTTTACTATCCAGACTTGTAAATGACATGGGGTTTTGTGTTTTTAATTCGACCTTGCCATAGTATTGTTGCCTTAATTCTTCTCTGGCTGCCCTTTAAGATCTTTACATGGCAAACACAATGTCAAATGACTGAATGCTCCAGTGTTCCTGGTAAATGTACCTCACTCTTGCAATTCTAATGGAAATTCTGGTAAATTAGTCTATCTAGGCTTCAAACTTTTTTATAGCCTGACAGTAATATAAGAGATGAAGTATCCCTGCCATACATTATAAGGATATAGCAAGTTACCGAGGAGTCCCATAACCATACAGAGAAACATGGCTGAAGGCCAAATTCCTTTATAAGATTATGGAACACCAAGGTGACTTGCAATATCCTTACCATGTATTGCAGAGGGTACTTTATCCCATATAATATATGGTCGCACCATCACCTTTCCAACAAACCACTTAAAACCTTGCTGCATAGCTCTTTCAAACAAAAGAGAGAGAGCGTGTTTGCAAACATGGAGAATAAAAATAGAAGCTCTAGTACAAAATTAAATACATCAAAAAACCTGTTAGATTTTTGTTGCATAAAGATATTGGAAACAGTTCAATAAGTCAGTTTAGCAAAAAAAAAAAAAAACCTGCAGTAGCTCGGAATGTTTAAAACATGCAAGAAGATTCTAACATTTTTATATTTATCTAAGAAGTGCAAAAAATAAACATATTCTTTCTTTCGACCAGTCATTGTAAGCTAAATAAAATTGAGCAGAAGAAAGAAAAGCCAGGTTTCATTTTCATTGCTTTAAACAGCTGCTCTGTAGCCTGACCTGCCTTTCACCTTGGCTGCTGGCTCTGGAAGCAGGCATTGTGACATCAGAAGTCGACTGCCATAACTTAGTACAGTTGACATCTGACGTCTTTTCTTTATAATCGGCGACAGTGTAGATCACAAGTCACCTTTTACAAAGTAATTAGAGACAGGCTTTCATACAGGGATTGCAGAATCCCATGTAGTATAAAATACTTAGAAACACCTTATTGCATCCATCATCAAGAACCTAGGATTGGTGGTTTTACAAATAGTACAGAATAGCTACTGCTTGGCAATATTACTAACACTGTGGGGTATTGTTTAATCCTAACGTATCAATCTATCACTTATCCTTAGAGTCATGCATCCATTCATTCAACCATTGACTCATTTGTGCAGTCTCCCATTTGCTCATCTACAATACTCCACGAAATTCCAATACATACATTAATCAATCAATGAAGATTCATTTTCATTCATATGTCAGACCCACTGGATTTGCCAGTGCTTATTTGCATAGGGCCTTTGGTGCAAAACTATGTAAGTATTGTATTGCAATACAGGACATGAATCACAAAGAAATCAGTGGAGAGAGATTCTGGGTATTGCTAGGGACACAACAGCGAAGAAAGAGTTGTTTCTATGAAAATCCAGTGGACTTAAGCTGATAGGAATTCAGACAGTCAAGGTCAGGGTGGACTCTGAAAAAATTCATCTGCCAAAAGTTGGCGCAGCTGGGAATGGATGAAAGCAGGAACCCGGAAAGGCTGCAGCTAAATAGAAAAACATATTCCTCTCAACAAGGTGAAACAAGCATTGGCAAAGCCAATAGGTCGCGGCAGTGCCCGAGCTATTGGCTTTGTCAATGTGAATGTCTTTTATCCATGTTGTCTAGCAGCACATCTTCTGTTCAGCATGGGTGAAAGTCACTGAAAGCCCAGAATCACAGGATGTTGAGCCGACGATGAGTCTCTTCACCCCCCAAAGTTGAGTTATTTGTCCTGCCCCCTAACACAAAAAACCGATATGATGTGGCCTGCGCTGACTGCATCATAGTGCTTTTTTCAGTGACTTTCAGCCATGGTGAACAGCAGATGTGCTGCTCGACAACATGGCTAAAAGACATTTGCATTGACAAGGCCAATAGATCGGGCATTGCCATGATCTATTGTCTTCGCCAATGCTTGTTCGGTGTTGAGGGGGTCTTGCTGAACATGAACAAATGTTGATGTGATAGTGAGAAATAGTTGAGGAGCTTTGAAGTGAAACGAGGATGTGGCTTAACAACCAGAGCTGCCATTTAGGGAACTGGAGAACCATGTTCGAATCTCAGGGTCGGCTCAACACTTTGTGATTCTAGGTAAATCACTTGAGCTTCCACCTGCATACAACAATGAAGGTGTCATTGTTTAATGTAACTGGTGAGCACTTAAAGCGCTCCAATACCATTGGCTGGTGTTATGACTATGGCAAGATAGAGGATGGAACAAATGCTCCAATACCATCGGATCGTGCAAAAAATAAATAATAAAAGCAGCAGCGACAATGAAGGTAGTGGAGGGACGGGTCAATCAGGGAAACAGGAGGGGATGGGAAGATGGGCAAGCAGCATTGGGAGAGGGCGGGAGGAAGTAACAATGAAGGGATAAAAAATACCTTAATTCAAGCAGGATCAGTGGAAAAAATGAATGTGTCATTGTGGAATGTAACTGGTGAGCACTTCAGGCACTCCAATACTATTGGCTCGTGTTGGCGCTATGGCAAGACGGAGGATGGAACAAACGCTCCAATACCATCGGATCATGAAAAATAATAAATCAAGAAGTGCTCTTCGTTTTTTTACAACTTTTGAAGAAATGCATTTGTTTATGTACATGCACATGCATTTTTGTGTTATATGTGTATGTGTACAAGGGAGATGGCCTGAAAACACAAGTACTCCTATGGAGTGCTTGAAAACAAAGAAAAAATAGCTGCATAAACTGGGAGTAGTGTAAGAAGACATGTACTTGGTCCATGCGCTATGGGAGGACCAAACACAAGAAGAGGGTATGACGCCCGCATGCCATGACGAATGGCATCAAAGAAAATGAGAGCAATGCTGAAGTTTACCAATGATAGGAGATGGGCGGCCAGTAATCACACTGAAAGAAAACAACACGTCTCTTAGAGACAGCGCATGGGCTGTCTAGCTGAGCAGCGCATGCGCTGTCTAGCCGAGACCTAATAACAATTGATTTTGCACAGGCGAAACCTACTGGCTTTGCCAATGCTATTTTTTATTGAGCAATCCATAACCATTACATGATAAGAGAGAAAATAACTAGTTCTGTCATATACATATAAAATAAACAATTTCACATCAAATCATGAGACAACATATTTCATAACATCAATATACAGTGCAAGCAGGAAAGGTGTTGAATGCAACCCATACTGCCAAATCATATTGTACAGCATGAAGACTGTCAATTTTCAGATTTTCGCATATAAGGCTAACAGAAAAAGTGAAGGTAGTGAAGTCAGTTGGCATGGTATAGAGCATAGAGAGGAAACCCTTGTAATACTGAGCAGAGATTGCACCCAATCCGCAGGACAAGGGATTGATACAAAAGCATAAAGGGTTCAGGTCCGGTTATAGTAAAGTAAAATAGAAATAAAAAATGTTAATCATGAAAAGAAAGTGAATCAAGAACATTAGTCATCATTCATAAATTGTTGATTCACAACTAGATATGAGAGACCAAACAGTATGTACAAGGCACAGAATAATGCCATGCAAATCACTGTATTGAAATTATGTATATATACAGTTTAATTATCAAGCATAAATTAGTATATATTTGTACAGCACAAGTAGCAAGGTTTGTGAACATACAAGTTCGGAGAGAAGTTCAAGATGGTCTGTCATGAATTTAAATAAATCCCAGAGAGGCAATTGTGCCATCCATAAATAATGTGAGTGGCAGTATCGGGAGGAACAGAAAGTTGAAGAAGAAGAGAAAAGAAGAAAGGGAGGAATCCAATGGGAATTACTGGCTTGCCTAGCCTAGTGAATCTCTTCTGCTTCCAACATTCCAAAATGGCGTTAGGAAAGACTATATCAAAGAGTCAGCAGTCTTCTAGTAAAGTAAATGTATGGCATTTCGGGACCCCCAAGTTTCAAAAACTTTCTTAATACGATGCTCTAGGGCATGAGCCAACGTATATTTTGTTTTCTTTGGAAGTTTAGCTACTTTTAAAAAGACGGTAGATCAATTGCTGACTAATTGTCTATACGCATCAAGATAAAATTGCCAAAAGTATCTACACTGACCATTGTTCGGGTAATACTATCTTAAAGAGCAGGTGGTGAGAGAAGAAAGGGGTAACTGTTCCCAGTGGTATCCGCCCCAGTATAATGGGTACGCTTTCCTGGGATCCAAATGACCAGGAATGGGAGGACGCCTAAACCATCGAAGCAAACGGCTTGACTTGGATGGAGGACAGAGCTGGAAACTGTAGTTTCCAATTTGGTAGTGTTCCCTAATGGGTTGAAAAAAGTCGAAGTTGATCGCAAGCTAGGATGCTTTAATTCTATTTAATATTGTTCATCCTGAACAGTAGTGCAAATAAAGAACAGCCAAAATGTGTTTCGCCCCGTGCAGCGCTCAGGCCTAGGGCTTTCTCAAGGCTGATAATAGAATTATAATATTGAGAATAGAGAAAAAAAGGGGGGGAAGAAAAAGAGGAAAGGGTCAGAAAATTGTCAAAATGGTCATTTGGCCAAGTGTAAAGGACACACAGAAGGAAAAAAGAATATCATTGGGTCTAAGACAGAGGTTGCACCCAATCCGCAGGACAAGGGATTGATACAAAAGCATAAAGGGTTCAGGTCCGGTTATAGTAAAGTAAAATAGAAATAAAAATTTTAAATCATGAAAAGAAAGTGAATCAAGAACATTAGTCATCATTCATAAATTGTGATTCACAACCAGATATGAGAGCCCAAACAGTATGTACAAGGACCAGAATAATGCCATGCAAATCACTGTATTGAAATTATGTATATATACAGTTCAATTATCAAGCATAAATTAGTATATATTTGTACAGCACAAGTAGCAAGGTTTGTGAACATACAAGTTCCGAGAGAAGTTCAAGATGGTCTGTCATGAATTTAAATAAATCCCAGAGAGGCAATTGTGCCATCCATAAATAATGTGAGTGGCAGTATCGGGAGGAACAGAAAGTTGAAGAAGAAGAGAAAAGAGGAAAGGGAGGAATCCAATGGGAATTACTGGCTATTCAAGGTCCCATTTAAGTTAGTTAATGGTTAGTCATGGGTGCATAGGTAATTCTATTTATATTGCCTTGGTCATAGCAGGGTATCTCTTCAAAAATCGATATCACAAGTATCCTGTGATAATAGCTCAACAGATACACTTACTTACGCACTTACTTACGCCACCCTAAACTCACTTTACTGAAGCTACATGCACTATATTATCACGGATACTCGTGATATCGATTTTTGAACAGATACCCTGCTATGACCACCCACGGCTTGAATTAAAAAACTGGTATTGGCAGAAATTTGCCAACCTGGTAAAAAAACCACACTGATCCTTGTGTATTAGGCTATTGGCTAGCAGAATAATGCGTAAAGTACAATTTTTCTTTAATAATTTATAGTCAGAGGTCAGGAGAATAATTGGTCTGTAGGAATTAACATTGATGGCACTCTTATCCTTTTTAAGAAAGCTAACAATTATTGATTCCTTAAAGCTTTGGGGGATAGCCTAAACTGATTGAACAGACTAACCAGGAAGGGTAGCAACTCCTTGACAAAAAATCTTAAACACTTCCATGGGGATACCGTCGCTACCGCAGGCCTTACTATTTGGCATGCTTTTAAGAGCACACATTGCCTCCGCAACCAATATTTCCCCTAAGACTGACCCCTTTTACTCTCTTGCCACTTGCTGCAGTGTAAGGGTCCGAAAGAACTGCTCGAGTCTAGGTCTTGAGACCTCCTCCATTTTCTCATAAACATTATGGTAATGCTGGACAAAGACCTCGGCAATCTTGCTACTTTTGTCCACTAAAAGATGGGTCTCAGGGTTTTCAATCCTATCTATTATCTGTTTGTTCTTTCGCAGCCTGGTGGACCATGCAAGAAACCTTCCGATATGCTTGCTCTCTTCATAAATGTTTTGTTGAAAATCCTGATGGCTGTTGATCTCTGCAATTAAGAAAAAGTCAGGCATCGCTTGCTTAGCTGTGGCAAGTTCTACTTTTGTCACCTTAATATTCTCTATAGGCGTGTTTATATTAGCAGCATTATCCACCGCCGTCTGTAGCGAGTTGACTCGGGCGTTATACTCTTTGTTTTTATTAATCTTGTAAGCTATGACTGCCTGTGAAAGGTAGCCATGAAGGCCTCCCATACCATTACATTATCTGCGGTTCCACGATTGACCTTAAACTACTCATTGATAACAAATCTAGCATTTTCTAGACCAATTGCATCCAAAAGTAAAGCAAAATTAAACTGCCATCTGGGTCGATCTTTTGGCTGGGTGCTTAGCTGAAATTGGATTGAAACTGCAGAGTGGTCAGGAAAGGCATTGGAACAAATGCTAGTGACGTGGCACTGGATCGACCTGGTGGTGAGAAAGTAATCTATGTGGGATGCAGAGGAAATTTGTCGTGAATAACAGGCGTATTGCTTGAGCTGCGGATGCTCCGCACGCCATGGGTCTATTAACGAAAATGTATGCATTAGTGAGGTAAGAACTTTAAGCGTACTAGGCTTTAGCTGTTTTTTCACCCTATTTGATGTGTCAAGGCAAAGTCCTTAAATGAAGTTTAAATTCACTCCCCAGACTATTAGGCCTTTGGCGGCCATTGCTAGAGTGTATAATTATTATTAATGGCTCTGTGTCTTCACTAATGGGGCTGTAATAGTTGATCAAGTTTAACAGATTAACTTTAGCAGCCACCTTAATACACAGCCAACATACTTTGATGTCCCTAAAGACATCACGTATTTGCTAACCTATTGTATTGGCCAAGAAAATTGCTACCCCCCTTACGGCAGTTGTGCCGAAGCATAGAACGAGTTGGAGTATCTCCTAGAGATGTACGACTCAGGAAGATTGTCTTTAAGGTGTGTTACTGGAGAAAAATCACTCCGGCTTAAATGTTGACAACCAGCTCATCATCGTGCAGGCTTTACGCTTATTTAGTAACCCATTTAGGTTGCATGAAATAATATCAACTTTTTGTGTCATGGAATATATCCATAACATTTACCATAGATAACTCACCTAACTCAGTCCTTGAATTCCAGGCCACCATGCTCCATATTCGCCACTGGATGGACCGAAACCATTTAAAACTCAATCCAGGCAAGACTGAACTAGTTCTGACAGGGAGCAGTCAGATCTTCTGGGGCCCACACTAAAGGCCTTCGGAACTCGGATCCCCCCCCGAACCCTCTACCTCTGTCAAGAGCCTTGGGGTCACCATAAATAACGACCTATCGTTAAGATCTCAAGTTGGTGCGGTGGTCTCGTCCTGTTTCTTTCAGCTACGAAAGATCAGAAAGATTAGCCGACTGCTCTCTCACGCAGCGCTGATACAGGTCGTGATAGCCATGGTGCTATCACACTTGGACTACGCCAACTCAATCTACCTAGGCATGCCACTTTTCCTAATCAAGCGGCTTCAGATAGTTCAGAACCAAGCAGCGAGACTGATCCACCAGCAACCCAGATGGCAATCTGCCAGACCTCTTTTAAAAAAACTACACTGGCTCCACATTCCCCAACGCACGGCCTTTAAGACGGGATGCCTAATGTTTAAGTCTCTACACGGTCGGAACCCCATATTCATTAACTGCCTCTTATCTAGGTACACTCCCTCTCGCAACCTCCGCTCAGTACACCTCCAGTTACTGACCACCCCTGCCTTCAAGCTAAAACGACAGCGAGGATGTAGGTTTGCATCCCTGGCCCCAAGACTGTGGAATTCCTTCCCTCTGGAGATTCGGTCATGTACTGATCTTTTGAGTTTCAGGAAAATGCTTAAGACATGGCTGTTCGTGCAGGCTCCACGAATAACTCCATCCATTGGTTCCGGCAATTTCTAGAGTTAGCGCCATGAAATCTCTTGGTGTACGTGCGCTGTATACATTTTTTATAACATAACATAACATGCTCGATCTGACGTTTTTACATAGTAGCTGCCACTCTTTTTGTTTTGACACCTGTTATCACCTGAACAGATATAGCTCAACTGACCCTCAAAAACACGAAAATGCTTGATTATTTGTTCTTTTTTCTTCTTGTAACCCACCCTGTCCTCAACCCTCCCCCACCCCATCTGAAGGGAAGGTATGCCCACTGTCCTCTCTATCAGCCCAACCTGGTTGCTGAGGTGCTCTGACATTGCACCTGCCTACGCTCCCAGTGACCCAACCCCCCAACGATGGTCTACAGGATGACTTAGTTGTGCTAAGGGAATGCCCAGGGGGAAGGACAAAAAGCTTTAGCAATGCTTAGACTCGCTAACTGGGAAATTGTCATAGTGTCCAGGTGCAAATAGTTTATAAATTGTGAAATACAAAGTGTCGGGTGCAAAGTGCATGAAATGCCAACTGCTGTATATGGATCATACCAATAGGGATTCCGATGTGTGATATGCCTCAAGCCCAGCATACAGAGTGCTAAGTGGATAGTGTAAAATGTTTTACATCTGCATGAAAAATACACAGCTGTTACTAAAATAATGCAAACACTGAGCTATTTGGCGGGGACAAATAGCCTGTTAAACCTCCAAAGTTCCCAGCGGCTCTTGGTACACTAGCTTAGGACCTTCTGAAGAACCTTTTACGCCTCTTTTAGGGTAACACATAAGTAGAATTGGCCTTGAAACAGAATTTTCAGTGTAGATTGCTGGACTATTAAGGATTTTGCTCCAGCGGTTTTGAATTGACCAATCATCCCTAGAAAGTCTCTCCATCCAGCTGCCATCGCTGACATATCTGAGAAGACCCGAATCTGTGTTTTATCGGGTAACAGGATTAACTTCTTTTGAATGGCTCTAGAGAGAATACCCTCTCTAATGCGATAATCCACAAAGTTGACAATAATAGTTTGGGGATACTTAGCGTTGGATATACATTGAGCGGGGACCCGGTGGGCTCGCATGATGGTAAGCTCAGTCGGGGCATTCTCAAGAATGTGTGCTTTAATCAGTGTTTCCATAAACTGGACTGGGCTCTCGCGGCCCCCCATAATTTCTGCCCCTCTGGAATTCCCACAAAATGCATATTTGATCTTCTTGCGTAATTTGAATGGCATCAATATCTTTGTGCCTAACAAGGGAATGATTCTCGAAATCGGATAACCTCTGCTCGACTTCCTTAATTTGCTCCGGTACCTGTTTCATTATCTCGTCTATTTTGTCCAGTCACTGATGTATTACAGCTATTTTTTGAGATCGTAACACCTTAAAGCAGAGGTCTTCAAACTGTGGGGGGCGCCCCCCTGGGGGGGCGCGGATGGGTTCCCAGGGGGGCGCAAATGCCTGTGCAAGCACATGTAAATGAAGATGGCCTGGAAGGGCAGCGATGTTTATTTGCTGCATTTCTAGGCTGTCTTCATTTACTTTGAGCCCTTGTGAGAGCTGTGATCAGAGTGCCGTGGGGGCGGGGGTCAGGAAGTATGCTGGCAGGGTCAAAGAGGTTGCTAAAAAAACACAATCATTTGCAGTGCAATAGATCTCGCATTTGTGAGAGTTAGAGCTATTGCATTGTAAATGATGTTTCTTGACGAATTGCTTAAAACAAAGACATGTATGTATTTTTATTTTTACCCCATTTCAATTCCTGACCTATGTGAGGATGGCTCAAGAATGTATTTAACTAACATCCTGCTAACAGCAAGAGTACCAAAATAAGTGCTTCAAAACCCATAGAATATCATTGAGTTAACAATTGGCTGTATTTACTGTGATGCATAAACATCAATAGTTAGGCCTTTATTGCGGATCGCGACAGAGCAATTGCTCTAGGGAAGCACTAAGCCTCCCAGCCCACCCTGGTAGAGGAACAATATGCTTCAGCAGCAAGTTGGGCACTGGGAAAGAGATGCAATCAGAGGAAGGGGTATTAGTCATAGGGGGTCAAGCTCACCGAAGGGCACTAAGGATGAGTTTAGAGGTAAGAGGGAAAAGAACAACGGAAAGTAAGAGGAGAATGGGGGGATGAAAGGAAGGCAGGCTTGGTCCAGGGGCAGACAGGCCGGTTCAGCGCAAAGAAACATTGGAGTCAGGAGAAAGGGCAAAAGTGCCCGTTACTAATGGAAGTTGTCAAGTTGAAGTTAAATAAGAAATGGTTAAAGGGGTGGGAATTGTTTAGCGGCAAAGGGAATAGTTAATGTTTGTTAGAGTGCTGTGAGGACATATTAATCTGTGCGGCAATAAGCAGATGATTGGTTTTATGTACACCGAGCTCAAACGGCCTTATGACAACAGCAACAAGGTGTGCGTGGTGATCCCGTCCCAAAGTAGGTTTGGGAGACAAAATGGCTGCTGAATCCACGCTTAACATATTTAAAAACATGGCAGAAGACCACAAAAGAAGTGAATTGTGCAGCAAAATAAACAGCAACATACATAGAACTAGGTTCACTTAAAAACATGTGTGCAACAAGAACACATTTGTCTTCCTATACCGCACAATAAAGCAGACTTATCGAAAATGCTATAAATCTTTCCTTCAGAATAGAACGTTTGTAAGTACTAGTTTACAGCACTGAAGAACTGGATATGCATCACTCTGCAGCAGATGATGGATTATGTAGCAAACGCGGAAATATAAGAGACCTTTTTCCCCCTTTTTTTCTTTAAAAAGGGCCATTCATTAGTGCAGCTGGTACTGCTGCCAGGTGTGTAAGTGGCCACTGCTGGTTATCAATAATTAAGCAGATGCAGCAGGACTGGGGCCCATGGGTTTGAGGGGCCCATTGCATCACAACTATCACTGTCTACCTTTACAAAAGGGGCATGAGAGCTTATTTTCCTTTCTAGCATTAGGACCGAGGGCACCTTTGCAGAAAAAAGGGAGACAACATGTGGGAGCTCTTTTTTTTTCTGAAAGGGACAGAGAGCCTGATTCAAAATCGGAGTGATGGTCAGGCATGATGGGAAAGAGGTGGAAGATGCAGAAGAGATAGCCTGCTACTCAGAACTGCGATCATTAATGCAGCAGGTGTAGTTGCATTGGGGTCCAATAGTGTGAGGGGCTCACAACACCCCAATTATGGGGAGCAGTACTTTTGGGACCATACATGTTTTTGTTTGATGCATTTGCTGTTTTATAAGTATCATACTTAGTATGGTTTATGAGCTATAGAAAAAGTACTCCTGAAATCATCTCATAAGCCCCATCCCCTGCACACAGCCATGTCCCTCACGCTCCCCCATTCATTGCCTTTAAGTTTTGGAGGGGGCCCGTCCTCAAAACATTTTGCTTAGGGGGGCTCAGAGCACAAAAGTTTGAAGACCTCTGCCTTAAAGTCTCTGATTTCTGCCAGGATGGTCTCTAAGAGATGCTGAAATGCGTTGTAGGGTAATTTGCTTCTATTGAACTGAAGCCCTGCAGGAGCGACATAGTCGGGGGAATGCCCTGATCATTTGCTCTCTCAGTATGAGGTGGTGGGCGCAAACTTGTCGCATCTTGCCCTTGTTGCTCACTGTTAGACCTGGCATCATTGGCGCGGGTCTCCCTTCCTCTTTTCTCTTCTGACCTTTTATGTTGGCTGGATTTAGATGCTCTGGGCGCTGTGCCACTGCCAATCAGTGACACAGCGCAAATGCTCCCTGTGTAAAGATAACTGTATGAATTGGAATACTCATAATTGGCTTGTTTGGTTTACCTGTCAGTCCCTAGTATCAGTGCACTGCGTGTGCCCAGGGCTGATAGACCAAATACTGCTGGTGGGCCGCAGCGCTGATTCGCGCTACCCACCGAAGCAGCTTTGAAAGTATGTCTGTGTAGCATGTTCTAATAGCGAGTTACCCTCCATTTCACTGTTCACTATTGCGAGGCCACCCGTTCTCATAGGCCAGAATGTGCAGGCTGAGTATTGCATGCCTTGCTCCTCCCTGCCCCCAGGAACCTGATAGGAACGTCGAATTTGATATGTGTAAGCTCAGAACATGGAGATGCATCTTTTAGTAAGGATTATTAGCGTAGCCCGTGTTCGAAAATGCCTCTACTAGAAACAAGGTATTTTCTGGTCTGAAGCTTTCCTGTAGGCTTTTGCTAGCGTGTGTATTGGCCGTCTGGTTTTGGAGCAGCAGGGCCAGCTGGGTCAGACCTGGCCGGAGAGAGAGATCGGCATTTAGAGTATGGGGAGGGGTGACTCTTTGATCCGAGCAGGGCCGTGCCTGGCAAGGTGAATGATGGCTCCATCTCCCACTGGGCGTCTGATAGCAGACCCCCAGATTCCCAAAGGGCAGGATGTCGCCTCGTAAACCAAGGGCTCCCCGACCCCACCGAACTGGTTCTGACTGGATGCAGTGATTTGTGACTGCAGAGAACAAAGACTTTCTAGGTATAAAGCGCTGCTCTGAATCCTGTTTCAAGTGTGTTCCTTCTGGATGTCAAGACGAAACTCTGTCCGAGCGGACAGAGGAAAGGACTTTGAAACTTTCACCAAGCTTGCTGAAGAAACTACCCAAGGGCCTGAATTGAGAGCGCCTCCTGCTGAAGTCTCAGGGACATTAGACTTCACCCCATCAGCCGCCCGAATTCCTTCGCTAGGAATTCTACTTGCAGGTGAGGCCTCCGTCGAGTAATCCGGAACCCCTAGTTCTACTGTGAGGAACGCGGACTGGTAACCTTTGTGAATTCTGTGTGTGGGCCGCCGCAGCTAAGAGAGAGCTGCCGCCGCTGAGTGCCCGCCTTAATTTGAATCTGCAGAACCTGCGCTGAAACTGTGTGGGCCGCCGCAGCTAGAGAGAGAGCTGCCGCCGCTGAGTGCCCGCCTTAATTTGAATCTGCAGAACCTGCGCTGAAACTGTGTGGGCCGCCGCAGCAAAGAGAGAGCTGCCGCCGCTGAGTGCCCGCCTTAATTTGAATCTGCAGAACCTGCGCTGAAACTGTGTGGGCCGCCGCAGCTAAGAAAGAGCTGCCGCCGCTGAGTGCCCGCCTTAATTTGAATCTGCAGAACCTGCGCTGAAACTGTGTGGGCCGCCGCAGCTAAGAGAGAGCTGCTGCCGCTGAGTGCTCGCCTTAAAATTGAACCTGCGCTGAGACTGTGTGGGCCGCCGCAGCTAAGAGAGCTGCCGCCGCTGGATGCCCACACTCGTGCTAAGTGTGCCACATCGTGGATTGTCCTGTGAGCCGCCGCAGCTCAGAGAGAGTTGCTGCCGCGGAGTGCTCGCACCCTTGCTAACTGTGCATCATCGTGATTTGACCTGTGAGCCGCCGCAGCTAAGAGAGAGCTGCCGCCGCTGAGTGCTCGCACCCCTGCTAATTTTGCATCCTCGTGAATTGTCCTGTGAGCCGACGCAGCTAAGAGAGAGTTGCTGCCGCGGAGTGCTCGCACCCTTGCTAACTGTGCATCATCGTGATTTGACCTGTGAGCCGCCGCAGCTAAGAGAGAGCTGCCGCCGCTGAGTGCTCGCACCCTTGCTAACTGTGCATCATCGTGATTTGGCCTGTGAGCCGCCGCAGCTAAGAGAGAGCTGCCGCCGCTGAGTGCTCGCACCCTGGCTAACTTTGCATCCTCGTAATTTGTCCTGTGAGCCGCCGCAGCTAAGAGAGAGCTGCTGCCGCGGAGTGCTCGCACCCTTGCTAACTTTGCATCATTGGGATTTGTCCTGTGGGCCGCCGCAGCTAAGAGAGAGCTGCTGCCGCTGAGTGCCCACGTCTTTGTCAATCTTGCACCATCGTGAATCGTCCTGTGGGCCGCCGCAGCTAGGAGAGCGCTGCTGCCGCCGCAAGCCCACCACGGAGCTGCACGACGAGAGTCATCGCCACCACCAGCCCGGGCCGCCGCAGCCGCGTGCTGCTGCCGCTGAGGGCCCGCCTGTCCCGTAGTGCCCGAATCGCTGCGAGTGCACTTTGCGGACCACTGCCATCGAGAACTGTGGTCGCTGGGAGTCCACCTGTCACCGTCTCCGCTTCTTCGAGAAGCTACGTGCTGGGTCCCCGTCCAACGGCAGGTATCTGGTGCGCAACGGGTCGCGTAGGCCCAGGCCTTGAACTCCGTCAGTGCCACATTCTGGTGAACACGTATTGCCTTTTTTAAGTCCCTAATGATTTACATGCCTGATGACTGGTTAAAACGCTTCTGAGAGTCTCGTACCAAACCTTAGATAAAGATACTATTTTTTTCTATACCTACTTGAGTTGTGTCCTTTTGTGGTGACGTTACTGCCTTATTGTGCATGGTCATAAATGCTTCACACACTGCCTCTGAGATAGGCCTAGCTGCTCGTGCTACGTTACCACAGGGTTGAGCAGGGGTTATCAAAGGGGGTAGCCCACTTGCCCTGACTTGGGGAGAAGGGTCCCTATTTGGACAGTGGCGCCAGCCATTGCCAACTAGAGACCCCCATTTCCAACATTGGCGGTCAGCGGTGAGGATCAGAACTTGCATTTATGATCCACGTACAATAACTGGTACACACCACTAGTGAGTACAGACCAAAGCGCAGACACGCGCGGATTTTTTTTCTCTCTCCGAATTTTTTTTTTAGTTGGTTGTTTAGTATTGAATTGTTGATCGCAGCCATGAGTACTGCTAACATGGGAAAGCCAACCTCCAATGCTTCGGAGGATCTCGCCTTTGAGGAGGGAACATTAGGTACCTATACTGCCAAACAGCTGAAGTCATTTTGTAAGCACTTTGCAGTCCCCGTGATAGGTCTCTCTAGGAAGGAGGAGTACCACAAGGCGCTGAAGGCCTGGTGGGAAGCGAGAGAGTCCGCTGTGGATGAGGAAGAGAATGCTGGAGGGCAGCCGGATGACGCAGTAGAGGGGGGGGGAGATAGAACACCCTCCAATCCAGGTACTAGTGTATCCCAAAGGAGCCTGACCCCAGAAGAGCTGGAGGACAGGGAGAGAGATAGGAGGCATAGTTTGGAGATGGCTAAATTGGAAGGTCAGAAGGACCTTGAGAGTAAGAAGTTAGACATTGAGAAAAATCGATTGTCATTTGAACTTGAGAAAATGAGAATGGAACATGAGAGAATGTTGAGGGAGATAGAGATCAGGGCGAGAGTGTCCCGGTCTCCCCTCTGGTGGCAGCATACCGTTAGTAACTCCTGAGAGTAGAGTTTATATTCCTAAGGATGTCATTAAGGATTTTCACAAGAGTGAGGATATTGGGCAATGGTTTGCCGCATATGAGATAGCAATGGTGTCCCACCGAGTCCCTGAGCAGGATTGGGGAGCGGGATTGTGGGGGCGCGTTGTGAGTGATGGTAGGGGTACCCTGTTGGACCTGCCTGAGGAGAGCAGGATGGTGTATGCCCATATGAAAGAAGCTTTGATGACCCGTTATGGTTTGACCCCAGAAATGTACAGGCAGAGGTTTAGGACCTGTAAGAAGTTAGAGGGTACCACGTGGGTTGAATATGTGTCTTTTTTCTGCAGAGCAATGGATCGCTGGGTAAAAGGTAGCAAAGTGGAAACTTTCGAGCAATTGTATGATTTGTTTGCGTGGAAGCATTTGTCCAGTAACTGTTTTCCAGAGCTACGCCAGCACCTGATTGATAGCAAGCTGACTAACCCTAGGAAGCTTGCTGAGGAGGCGGACCGCTGGGTGAGCACCCGGGTCCGCAAAGGTTTTGTGGGAGACTTCGCCCGAGGTGGGCAGGGTCCCCAGCAGAAAAGTGGGGGGACAAGGGTAAACAGAGGGAGTTCCAGAGAGGGCCCCAAAGTAATTCCCAAGGGAACCAAGCAGTGGTGTCCCAGCCTCCCCCTGAGAAGAAGCCAGTGTCCCCGACAGGTAGGCCTGTTCATAGGGGCCCCTTACTTGTTTCAAGTGTGGTCATGTGGGCCACCGGTATTATGATCCCCAGTGTCCCCAGAGGGACCCCAAAGCATCCCCTCATGCACCACCCCGTGCTCCATCCCGCCAGATTGCCAGTGTAGCCCTGGGGGGGGGGAGGAAATGGAGGTCCAAGGTGGATGGGATCCCGTAGAGTTAACCCTTGTCTCACTAGGGGACTTCGAGAAGGACCCTAACCCCACACTGCCGACCAACACTCAGAAGTACCGGCAGTGGGTGACCATCAATGGCCATAGGGTGGAGGCTCTCAGGGACACCGGAGCTACTGTGACTGCTGTCAGCTCCCGGTTGGTGTCCAAAGAGCAAGTTGTCCCCCATGCATTCTGCCCCGTAGTGTCAGTAGACAACTCAGAGAGCCAGTGTGAAGTGGCTCAGGTTCCCTTCGAGTGGGGGGGGGTCACAGGAACCCTTCAAGTGGCTGTGAGGGCCGCCATGCCTGTAGACTGTCTGTTGGGCAACGATCTGGAGAACTCCCCGTGGGCTACGGTGGAGAGAAAGTCTCATTTGGAAATGTTGGGTTGCCTCAGTGGGTGTGTGTGACCACTCGGTCCATGACAGCTCAGAAGGATGTTCAGGAGGGTCTGGAGCCTGAAAGTATGGCCCAGGCCCCTGCCTCACAGAGAAGGGGTAGGTGGCGCGGGAAACCGGCCCCCACGGTTCCCACGGTCCCGGAGGGAGCAGACCTTGAGGGGGATGCCCTGGGACCTACAGGGGAACAAGTGGCTGAACTGGGGGACCTACCGGAGCTGACCCATTGGCAGCAGGAAGGGGGGCCCTCCAGGGAGGAATTTTGCGAGCAGCAGAGAACCTGCCCTTCTCTTGAGGGGGTGCGGCGACAGGCCGCCGCCCAGGCAGTAGGTGACCAGACAGGGTCACATTGGATCTATTGGGAGAACGACCTCCTTTCCAGCGAGCCTAAGGTTGCTGAGCCTGGGTCAGCCCATGTGCTGGTGGTACCCCAGCGCTTCAGGACCTTCCTACTGGGGTTGGCTCATGATGTGCCACTGGCCGGACATTTGGGGCAGACCAAGACCTTTGAGAGGCTGGTCACCCACTTCTATTGGCCCCAGATCGCAGGAGCTCCAATGCTCACTGCAGAACGTGTGAGACTTGCCAGGCAAGTGGGAAGTGTGGGAGGAAGATTAAGGCCCCACTACAGCCCTTTCCCGTGGTGAGCACCCCATTCGAAAGAATGGGCATTGATATTGTGGGGCCTCTGGATCCCAAGACAGCCATGGGCAACAGGTTCATCCTGGTCTTGGTGGACCATGCCACCCGGTACCCTGAGGCCATCCCGCTCAGGACAGTGACGGCCCCCGTGGTGGGTCGGGCACTGATGGGGATTTTCTCCCGTGTGGGATTCCCCAGAGAGGTGGTGTCCGATAGGGGAACTAACTTCATCTCCAAGTACATGAAGTCTCTGTGGGAGGAGTGTGGGGTAACGTATAAGTTCACCACTCCTTACCACCACCAGGGTAATGGGCTGGTTGAGAGATTCAACCGGACCCTTAAGGGCATGATTATGGGCCTAGGCGAGCCCATGAGGCGTAAGTGGGATGTCCTCTTACCATGCCTGTTGTTTGCTTACCGTGAGGTGCCACAGAAGTCCTTAGGGTTCAGTCCCTTTGAGCTGCTCTATGGTCACCCGGTAAGAGGGCCTCTGAGCCTGGTCAAGGAAGGCTGGTAGCAATCTCCCAGGAAACCTCCCCAGTATGTGTTTAGTTACATGCTGGTCTTCAGGAACCAGACTCGGCGTTTCAGGAAACTTGCTGAGGCAAACCTGGAAACCAGCCAGGAAGAGATGACACGCTGGCACGATCAGAATGCCACTCTGATCGAGTTTCAGCCTGGACAGAAGGTTTGGGTCATGGCCCCGGTGGAGCCCTGTGCGCTCCAGGATAAGTGGACCGGCCCCTTTGAGGTGGTGGAGCGCAAGAGTCCTGTTACCTACGTGGTGGACTTGCAGTCTCCCAGGAACCCCTTGCGGGTCCTGCATGTTAACCGCCTGAAGCCCCACTTTGAGAGGTCTGAAGTGGGCATGCTTCTGGCCATAGATGCTGGGATGGAGGAGGAGAGCGAGCCCCTTCCTGACCGCCTGTGTGCAGGGGAGCGAGATGGGTCAGTGGAGGGTGTGGTCCTCTCCACCACACTGACCCCTGAGCAGCAGGGTGATTGTCGCCACCTGGTGGGGCAATTCAGTGATCTGTTCTCCCTGGTACCTAGTGTCACTGATTGGTGTGTCCATGACGTGGACACCGGGGACAGTCCTCCCATTAAGCACAAGGCTTACCGAGTGACTGACCGGGTAAGGGCCTACATTAAGGATGAGGTTACCAAAATGTTTGCCCTTGGGGTGATTGAGTCCTCTAGCAGTCCTTGGTCCAGCCCAGTGGTCCTGGTACCAAAAGCTGCAGCGCCTGGTACCACCCCCGAACTTCGGTTCTGCGTGGACTATCGGGGCCTCAATTCAGTCACGAAGACTGACACGCACCCCATCCCCAGAGCTGATGAGCTCATAGATCGGGTTAGGGGCTGCCAAATACCTCAGCACATTTGATTTGACGTCTGGGTATTGGCAGATCGCCTTGACCGAGGGGGCAAAGGAGAGGTCAGCCTTCTCCACACCCGATGGGCACTACCAGTTCCGGGTGATGCCCTTTGGAATGAAGAATGCCCCTGCCACCTTTCAGAGGCTGGTCAACCGGGTGTTGGTTGGGCTGGAAGACTTCAGTGCCGCCTACCTGGATGACATTGCGGTGTTTAGCTCCTCTTGGGAGGACCACCTGCGCCACCTCTGGGAGGTATTGATGGCACTGCGGAAGGCAGGCCTCACAATCAAAGCCAGTAAGTGCCAGATTGGGCAGGGTTCTGTAGTGTATTTGGGGCACCAGGTAGGGAGCGGCCAGGTGGCGCCCCTTCAGCCCAAGATTGAAACTATCGTGGCATGGGAACCCCCCAAGACTCAGACGCAGGTGAGAGCCTTCTTAGGACTCACTGGGTACTACAGGAGGTTTGTCAAAGGATATGGTAACATTGTTGCACCCTTGACTGAGCTGACTTCTAAGAAGCAGCCAAAGAAGGTAAACGGGACTGACACCTGTCAGAACGCTTTTGACGCCCTGAAGACGGCCATGTGCACTGCACCGGTGCTTCAGGCGCCCGACTTTTCATAGGAATTCGTTGTCCAGACAGACGCCTCAGAGCATGGTATAGGGGCTGTTCTGTCACAGATCAATGAGGAGGGACTAGACCAACCGGTAGCCTTCTTAAGCAGGAGGTTACTTCCCCGGGAACAGAGGTGGAGTGCAATTGAGCGTGAGGCATTTGCTGTGGTCTGGGCACTGAAGAAGCTGAGGCCATATTTGTTTGGGACTCACTTCCGGGTTCAGACAGACCACAGGCCCCTTAGATGGTTGATGCATATGAGGGGTGAGAATCCCAAGTTGTTGAGGTGGTCCATTTCCCTACAGGGTATGGATTTCACGGTGGAACACCGCCCTGGTACAGAGCACGCCAATGCTGACGGTCTGTCCAGGTTCTTCCGCCTTAGTGATGAGAACTCCCAAGGGAATGGTTAGTTCTCCCCACATTTCAGCTGAAGCGGACGTGTGTTAGACCTGGCATCATTGGCGCGGGTCTCCCTTCCTCTTTTCTCTTCTGACCTTTTATGTTGGCTGGATTTAGATGCCCTGGGCGCTGTGCCACTGCCAATCAGTGACACAGCGCGAATGCTCCCTGTGTAAAGATAACTGTATGAATTGGAATACTCATAATTGGCTCGTTTGGTTTACCTGTCAGTCCCTAGTATCAGTGCACTGCGTGTGCCCAGGGCTGATAGACCAAATACTGCTGGTGGGCCGGCAGCGCTGATTCGCGCTACCCACCAAAGCAGCTTTGAAAGTATGTCTGTGTAGCATGTTCTAATAGCGAGTTACCCTCCATTTCACTGTTCACTATTGCGAGGCCACCCGTTCTCATAGGCCAGAATGTGCAGGCTGAGTATTGCATGCCTTACTCCTCTCTGCCCCCAGGAACCTGATAGGAACGTCGAATTTGATATGTGTAAGCTCAGAACATGGAGATGCATCTTTTAGTAAGGATTATTAGCCTAGCCCGTGTTCGAAAATGCCTCTACTAGAAACGAGGTATTTTCTGGTCTGAAGCTTTCCTGTAGGCTTTTGCTAGCGTGTGTATTGGCCGTCTGGTTTTGGAGCAGCAGGGCCAGCTGGGTCAGACCTGGCCGGAGAGAGAGATCAGCATTTAGAGTATGGGGAGGAGTGACTCTTTGATCCGAGCAGGGCCGTGCCTGGCAAGGTGAATGATGGCTCCATCTCCCACTGGGCGTCTGATAGCAGACCCCCAGATTCCCAAAGGGCAGGATGTCGCCTCGTAAACCAAGGGCTCCCCGACCCCACCGAACTGGTTCTGACTGGATGCAGTGATTTGTGACTGCAGAGAACAAAGACTTTCTAGGTATAAAGCGCTGCGCTGAATCCTGTTTCAAGTGTGTTCCTTCTGGATGTCAAGACGAAACTCTGTCCGAGCGGACAGAGGAAAGGACTTTGAAACTTTCACCAAGCTTGCTGAAGAAACTACCCAAGGGCCTGAATTGAGAGCGCCTCCTGCTGAAGTCTCAGGGACATTAGACTTCACCCCATCAGCCGCCCGAATTCCTTCACTAGGAATTCTACTTGCAGGTGAGGCCTCCGTCGAGTAATCCGGAACCTCTAGTTCTACTGTGAGGAACGCGGACTGGTAACCTTCGTGAATTCTGTGTGTGGGCCGCCGCAGCTAAGAGAGAGCTGCCGCCGCTGAGTGCCCGCCTTAATTTGAATCTGCAGAACCTGCGCTGAAACTGTGTGGGCCGCCGCAGCTAAGAGAGAGCTGCCGCCGCTGAGTGCCCGCCTTAATTTGAATCTGCAGAACCTGCGCTGAAACTGTGTGGGCCACCGCAGCTGAGAGAGAGCTGCCGCCGCTGAGTGCCCGCCTTAAAATTGAACCTGCGCTGAGACTGTGTGGGCCGCCGCAGCTAAGAGAGCTGCCGCCGCTGGATGCCCGCACTCGTGCTAAGTGTGCCACATCGTGGATTGTCCTGTGAGCCGCCGCAGCTAAGAGAGAGCTGCCGCCGCTGAGTGCTCGCACCGTTGCTAACTTGGCATCACCGTGATTTGTCCTGTGAGCCGCCGCAGGTCAGAGAGAGTTGCTGCCACGGAGTGCTCGCACCCTTGCTCACTGTGCATCATCGTGATTTGACCTGTGAGCTGCCGCAGCTAAGAGAGAGCTGCCGCTGCTGAGTGCTCGCACCCCTGCTAATTTTGCATCCTCGTGAATTGTCCTGTGAGCCGCCACAGCTAAGAGAGGGTTGCTGCCGCGGAGTGCTCGCACCCTTGCTAACTGTGCATCATCGTGATTTGACCTGTGAGCCGCCACAGCTAAAAGAGAGCTGCCGCCGCTGAGTGCTCGCACCCTTGCTAACTGTGCATCATCGTGATTTGGCCTGTGAGCCACCGCAGCTAAGAGAGAGCTGCCGCCGCTGAGTGCTCGCACCCTGGCTAACTTTGCATCCTCGTAATTTGTCCTGTGAGCCGCCGCAGCTTAGAGAGAGCTGCTGCCGCGGAGTGCTCGCACCCTTGCTAACTTTGCATCATTGGGATTTGTCCTGTGGGCCGCCACAGCTAAGAGAGAGCTGCTGCCGCTGAGTGCCCATGTCTTTGTCAACCTTGCACCATTGTGAATCGTCCTGTGGGCCGTTGCAGCTAGGAGAGCGCTGCTGCCGCCGCGAGCCCACCACGAAGCTGCACGACGAGAGTCATCGCCACCACCAGCCCGGGCCGCCGCAGCCGCGTGCTGCTGCCGCTGAGGGCCCGCCTGTCCCGGAGTGCCCGAATCGCTGCGAGTGCACTTTGCGGACCACTGCCATCGAGAACTGTGGTCGCTGGGAGTCCACCTGTCACCGTCTCCGCTTCTCCGAGAAGCTACGTGCTGGGTCCCCGTCCAACGGCAGGTATCTGGTGCGCAACGGGTCGTGTAGGCCCAGGCCTTGAACTCCGTCAGTGCCACGTTCTGGTGAACACGTATTGCCTTTTTTAAGTCCCTAATGATTTACATGCCTGATGACTGGTTAAAACGCTTCTGAGAGTCTCGTACCAAACCTTAGATAAAGATACTATTTTTTCTATACCTACTTGAGTTGTGTCCTTTTGTGGTGTTGTTACTGCCTTATTGTGCATGGTCATAAATGCTTCCCACACTGCCTCTGAGATAGGCCTAGCTGCTCGTGCTACGTTAGCACAGGGTTGAGCAGGGGTTATCAAAGGGGGTAGCCCACTTGCCCTGACTTGGGGAGAAGGGTCCCTATTTGGACAGTGGCGCCAGCCATTGCCAAATAGAGACCCCCATTTCCAACACTCACAAACTAATTTCAATGAAGGCCTAGGCAGCGATGAAGTTGGATCTTGTACCGAGTGGATTAAGGGGCCTAAGTGAGTTTTGGACTTCTTTACCTAAAGGAGCTGATATGGGTTCCGAAGTTGACTGATCAGAGTTATTTCTAACTTCAGCCCCAACAGGCTCTGCAGGCACGGTCTCTGTGCAATCCTTGCGAGTCTTGAGAAACGACGGGTAGTCCTTGCAACCCCTGACCATGCTTTTTACAATCTCTGTTAGCCCCTGGTTGTCTCTCTACAACCCCCCTCTGTTTCTTTAACCCAGGGGCGGCTGTCCATCTCTATGCCAGCAGAGTTAGAGCTTGGACAGGAAACAACATTCGGGGTTGATTCAACATTATCTCAGGTGGCCGGCTCCATACCGTGACCTTGCGAATTTCCTCTGAGCAAAGATGTCTTTTGTCCGTGGGCCGAAATAATGCACGAGTGAGAACCGTTGTCCCCGTGGCTAGGTTTCCTGCTCCTCTATGGTGCATTTGCCACATAATAGCCCTTCCGGGCTGTATACTGTTGTGGAGGCCTGGGAAACACCAAAAGCCTATCTCCTCAGCATAATTGCGATCACGAGGTAGTGGTTACAAACATCTAGTCTTCATGCACTTCCCCTGCCTTTCATTGACCTGGGGACATGGAAGGAGGGCTTCATCAGGGATCTTCAGCTGAGCAGGACAGGCACACTGTACCGACTCCTCGAGCCAAAATGCCTCCCTTACCTCAGCAAGTCACCTGGCAGCTCTCCACCTCATATCTTTGCTGTGGCACAGACTTTGCTTTCAGCCGCCGTCATGAGGAAAGAACCCGGCTTGCTTAGGACGCTATTGCAGATACTGCGAGGGCACCAGTAGCACCAGGGCTTTAGCAGCAACGCCGGGCGGTGAGCTGTACTGCACTCAATCTGCTGCATTGCAGCAGCAGTGACCTCCACCAGCGTTCTCCCCCGAAACCATAATCGGCCACGTAATCTTGCAAGGGGGTAAGGTCCAGGAGCAGTCAGCAGCGAGTCATGAGGGGTCTCCCTGCTGGTACCCTTTGCCAATGCTTGTTGTGTTTAGAAACGGGGAGATTAAGGGCCATATGTAGGTAATTTCTATTTACCGATTCCTAAATACCGAATCTTACCGATTCGGTTTTTAAGAATCGGTAAATAGAATGTAGGTAAACATTCGGTAAATTTTACCGATTTGGTAATATTCGTTATTACCGATTCGGTATTTACCGAATCGGTAATAAGGAATACCTTCCCATTCATTCCTATGGGCCTGGAGGCCCATAGGAATGAATGGGAAGCCATTCACTATTACCGATTCGGTAAATACCGAATCGGTAATAGAGAGAGCATATTCAAGGGTGGCAGGGTGTCAAATTGACACCCTGTTGCACCCCTGAATCGTGCATGTGTGCACATGTGGCGCACATACATGCCCTAAGGGCATGTATGTCTGCCACATGGCACTTTTAAAAAGCACAAAATTGCTTTTTAAAAGGTATTCGGTATTTACCACCAACCTGTAGTTGGTGGTAAATAACGAATCCTTAAACCAAAAATGCACTCACTTGAGTGCTCCTAAATAGGATTTAAGGAATCGGTAATTTACCGATTCCTTAAAATAACGAATCGGTAAATTACTGACTCCTTAAATCCGGCCTCCTACATCGCAAAGGGCTAAATACCGGTCGGTAACGGGAAATTTACCGATTTTCGGCCGTTACCGACCGGTATTAGCCCACCTACATATGGCCCTAAGTTATTTATCTATAATCGCAAAATGTGGAACTGAGGCCGAGGCAAGGGAGATGATAGGGCATCCTTTTGGGAGAGGATGTGGTGTAAGGGCCAGAGCTGCCAACTATGGAGCTAGTAAACTGGGTTTGAGTTTCGGCCTTGGCGTAACATCCTTGATTTTGGGCAAATCACTTACTCTCGCCTTGATTACAAAAATGAATGTGTCCTTTTATAAAGTAACTGGTGCTAATGTAAAGTGCTCCAATACCTTCGGATGGTGTTTGCGCTATATAAAACTGCACAAAAAAGTAACTAGTGCTAATGTAAAGTGCTCCAACCCCTTCGGGTAGTTTTGGCGATATATAAAACTGAACAAAAAAAGTAACTGGTGCTAATGTAGAGCTCTCCAATACCGTCTGGTGGTGTTGGTGCTATATAAAACTGCACAAAAAAAGTAACTGGTGCTTATATAAAGCACTTCAATACCTTTGGGTGGTGTTGGCACTACATAAAACTGCACATAAAATGTGAAAAACAGAGTCTGTGTGACGGAGTTCAGGGGGGACCAGCGGCGACGGGTGGAAAGTGGATGGGCAACCAACAGCAAATGCGGGCAGTCGCGGGAGAGTAAGTGGTTTGCCCATAATCACAAAATGTGGTACCGAGGCCGAGGCCAGGGAGACGATGTGGAGTCCTCTTGGGAGAGGATGTGGCATAAGGGTCAGAGCTGCCGACTGTGACACTGGTAAACTGAGTTTGAGGTTCGGCGTTGGCTTAACATCCTTGATTTTGTGTAAAGGAACTGGTGCTAATGTTACGTGCTCCAGTACTTTCGGGTGGTGTTGGCATTATATAAAGCTGTATTTTAACACACACAGGGAGGGCCAAGAGGAGGTTTAAGGACCGGCGTGGGCACACTCCCCACTCATATAATCAACTCACAAAAGAGCCCACGGGTCCAAGGTGTGAAAACTACTGAAAATGTGAAACACAAATAACAAACACCAGAGAAGAAACCGAATAGTCAGGGGAAGATGTCCCTTTTTAAGGACGGTTCCCCTCACACACCTTGGGTGTCATGCTTCATCATAGGGGTGCCTCCTCGCGTTAGGAACCTAGTCCTAACGCGGGCTACAACCCCCTCTCTACGAGGGAGGAGCTCAGGGATGTTTTTCAATTTGAGCACATGGGTTGTACTAAAAACCCTATGTGAGCGTGGCGTGTGAATGAATATAATGTGCAGTGCTAACGTGAAAGTGAAAGTGAGTTAAAACTGCCTAAGGAGCTAGCTATCAAAACTTTATTTAGCTACCCTATGACAGAATTAAAAACAACAATAAGCTGAATGATGAGACTGTCAGGATTCAAGGCAGCTACATCAAGGAGATCAACATGTTTCGGCCTTTTATGACCTATAAAAGTGTCTCGGCCTTCGTCAGGATCAAAGAAAAAACAGCTACTGCATCAGGTGAATATGAAGAAAAAATAGGTGAAAAACGGTGGTGTATACTGAACCAGAGTTTCATGTGATCAGTGGATCCACCGCTGCAACCTGTAGTGAGACAAAGATCAAAAATACAACTGGTGTAGGTGCTAGTTTGTGCCACATTCAGAGTAAAATTGCCTTAAACACACTTGGTGTTAAGTGCAGGCTCAATTTTGACTTTTCAAAAATGGCAACAGGGTGGCACTTACCTATTTAGGTTGATATAGTTACCGCATCTGTCCGGGGCTACTTTGCCAAAGGTACGTACGCTAACCCAACCTGGAGAGGAGAATAGGCGGTGTCAGCGAAAAAGAGAAGGTAGAAATGAGCATAATCCAAACAGTACTCGTAAGTTCATAGGTCAGCAAAAGGACTAGTAGTGTGCAATGGTCAGTGAAATGTCAGCATGGCTATAACTGTATCTTGGTTACAGATTTATATAGTAAGTGGAAACAGATGTTATGTGTTAATGGTCTATACTACCCAATATTCTGTCCAGTAGTGAGACACCACAAAGCCTACATCATATGACCCGGAATCAAACTAGAGCACCTCTGGCAGCCGGACAGGTGAAGATACCCTGCATTACTTAGTCAAGAATGAGCCAAAAAACTCAGGAAAGGAGGTGAAGAGCTAACCCAACCAAAGGTGGAAACATAATAACTAATGTCCCAATGGTGAGCACGAAAGGCGCAGGCTCAGAAGCTGCTGGGTGCATGCGTTAAAGTGACTGAAGCCCTACATTGGCAAGGGCCCACGAAGGTAGACTCGCGGTACCGCTCTAGAGGGCATATGGGGGTATAACAGTGACGAAAAACTAGCTATGGCACCGGCTGCACTCACGATGGTGGTATAAGCTGTACCGAAGCGCTGCATGTTACGGAGCTGAAAAGAAGGTGTAACGGGGTGCGCAGCACCACCGATGTGTCAGCGATCAGATCAGGGCTATGGGTCACAGCCCGGAAGCGTGGCAGGCTCGGGGCAACTCCTTGCTGGTCACGGTAAGCTAGGGAACTCACCGCTCAAATGTGGCGAGGTGTCTTTAGCGTCCGTCCACCCGGAAGAAAACAAAGGGAGGTAGGGCGTGCCGTATATGACGGTGGGTCAATCAGCAAGAAGGCTTGGGAAATGTAGTTACGGGAGGTGTAGTCCCGTATGGGTGACTAAACCTCATGGTAGGAGTATTTGCTACATTATATGGAGCTGCAAAGAAGGTGTTACGGGGTGCAAATCGCCACCGCTGCGTCAGCGTGCAGAACGGGGCTAGGGATCACAGCTTGAAAGCGTGGCGGGCTAAAGGCAAATCCTTGCTAATCGAGGAGCGTTAGAAAACTTACCGCTCATATGTAGCGGGGTATCTTAAGCGTCCGTCCAGCCGGAAGGAAATACGGGGAGGTTGGGCGTGCCGTATATGACGGCGCTCCAAATAATGTGAAGTTGGAAAGGAAGCTTGGGAAATGTAGTCAAGAGAGGTGCCGTCTCGGGAGATGTAGTCCCGTGGCGGTGGCTGAACCTCATGACAGGAGTGTTAGCTGACATTACAGCGAGGCGAGGCTTGTGAAATGAAGTGGAAAATGCCTTTGTCTAGAGAAATGTAGTTCCGTGATGGCGGCTCAGTCATGGAACGGGAACCCTCGCTCAAGGATAAAGGGGGCGTGTACCGACAAATCAAAGATTAGTAAAGTAGCAGTGGTCATCCGTGTAGTCAAGCCACTTGGAGACACACCTACACACTTAGATCAGTGATCATAATATGCATGCCGGTATTGAACTGAAAGTACATGTAACAGCATTTAAGGTGAAGTCTAAACTAAGGTAATGTGACAAAGAGTCACAACCAGACACTCTGCTCGCTCAAGGAGGTGGCTCGAGGTAGGAGCAAAAGGAGTATGAGCAAGGAGCATCACCAAGCAAGCTGGGAGATGAAAAGAAATGGCAGACCAAGGTGTGGATCTGCTAAGGGGTGTTAATCAATGTTCCAGGATCGATGCAGGGGCAAGGTTGTGTACTAGGTCAATGCGAGCCACGCGATATTGTCATTGAGTCCGACTCCAGAAGTGTCTAGTCTGAAAACCCAACGTTGTTCAGCCCTTAACAGTCGAAGGGTGAGGTCAGGTGTTGTGGTGCTCAGGTTGGGTTTGTCCAGCACTGTCCATGTAAATGAGTCTGCTGTGTGGGGCATCTCAGAAAAATGTCTAGTCAGTCGAGTACTTTGTTTGGAGCATCTAATGGAGCTCTTGTGTTCCTGTATGCGTATGCGGATTTTGCGTTTGGTCATTCCCACATACCTGAGCCCACAGGGGCAGGTGATGAGGTAAATGACCCGCTCGCTGTTGCAATTTGTGTGGTGCTTTAGCTCCCATGGTCTGGTCGTGCCTATATCTATGTTTTTTGTGGCAACAGTCTGAGCACAGACTGAGCAAGACCCACAAGGAAAATGACCTTGTACCGGTGGTAAGTGCCATAAGGTGTTAGGTTTCTGTATGTTCCTTAATGACGGTCTTGTGTGCACTAGGGTATCCCTCAAGTTAGTGCTTCGTTTAAATGCAAATAATCTGTATCGTGTATTGACCTTTATTAAGAATATTCCAGTTCCGCAATATTGACTTCTTCACTGTGTTTGTAAGATTGGTGGTAAACTGCAAATGTTTTGTGACTGCATTCACAGTCACAAAACATTCCTACATACCAGCGCGACTCGCTATTAGGAAGGGAAGCCCTTGGCACGCCCCTTCCAAATAGTGACTCGCAAACCCTATTTAAATAGAATTGGTACATTTGAAAATGCATTTTACTGGTTGCAAACGGCCCTAAATGTAAACAGGAATTGCATTGCTGACATGCAATACATTAAGAATTTCTCCAGTCATTGTTGAGAAATCTGTCAGCTTTTTTGCCAGTAAAAAAGGGACATGAATATAGAGCTCGAAAGGAACCCGTTTCAAACTTTAATTTCAATTACTGCTGGGTATAAGATCTAGCAGGACCCGGCCCACTCAAAGCCCTGGCCACAACCATACACAAAGAATCTTACTGCAAGAGAGACAATGCTTTTTGGAGCTAGAGCAGACACGCTGCTCCTAAAAGTGGTGCAAAAAGGTGAGGTAAAATACGTCAAAGCATATGTGCATGCAAGTGGTTCATGAGAGAATAGCTGGCCCACATGACACTCATATAGCCAGAATACAGTACCCCTAGAAGAAAACCGACCAGGATCAAAGAAGCAACTTTCATAAAAGATGCATCAAAAACAAGAAAGAAAATGTCACAAGTGAAAGAAACATGATGCAGAGCAGAGCTTCAGGGTTAGAGGAATGGCCAGAACATTTAAGAACAGAAGTAGCATAGCAGTAATTAGGCCTCGGCGGTGAACTCCTCTCCGTTCGCGGAGTTTTCTGCACTCTGCTGATCTCGCGGAGTGCAGAAAACTCCGCCCCACATAGCGCAGAGGAGTTTTTTCCCCGCTCGCGCTGGCCAACGGTAAGTTGGCGAGTACAAGCTGCCTCTCAGGTAGAATTTCTACAAGAGCGGCAGGAAGATCAGCACGAACAGCAGTTCGCGCCTCACCCCGCCGCTTGCGGAACTCTGCGGAATGTCACATCGTCCAGGCCCCTAACAACCATAAGGATATAGCTAGGCTCAGCATTCAAATAGTGCTACATACCCTTGATGAGACCTGAAGTGCTTTCAGTGGATATCTAGCCTTTTACTGCCTACATTTTGGATCATGAGTGAGGATTCAGTGGAATGATTATGGACTTTTAGTACCCAGGGTTACACGGTAAACACACAATTCATTTGCTAATCTGCCTACACTGCCCTCCCACCAGTTGCAGCCTGCCATTAAAACTGTAGGGGCACCACCCCCACATTTTTTCAAACCATGAAGACTGTCTGCAAGACTGACCATGTTTGAATCAGGCAGTCAGGCGCTGTACATGCGCTAAATGCGCAGGCGCCTGGCGGTCTGAGATGAACTTTGCCAACCTGAAGATTCCACAACCCTGCGGGCAGGACCTCCTCAGCCCAGCAAAGCAACTGATAGACTGGGACCTGGGTGCTTCAGGTTTTAAGCACTGAGGTGCCCAGGGCCGACTGTTCATTAGTGATGCTGCGTCACAGAGTAGGTTGGGCTTAGCAAGTCTCACTGACCCCATCCCTCTCTGTGATGAACAAGGGAATGTCCTTCTCTCATTGGCTGACCCATGACAAGGTCAGCCAATGAGAGGAGATGTCGAAATCATCTGGTAGTCCCCTCCCTGAAGCCTCCAGGACCACTGAGTATTCCCTCACACCACTCGGTCACTGTCGTGGACCAGTAAGTTTTTTAAATTTGTTGGATGCATGTTTGTATGTATGAATATATGTGTATTTGTGTGTTAGTGCTGTGAAAGGGTGGGTGCTTGAGTATGTGCTTGTAAATGGTGGGTGTTTGTGTCCATGCTTGTGAATTGATGGGTGTGAGTAAGTGTGCATGTGTACGGGTGAGAATAAGAATATGTGTGCCCGCGCTTGGCCCCCCCTACTGCTCAGGCACATTATCGGGTGCCACTGTCTCCCACATTCAGTTCTGATATCACCCTCCTCTACCTACTTTTTCCATAGGTCATTACACCTTGGAGCAATTGGTACCCATTTACCCATTGATTATAGGCATAGAGGACTGGATGTTACCCTCAGAGCAGAGACCCTGCTACAGTTTAGCCTTTGCTGTTTAGATGGGTATTGTCCAGGAATATCGAACTTTACATTTCATGCAACAAAAATATTGTAGCAAAAATATTTACTCCGAAAAAGTAGTAATGTAGGCATACATAGGTAAGAATAGTTTAGTGTTCTTATCTCCACATATAGGTATATTTCTTCAACGTACGTAGCTCTGGAGGGATGAATATCAAATCCATACTTATCAATTAATATTTGCCTTCACGTTATTTTGGTCGTCAATATATGTGCGATGATATTCGTGTAGCACGATTCTTCTGTAGTCAGTAGTTTTACAAACAACCCTTTGGAGGCAAGTGGCGGAAGCACCACATATCCCTGTTAAATTTTCTCTGTGACACTTTAAATTCTTTAGTGCAGTCACTTTAACCCTTATTTATCTAAGACCCATGGATAGATCAGATATCTGGTATTCTTTCTGAAAATGCTAATTTCCATGTATCTTAAACTGGTGGTCCAAAAGATTTTTTGAAAAATACTTCAACTTCTATTTTATTTATTTACTTATTTATTTTCAAAGCTTTCGTTTTGTGCTAGCATAGCCACCTAGAAGTCACTTTGGGAACTGGTTGCTTTTTGGTATGAACTTTCATACAGATGCAAGGAACTATGCAGAAAAAGTAGAGTCCCACTGGGTGAGAGGAGACCCTCTCCAGTATTCTTCAATAGCTGCTCTTGATTGTTCTTAGTTAAATATCTGTACGAAAACATCAGTTTTTACCAGTTTTGCTAAGCGCAGGTTAATGGGTTTGGCCCAGAGAAGCTGGTACAGCTTAGTATAGAGTTTGGGACCTTGAACTCCCAGGCGACTTTCTCCATGTTTTAGACACTTGAATGTTCTTTGAAGTATCTGATTAGACGAGGTTTCTAGTTTGTTTCTGGTTGGTATATTTGAGGCTCAGTTTCTGTATCTATCATGGCTCTTTGCCCCAATAGGAATTGTGAATTTTGCATTGAACTTTGCCTCCTAGATGCAATATATTTACAGCAGGATGGCGCTGACTAGGCATATAATGTAGGAACCACCGATGATCTTCTCATATCATGCAATACAAAGCCTAACCCACGTCCACTACCAAGTTGTATTTTCCAGTATACGTCTTTGCCATCATATCCCATGAATCTCCTACAACTCAGACTTCGGGAGCGCTGGGATACATTATCTTCATAGTTCCAGCAACAAATTGGGTTAGGATACAGATAGTGCCTCAACTTAGGAATTTCTTATCTTTTTTATTTTTGTTATGTAGCCAATATAAACTTATTATTCAACCTTAGCTCTCTTATGCATATTTGCCTCGTGTGATATGCCATTTATCACCATTGCCGAGTGTGAGGAGGGGCCATGACTCAAGACAGGCGACGCTCCCAGGGGGTGATGATCTCCCTCCCACCCTCAACAATTGTAATAAATATCATATTCCAATCTACAATCTGCATACATGGTTTATAACAGGGTGTTGTTTCATGTGCATTTGTTTTAAACAAAGGATTTAACCAAAACAAAAGGTGCAAGGGGTTAAATGCATGCAGTGAAGTAAAATCAAATTGGGAAGGCCACATGAATGTTAGAAGAGTGGTTTAGCTATCACAATCTATGTCATGCAAGTTACACTGTGATGGGTTACACTATGGAATTTGACCTTTGCACTATAGTAATATATAGCAGTAAACACACACGGACACACACACAGATACACACACTATAACACATATGCACAACCTATGTCATGCCATTTACACTGTAGCAGGTGATAATACGGACCCCCTATGTCCCACTCCTTAACATACATCTATTCTCCTACCTTCAAATACCTACAGGCACCATCATACATGGACACAGACACCATCATACAACAAGACACTTTTCATAAAACATTCAACCACCGACCAAACACTCATAACCACCTTAAATACACACACACACACACACACTCTAGAATATGCAACACACTATCATGCACACAGAGAGCCATCATTTACTGCTGCTCTTTAGTGTAAATCGAATAACTTATTGATGCAATCCTACAACCATTTGCAGACTAATAACCATAATTAATGTTTCTCACATACATCTCACTTCACGTTTTCTCAAGCTACAACAGGAGACAGCGTTAACTATGACCTGGTACAATGAGAATGGGGCAGGAGCTGAAGGATGCAACTTAAGTTTACTTTTAATTTATTAGTCAGCTTAGCTCCCTTTCAATTATTGTTTTTTGGGGGAAGCATATTTATATGTCATACAGACGGCGATATAGACTCTTTGGCCATGGTTTAGTAGCCGATTCCATTTTAAAGCCATTTTTGGTTTGCTAATAACTTCATGAAGTTGAACATTCACTTGCCACACCCGCAGTCCAAGTTTCATGCAACTCCAACAATGGGTTTCAATAAAAATTTCGCTCTCAGCTACAGCTCTGCTACGGTTGAATGAAAGTGCCCCTAATGTGACATGAAGCTGTAAATTTACTGTAAATCGGTTCAGTAGGTTTGGTAACATGAGCTCGACTAAAAGGCGTTGCGTGGGCGTTGAAGAGCTCATCCTTTTGTATATCCTGTTGGGTGAGTTCGTGAGAATGAAACTGCTGTAATGTAATCCAGGTACTTACCTGTGAACACAAAAAGAGCCCACTGCTGCCTCCTTTTATTCATCAGCAACAGCGAGGGTGCCAGATTTCTTTCTGCGCATGGGGCTATCCTAGCAAAGACCAGCTCTGGCCCTCTAGGCTCCACACCTGAGCTCTCCTGTCCCACCCCTGTCTTTCTCCTGCATCCAAGCTCCACTTTGGAGCCTCGGCACAACAAATATGGCTACCCACCACAAATCACCCACTGCTGCTTGCTGGTATTGACTTTGCCATTGTGTTTTTTAACCTCACATGAATTGATAAAGGCAATAGCTCAGGACAGCCATCTTTAAATGTTTTTATCTATGCTTTATTATTGTTGTACCTGAACACATTTTTAAAAAAGTACCTGCACGGTCTAGACTGATAGCAACACCATATTGGATTTAAAGAAGAGTAATAAAGTAAATAAAATTCCAATTGTGGCAAACACACATTGGGAACTCCAGTACTGGTGGATGATGGTTGGCAACTCTACAAGCATTAGCATAGACAATTGCTATGCAAGACTGATTGTCTTTGCCAGTGCTTGTTAGGTTTTTGCTATGGAAACATAAATTCACCTTAAATGCTTATATATAAATATACATATATACATATACATATATATATATATATATATATATATATATATATATATATATGTATATATGTATATGTGTGTATATATATATATATATTTTGCAGGAGACGTCTGACCCACAAATATCCACCGGGGAGGAACAGCACTCAACAGGGCTTGCGTTAATCAGGATGTAGTTTATTCCATCAAGAAAAACAAATCGGTAAAAGATATATATATATATACATCAACTTATATATGCATGTATGCATTTAATCACCAGGGAGCAGCGCTGGATTGGGAACTAAAAGCAGTGCTGGAAAAATGTTCAAACAAGCCCCACTGTTGTGTGTTTTTTTTAGGTATGGCGTTGGACAAGACATTTTGTTTTTTTAAAAAATATATGTATTATATACTTGCTTATACTCAGCTCTTTTTTAAGTCCACCTCTTACTGGCATCAGACTAAATGAAGTTCCAAAAATCATTGAAACCTTATCTGCATGTGGTTTGTGGTGGTTTATTTTTTAGAGCCACCATGCTCTGGTGTAAAAGTCAGCACGAAAATAGAGAGGAGAATTTGCATTTTTCTGCCTATGAGCTCCAGCAACATGAGTGGACCATTGCCTATCTCCCCATTGACACTAAGGGGCATATTTACAATGCCCCAGCGGCACTTTTACGCTGCCGGAACGTCACTTTTGTGGCACTCCAGAGGCGCAGCGTACTGGCCCATATTTACAAGGCTACACATAGCCACCCTGGGTGGCTTTTCATGGCCTTGTAAATATGGAGTAGGCACTGCCTTATTCTGCGTAGAAGGGGCGTTCAATGGGTGTTGCTGTGGGTGTTCCCACACATCACCCATGGTTTCTGACACTGCCCCAAATTTAAAACATAGCGTAAATCTGGAGCAATGCCAAAACTAAACATCTTCCCAAAGCAGGTGTAACGAGGAGAAATATTTACATTTCTCCTTGTATTTTCTCTTTTCACATGTGCTGCATTCTGCAGCACACATAGAACAAGGAAAACATCTCCTTTGAAGGTGTCCCTTCCTGCACAAAAACAATCATGCCAACAACACAGAGGGGCATATATACAAGGGCATAGCGCCATCGGAGTGGACTTTTTCCAACGCTCTGCTGGCGCTGTGCCCTGCTCCGTATTTACAAGGCAGTGCTAAGCCACTTTGCGTGGCTTAATGCTGCCTTGTAAATATGACCCTCCTCGAGGCAGTTTTCTGTGGCAAAGGGGAGTGCAATTGGTGTTGCTGTGGGCGTTCCCACGCAACATCGATTGCTATTTTGCCCTGCCCCATATTTACAAATCTGAAATCTGAGGCAGCACCAAAATCTAACACCTTTCAAAAGGAGGCATTAATATGGTGCAACGAGGAGAAATACTTTTAGTTCTCCCATTTTTTGCTCATTTTATGTGTGCTGCATTCTACAGCCCACACAGAAGGAGCAAAATGCCATTAATAATTGTTTTTGTGCAGGATGGTGTTCCTTACTGCACAAACACAATCATCCCTGCAACGCAGGCACCCTTGCACCATGGTGTAAGGGTGCCTGCGCTGGTGCTAGGCAGCTTTTTTAGCACCGGAGCAGAGGAGAGCACAGGGGTGAGCGGTATTTCTGTTATTATGGCGCATCTCTGTGTTCTTTGAAATGACGCAGCTCTGCGCAGCTAAATTGCTTGCTGCGCCACGCTGCGCCATTTCACTGTAAATATCCCCATGATATCCTTCCACCATGGTGCAAGGGTGCCTGCATTGGCGCTCAGCTGCAGTTTGTGCACCGGCGTTGGCAGAAAGGACAGGAATGCGCCATATTTTCAGCGCATTCCTGCCCTTTTCTTTTGACGTAGGGCAGTGCAGCTAGAAGACTTGTAATGCTGCCCTACGCAAAAATATTGTAAATATTCCCTAAGTTCTAGACGCAATGACTTGCAACCTCTCTTTCCTGCCTACCTTAGCTCTCTCATATGTTTACAGACCGGAGTGAGTGCTTTACAAATCCTTTGAATAAACAAAATGAGAGGAAGAGAGACAAATGCCCACCAAGAGGATCCTGGGAAATGAAGCCCGCCCAGAGGACTCCGGTAAATGAAATTATGCACAGAACATTTGCAGATAGGTATGTTCTAGCCAGTGGCTCAGCAATGGTGACTGTCATGAGCCCCAAATGCAAGCAAAGACGATAGGCCTCCTCAGTTCCAGTTGGATACGAAAAAAAGATTTAATTGGGGTGAAGTGGGCCTCTCACACCCCTGGGCTTCGGTGCCACTGCATCTGCTGCACCATTATTAGCAACGCCGCTGGTTCTGGCTGGTGCATGGGTCAGAAGCAAGACTGTGGGGCATATTCACAAGGACCTACCTCTGATTTATCTCCACCTTAACGCATCAAAAGTGGAGGTAGATTTAACACCCCATTCACAAGCGGGTGCAAACTGCAGACATCGCCAGTATTCCCGCGATAACTGCCCCAAAATGTATCTCCTCGGTGGACACCACCAACTAACCCTAATGAGATGCAGAGTAGGCGTTCCCGTGCAAAAGCTCACGAAAAAACCACAACACCACTTTCACTACGAACTGCCAGATCTGCGATGCGAACCAAAAACAGGCGATAAGCCGCGGTAGCACCAGGGATTTAACACCTGCCTTTTGCTGGTGCTAAGCAGGACAACTACCTACAGCAAGAAAGGGAGCCCAGCCAAGAGGCACACCTGAAGACCCACAGATGCCATGGAGACAATGATCATGCAGCTCCGATACCCATGAGGGCCACAACACCCACCGCCAACACCCCCAGCTCCCCCCCCCTCCCCCCCGGACATACACATACCGTGCACGACACAAGAGCCACATAAAGTGCATGATGACGCACATTGTCAAAAAATAACACACATGTGTGGCCAGAAGGACGAGAAACAGTCACAAAGCACCGAAGTAACAACCAAAAACTTTATTGAAATACGACACAAAACACCAATGTGGAAGCATCCTGTCGGGTCCGTCCGGGACAATCTCGATGTCACAGCCTGGAAAATAAAGCACAAAATCAGAACGTGTGTCATGCGCACATCAAAGGAGCGAGACACAGAGAAACAGAGAAGGAAAGAAAGGCAGAGAGAGAAGGAAAGGAAGGGAGAGAGAGAGAGAGTGATAGAGGGAAGGAAAGGAAGGGAGAGAGAGAGTGAGAGAGAGAGGGAAGGAAAGGAGAGAGTGAGAGAGAGAGAGAAGGAAAGGAAGGGAGAGAGAGAGAGAGTGAGAGAGAGAGGGAAGGAAAGGAGAGAGAGTGAGAGAGAGAGAAGGGAAGGAAGGGAGAGAGAGAGTGAGAGAGAGAGAGAGAGGGAAGGAAAGGAGAGAGAGTGAGAGAGAGAGAAGGGAAGGAAGGGAAGGAAGGGAGAGAGAGAGAGACACCGCCGCCCCTGCATACCACCAGCGTGTACGCCTGCGACATGTAGCTACGTGGGCCCCCCCTCGGGGCGTAAGCGGAGTGGTCTGGCCTGGCGTACGCCGGACCAGCGCAGGGCTTGCAACAATGACTCGGGGGCTCTGGGCGTGGTTCAGTCCATGTCCGGACAAGGAAGTGACTAATGCGTGTGTCCCTGTTGTAGTGTCCACGGCACCCGGAACACAATAGGCAATGGAGCACACTGTGACTGGCATCCCATTAGATGAGCATCATTGACGTAAGGGAAATCACTGTCCCTACATTCATCCACACATCCATACATGAATGATGAAAGACATGACACAGCAGTGTGTCTCTGGATGTTTATTGCACATCCAGTGGAGTTTTGCAGCTGGAGCGGTACAGGGCCATGCTGAGCACACTACACAATATGGGCCCGTGGAGGGTCAGCCAGAGTCCATCCGGGGATGACAAGTACTGCGGAAGAGGAAGGGTACAGTCCGCAGTCTGGTCACCGTGTCATTGGTCATCAAACAGGATATGGCAGTCCATGTCGCGGTCCAAGGTGAGTGCAGCGGAGTGTATCGGGGGTCAGTGGAAGGTCATGGGGCCATGTGCGGCACCAAGCAGAAACAGGCCAGGTGGCGGAAATGAATGCTAGTGCCTCCTTCTGAACTCAATCCCATCCACGTCCTCGTTCTTGGATGTGTGCTCTGCCCCACCTGTGGGTGTTGCAGTACCGGCTGCGGCACTGTGTGCCACTGACACATCAGGGGCCGGAGGAGGATTGTCGGCCGCACTGTGTGGCAGTGACACATCAGGTGCCGGAGTGGATACGCCTGCCGCACTGGGTGGCACTGACACACCAGGGGGCGGAGATGTGGATGGTGTGGGGGCAGCAGCATTCATCATCGCCACGCCTTGTGGCAGCAATGCCATGATGAGGATCTGCAGGGCATGGTAGATCCCAGCTACATTTCGCTGATGTGCAGCGGTGGCTGCCATCCTTTCCGCCTCCTTCCGCACCATGTCCTCCATGAGCCTCCGCATGTGTGCCAGCTCACGCCTGGGATCGCTGGAGCCACTCTGAGCGGACAGGTGTTCTTGTCTCCGAGTCATGACTCCAGCGATGTCAGTCAGGGCTCGTTGGAGACCATGGAGCGGGCCGTGGGTGTCTGTTAGGGACTGGAGCTGGTCCCTGATGGGACCTAGACACCCAAGGATGGCATCCAGTTTGGTAGCCATGAGGTCGAACCCCACCCGCACCTGCTCAGCCGTCTCCCTCTGGCCCTCCAGCACACGGCGTTGGAAGGTCATGTGTTGTTCCTGGGGGTCTTGGGAGACTGCCGGGGCTGTGGGTGCCTCCTGCTGGGTGGTTTGGGTAGTGGGTGGGGTCTCCTCGATGCAGCTGGGCTGCCCTGATCCTGGAGGTGAGTTGCGGATGATGTGAATGATGTCCTGGAGGGCTTGGGTGTCGATGCTGGGGGTGTCCTCCTCGTCATCAGTGAAGAGTGGCTGGGACTGCTCTGCAGGAGGTGTTGACGGTGCCCCTGCAATGTGAAGGGGAGATGGTGTATTACAATGTGTCCGCATGTATGTAGCCGCATGGTACAGGTTCACATTCAGACAGCATGGCATTGTACATTGTGACAGTCTGTGGATCAGGGCCATGATCCAGAGTCATTGTGGGTGTACACTGTGCTCTGCTTGATTGTGCATGTGTGCCATTGTGCCCATCTACACCCGTCCCCCCAGTACCTGGTGGTCACTCACCCTGTTGCGGTTGTGTTGTGTCCTGTCGGGCAGTGTCCGGTCCCCCGACTCCGGCCACAGTCTCCACACTGATGACTGTCGACACCAGGTCCTCCATGTCATCCAGCTCCAGCTGTGGCGCTGGGCTCCCACCTCCAGTCTGCATTGCTGCCTTCTGGTTGGCTGCGAGTTTCTCCTTGGTCTTGCGCTTGATGTCAATCCATCGCCTCTTGACCTCGTCCATTGACCTCTTGTGCTCTCCGTCAGCATTCACCTTGTCCACGATGTCCCGCCATATTCCATTTTTGGTGCCCAATGACACTTTGGAGGTGACAAACAGTTGTTGATGGTGCTCCATCACCTCCGTGACCAGGATCCTGTTTTCCTGCGGACTGAACTTCGTCTTCCTCTTCTTCTTGTCCTTGCCCTTCCCTGTCCCCGAGGTCCCAGGCTGGTTGTCCGGGGTGCTTGTGGGGCTGGGCTCGTCCTCTGCGCCTGCTCCGGCTGCCTCCATGGTGCTTCGGTGTTGGTCATTTTGTGTTTGTGTGTTTTTTCTGATTTTATAGCGATTTTTTCTGCCTGCCATGTGTGTATTGCAGGCCTGGCGCTGCTTATCGCGGATTTCCTCATCGCGCTTTGGCCCATCGCATGTTTTTTCGCGTTGAGGTTTGTGTTTTTATCACCGTCGCAGTTGTTGTATCGCGGACATTGTCCGCGGTTTCGGCAGACTATTGCATGGTACCGCCTTGTTGTGAATTCCACGTTGACACAGGGTTATTTTCCCGCGATAGGCTGCGATGTGTAAAGTTGCGTTATCATTTTTTTGTGTTGTTTAGCACACGTTCTTGTGAATATCCCCCTGTGAGCGTGAATCTCACTTTTTTCATGGTTCCAGTATTTTTGGGGAAAGAACCACGCAGGTGACGGAGCAGAGATTCTCCTCACTGCCTCTTTAGTGCGTGGCATCTAAGGTACATCTTCTGAGTCCAGCAAGCAGTCTAACAAGATAGACAGAGCTGCTGCCAGTCATTGTCTTTCTTCAGTTTCTATCTTCTGCTCTCTGACTCACTTCCTGCCACTCATATTTTCTTAACATCTCGGATGAGACCATATTCTATTTACTGTCGAGCATGTGGTTTGTGGTGATTTATTTTGGAGAGCCACCATGCTCTGGTGTGAAAGCCAGCACGAAAATAGAGATAATTTGCATTTTTCTGAGAATCGAAGACAGGATAAGCCAAGGGCACTATAGGGTGCAGCCAATATGTGGGAAGGCATGGGGTGTTGTATTGCCCTTCAATGCAGAAAAAACTACAGACCTAAAACCCGCATGTGTCACATTCTGAGCCCAGGTCTGAGTTTTGCGGTGCCCATGTCGGGAAGGGAGAGACATGAATTGGTTATGCTTAAGTTATTGACACTCAAGCTGCAACTCGTGTTTTTTAACGACCTTTATCTTATCTGCACATAATCGACGGGCCTCTTAAGTACTCACAGTTCAGAGCAGCACAGTCATGTAGAGTCAGGATTCCCCTGGTGTGAGGGGGCGCCCTTCGCCCCTCCGCCCGCTGGGAAGTCCACACCTGGAATATTGGGGAGCAGACCAGGAACACTAGCACCACAATAGTACACTAGCTCTAGAGGACATTTCTACCACCTCCAGTGGTTACTCCTTCCCCCTCTACTGCTGGATGTTTTCTATGGTCTCACAGGAGCCACATCAGCTTTGTGGTGTAAATCCCCACGCTGGAGACCCCATCGCTTTGTTTCTTCCGGTGTCCCCAATCTGCGGGTTTGGGTTTCAGTCTGTGTACTGCCTTCATTTGGCCCATTAGGCTGGGCTCCGCTTCCGCATCAGGCCTCCCTGTGCCCTAGGAGTGTGATTGTGAGGGTCTTCTGCACAGGCTCTTCTCCCTTCCCAAAGCCAGTTTGAGTTTTCATGCCCTACCCTCTTGTCTGGGTGTCGGTGGCCACAACCAGTGCCTCCTGTACCTGCTGCCCCTGCTTGTTGCTCTCACTTGAGGTATTTGGGCCGAGTGGACCTCTTCATGTTTGGAAGTATGTCACTATAGTGCCTCGTATCTGTGGCTTGTATTGCATGAGTTCCTGCCTGGGAGGAACAGTGCATGGGGGCCCTGGAGGCACTATTCACAATCAAGAGGAGCCAGTTCCCATATGAAGTCTTGGCACAAGGTAATGTGGCCCCTGTGGACCACTGTTGCAGAACTCGCGTCCCAAGGGACCTTTTATGTGTGCACTCACCATTAGAGGTCCCTCCGTACGTGCATTCTGGATAACCAGCGTCTCTTGCGCTTACTGCAGCTCCTACTCTGGCCCCTCGCTGCGAAGCATTCTGGATCACCAGCGTCTCTTGTGCTTACTGCAGCTCCTACGCTGGTGCCTCCGGCGAGGCATTCTGGATCACCAGCGTCTCTTGTGCTTACTGGAGCCGTACTCTGGCGTCTCCAGTGAGGCATTCTGGGTCACCTGTGTCTCTTGTGCTCACTGCAGCTCTTACTCTGGTGCCTCCAGCGAGGCATTCTGGATCACCAACGTCTCTTGTGCTTACTGCAGCTCCTACACTGGTGCCTCCGGCAAGGCATTCTGGATCACCAGCATCTCTTGCGCTTACTGCAGCTTTTACTCTGGTGCCTCCAGCGATGCATTCTGGGTCACCAGCGTCTCTTGCGCTTACTGCAGCTCCTACTCTGGTGCCTCCAGCGAGGCATTCTGGATAATCAGCGTCTCTTGTGCTTACTGCAGCTCCTACTCTGGCGCCTCCAGCGAGGCATTCTGGATAATCAGCGTCTCTTGTGCTTACTGCAGCTCCTACTCTGGCGCCTCCGGCAAAGCATTTTGAACTACCAGTGTCTCTTGTGCTTACTGCAGCTCCTACGCTGGTGCCTCCAGGGAGGCATTCTGGATCACCAGCGTCTCTTGCGCTTACTGCAGCCCCTACTCTGGCGTCTCCAGTGAGGCATTCTGGATCACCTGTGTCTCTTGTGCTCACTGCAGCTCTTACTCTGGTGCCTCCAGCGAGGCATTCTGGATCACCAGCGTCTCTTGTGCTTACTGCAGCTCCTACTCTGGCGCCTCCAGCGAGGCATTCTGGATCACCTATGTCTCTTGTGCTCACTGCAGCTCTTACTCTAGTGCCTCCAGCGAGGCATTCTGGATCACCTGTGTCTCTTGCGCTTACTGCAGCTCTTACTCCGGCGCCTCCAGCGATGCATTCTGGGTCACCAGCGTCTCTTGTGCTTACTGCAGCTCCTACTCTGGCTCCTCCAGTGAGGCATTCTGGATCACCATTGTCTCTTGTGCTTACTTCAGCTCTTACGCTGGTGCCTCCAGCGAGGAATTCTGGATCACCAGCTTCTGTTGCGCTTAATGCAGCTCCTATTCTGGTTCCTCCAGTGAGGCATTCTGGGTCACCAGTGTCTCTTGTGCTTACTGCAGCTCTTAATCTGGCGCCTCCGGCGAGGCATTCTGGACCACCAGCGTCTCTTGCGCTTACTGCAGCTCCTACACTGGGGCCTCTGGCGAGGCATTCTGGGTCACCAGCGTCTCTTGTGCTTACTGTAGCTCCTACTGTGGTGCTTCTAGCGAGGCATTCTGGGTGACCAGTGTCTCTTGCACTTACTTCAGCTCCTACTCTGGCGCCTCCAGAGAGGCATTCTGGGTCACCAGCGTCTCTTGCACTTACTTCAGCTCCTACTCTGGTGTCTCCAGTGAGGCGTTCTTGAACACTAGCACCTCTTGTGCTTACTGCAGCTCCTACTCTGGCGCCTCCAGCGAGGCATTCTGGGTCACCAGCGTCTCTTGCACTTACTCCAGCTCCTACTCTGGCACCTCCAGAGAGGCATTCTGGACCACCAGCGTCTCTTGTGCTTACTGCAGCACTTACTCTGGCGCCTCCAGTGAGGCATTCTGGACCACCAGCGTCTCTTGTGCTTACTGCAGCTCTTACTCTGGTGCACTGCTTCAAGCAAGGCATTCTGGAACACCAGCGTCTCTTGCGCTTACTGCAGCTCCTACTGTGGTGCTTCCAGCGAGCCCCTTCACAGCACTTATTTGCACTGCTTCCTTGTCACCCTGTTTTTAGCTTTTTTAACTTTGTTACTGCTTCATTGTGTACTGTCATTTGAATTTGGGGGTGTTTTAAACTAATTTCAATTGATTACTGCTGCTGGAGTTGGGAGGGGGAATCGAACCCTGAATTCTTCCTATTACCTTTACCGACGCCGTCATCTTCGGAACGGTCGCGGTCTAGTTGTTTTCTATGCTGGGGATAAAACGGGACACTGCGCGAGCGTGCAGCGGGCGCGCCGCTGGCGCGCCGAAGGCGCGCCTAAGGCAAGCCCGTCTGCGCCCGTCAGCGTCCCGGAGGCGGCCGGCGCCGGAGTCACTGTTGGCCTTTCATCGGAGCGGCCCATACCTACCAAATATGACAGAGAATACTTATTTAATATTGGTAGGTGTATGAGTTGCAGGCCCCACCTCCCCATTCCTTTGAGCGAGGTTATCATCTGTAAGGATTGTAATTGGCGGGTCTCCAGTACCCTAGGGAATCGTAGCAGGATACTGACTCCAGTGACTAATAAAACTCAATCGGGAGGGGCAGTATGCACCTTTCTGCGTCACTGCTTAATACACGCTCTGCTAAAAAACATGAGCTTCAACTTCATGATCTCCTAGTGGACTCTAGTCCTGACATGATGTTTTTAACAGAAACATGGCCGACTGATGCCTCTAACCCCACTATCGCAGGCGCGATCCCCTCGGGATACCAGATTCTGAGGAAAGACCGCCGCGAAGGGAGAGGTGGTGGTGTGGCCTTAATTTACAAAAGTACCTTCAGCTATGTATCTCTAGTCTTGACAGAGATTGAGGGGGCTGAGTCTATGGGCTTCCTGTTAACTATCTCTGCCCATCAGTCCATAGCTGGGGTGGTTATCTACCGCCCGCCAGGGCCGGCGGGGAAGTTTTTGGAGGCGATTAGCCGCTTTATTTCTCCCTTAGCTGCTAAATACAGCCATTGCCTGATTCTCGGTGATTTTAATTTACATATGGATGACCTATTGGAACCTGAGGCCCTCAAGCTCCATGAATCCCTTGATATATTAAATCTGACCCCGTTTGTTCACCTCCCTACTCATGATAAGGGCCATACATTGGACCAGATTTTCTCTTCCAAATTGATAGAAGTGGAGGCCCCGCTCCCCCTTACCTGGTCTGACCACTGCCTGATAAATTTTAGAATTCCAAGGGATCCTAACAGGTCTCGATCTCAGGAAAAGGTCCGTGCCAGCAGTTTTAGGCCTTTTAATTTGATTACTCCCGAGGCGATGCAAAGTGCCTTGCAAACCCACCCTATTCCTACTTGTGGGATTCTTGAAAGAGATGTACACTCCCTGGAACAATGGCTGCTACTTAGAACTTCTGAACTTGCCCCCCTTACTCTGAGGGCAGCTAAGGTGAATCGCGCTTCCGCCCCTTGGTATACGGAAGCTCTAAGGAAAAATAAAAGTGCATGTAAACGCTTAGAGAGAATATGGCGAGCTAATTATACGGCCTACGATAAATCTGTTTTTAAAGTAGCCCTAAGAGACCATTACCGGAAAGTTTGCGAGGGCAAGAAACTTTTCTTCTCTACGAAAATCGACCAGGCCGGCAATAAAAGTAGAGAACTTTATAACATTGTCAAAAATTTCTCATCGCCCGCTGCTATTAGATGCCCGTTTGCACCAACTAGTGAATGGACATATATGATGGCCTCTTTTTTCCATGATAAAATTAGGAAAATACAGGACTCTTTTGAAATGCAGCCACTGGCTCATTCTGCTGAGCTTGATTCTTCCAGTGTTGCTGTAAGCTCGGACTTCTCCCTCATGCAGTTTCCTGCTATTTCCATGGACCAATCTTTAATTCTTATGAAGTCCTTGAAGTCAGGCTCCCCTGCCGACCCCTGTTCTGCCAAGGCGTTATCGGCAGTTGCTGAGGTGATTAATCCTACGGTGAATCAGATTTTAAACAATGCCTTGCGAGAGGGATATATGCCTCCTTGCTGAAAACACGCCAAAATTCTCCCACTTTTAAAAAAACCTACGGCCGACCCTGAGGTAGCTGGTAACTACCGCCCTATATCCCTGCTACCTTTTTTCTCCAAGGTTTTGGAGAAATATGTTAACTCCATTATCACTGACTATATTGAGACCAATCACCTTTTGCACCCAATCAGTCAGGTTTCAGGGCAAACTTTAGCACTGAATCGGCCCTTTTAGAAGTGGCGGAAACTATAAAAACCACGCTAGATAGGGCTGGCAATGCAGTCTTGGTACTTTTGGATCTTTCCGCGGCTTTTGACACCGTGCCCTACAATAGATTGGTGCAAAGATTGGTGGAGGGTGGTGTCGGTGGCTTAGCCCTGAGCTGGATCAAGTCATTTCTCAGTGACCGCCTCCAAACTATATGGTCCCCCCCTTTCTCTGCTGATATCCCTCCCATGAATGTTGGAGTCCCGCAGGGCTCTATTTTGAGCCCTACTCTGTTCAATCTTTATATGGCCCCTATCGCCCTTCTTGCTGAACAACACGGGGCTAAGATCATATCATATGCAGATGATACGCAGTTGTTGTTCACTTGCGAGAAGGGTGTTGAGTTTGATGGTCATGCAATAAACTCATGTCTCTCAGCAGTTTTTTTGTGGCTGAAGGACAACCAAATGAAATGTAATCCTGATAAGTCTGAGATTATCTTTTTGGCCCTCGACCATGTGAGACCTGGTATGAATGGTGGCCGCAGGATTTGACCCCCCCCCAGGTCGTCTGTGTCCCTGGTTAAGAACCTCTGAGTCAGACTGGATGCCATGCTCTCTATGAAATCCCAGATCCAATCTGTAGCCGGGACTTGTTTTGGGATCTTAAGAATGGTGAAGAATTTTCTTCCCCTGCTTTCTGTTTCTCACAGAAAGACCATTGTTCAAGCTCTGGTAATTTTGAGATTGGATTACGTCAACTCTTTGTACTTGGGACTTCCCAGTTATCTAATTGCCCGCTTGCAGGTGATTCAAAACACGGCGGCTAGGGCCATCTTCTTGGCTGGCCCTAGAACTCATTCGTCACCTCTTTTGACGTCCCTGCATTGGCTCCCTGTTCAAAAAAGAATCCATTTTAAAGCGCTGATTTTGGTTTTTAAAGCTTTTAATCAGATTGGAGCTCCTTATCTCAGACAAAGATTTCCTCATTATACTCCCCAACGTACTCTGAGGTCCTCTACTCAACTATTGATTCCTGTTCCTAAAGTTTTACTTGCCCGGGTCGGAGGTCGATCTTTTCAAGTGGTCGCCTCCCACCTATGGAACAGCCTTCCTTTGGCCCTCAGACAGGTTCAGGACCTACTCACTTTCAGAAAAAAACTGAAGACGTGGCTTTTCCAACTTTAATCTGTTTTGCTGGTTTTGCTTTGTAGTTCTCTTCTCTGCGACTGTTTATGTGGTTTTTTGCTTAGCGCCGGGACACTCCTGGGAGTAGCCGTGCGCTTTATAAATACCAAATTAACATAACATAACATAACACACAAGGGACTTGATCCCACTTAGCATACTGGTGATGGGTGCCTTATAGAGAAACACTGTCTCCCACATCCTGTGGTTTATCCTAGCACCCAGTTCCCTTCAATCTGGTGCAACACTAGCTGGGATAATCTTGGATTGAAAGACATTTAAAAAAAAAAAAAGATGCTGAAAATTTAAATGCTACAAATCTGATCTGTATCATAACTTGCTCTAATCAATTAGAGTTAATGGGTTAGTTGTAAAAATGTTTTTATATCTTCTGTTTTAGTTTAGTGATTCTGAATTACGGGGCACTGCTTTGAGAAATAGACAACGTTCCAAAATGAAGATCCTCCTACAAGGATTTATGAGTCTGTCTGGTAAATTGATGGATCACTGGATCAGGATCAATGGCCAGCGGGTATGCAGTCGAGGTCACTGATCTTCTCTTCCCTTCATCATAGTGCGCGCCTATCTCCTGGAGCTATTGGTTGAACATTTAAGTAGAAATGGCGCAGTGTGCCGTGGCTGGAAGGGCGAAACTTGTATCTGTGCCCAGATCATTCCAAAAGTTGTTGCCTGTAGACTCAGGTTCAACGGATAGAGGAGGGGGCAGGAAGACAGGTGTCTGTCTCTCAATGTTTTGGTCTGCAAAATGAATACGAAAATGACAAAGCTGACCAGTAGAAGAGTCGCTTGAGAGGTATCCACAATGCAGAGGGAAGGAACCTATGTGCCACAATAATGACGCTTAGCACTACATGTCGACATATGAATTTTGAAAGACACCTTGGCTTCTTTTGTTAAGGTTCTCGACCTATAGGATAGCGGAATATGGGGTTACCTTTGTACCCCATAGCAGGTATTTAAATATTGATTTACCATAATAATACCCTATATCATTCCTTCCCCAGTTGTGGGATGGGGGCTTGACTTGGTCAGCTGTATTGATTGCCAATCAGTGCTGCTTTTACAGCTTTGACACCTACTGCCTGTGGGGCAAGGTGGAGAATGGACAGGCCCAGGTAGGGCACGAAGATGGCTGTTTCCCAGGATTGTCCCTGAAATGGGTATGTGAGGATTGGTTAGAATTGAAGGCACTCACACATTTTGATTTTAAAGATTATCACTCTCAGTGGGGTTGTCCATACCATCAGTACTCCAATAATTACAAAGGCATTATTAACTTGCTTCTTCATTTCTGTGAATATTGTCTCCATGTATTGAATCAATTGCAACCCTGCTGTCTCTTGAGGAACTTGGTGTACAGCCGTATGATTTTGGGGGAGGCAGGGCAGATCAGGCAGACGCTGTCATAAATAATCACATCCCATTCTCTAGAAACACTCTCCTGGATAGGGAGTAGCAGGCTTAGGCCCAGGTCAGACATCGGCCCGCTCCACCAGACTCTTCCCTCTCATCGGGGAGCTTCTGCTGCCATCTGACTAGAACTACTTCCGCGTCGGTGGCGGTCCTGTGTTCTAAGGGATCATAGCAGCACATGAGCTGTGCATAGATCCAGACATTATCTCTCTAGTCCTACGTTTTCGAACTGCGGTGAATCCCCACCCTGCCACTCTCCGTTTCATGCCTAACCGAATCATTTTTAGGTCGAGCCTGGGCAGCACATGCGCTGCTCTGCAAGACATGCTGTATTGGAGTATGGATTTAAAGCCCAGCCTACTCGCCGCCCATATTTGTCATTGGCTTGTGTCATTGTCCTTCGTAAATGCGGGCTTCTGATTCGTTAATAGGCTTGTTAGTCCCTCTTTAGTACCACCTTGTCTTCATTTGTAACCTCCCATGAGGACTGGCCCTTTTTCTTCGGTTGTTACACGGTACGTCTTATTTAGTCTGTAAGCACTATTTTCTTTAATGAGTTTCTCCTACCGCAGGCATGACATGCTTTCCTGCAACATTTAGCGCGCCTTGCGCGCGTTCATGGGCGCTTTTACAAAAAAAAGCATTTGTTTGTCAACTTAACAAACAAATGCTTTTTTTGGTAAATGCGCCCCAGACGCGCTTTCACTTTAATAGCGGTCGTGGACCTTTCTTTAGACACAGCTCGTCTAAAGAAAGGGGGTGGCCTCTATTAGCGTGAAAGCGCAGCATGGGGCGCTTGTAAACAACAAGCATTTGCAATGCAATAGGTCTCGCATTTTAGAAACTTTGATCTATTTGTATTGTAAGTGACAATGCCTTTCAATATTGCAGGTTTTTTAAACACATAAATAAAAGGAATTGTCAATTACAATGCCAATAGCTCAAAATCTCGCAATTGCAAGACCTATTGCATTGCAAATGCTTGTTTAAAATGGCATGGGGTATTCCATAAGGATTTACGGGGCATATTAGCAAGACCCACGTTAAAATTATCGCCGTTTTAGCGGCAGGAAACTGCCGCTAAAACGGCGATAATGGGCTTGCTAATATGCGTTATGGAATTCCAATAGAAGCCCAGGTTAGATGTCCTCCCCATCTAACCTGGGCTTCTATTGGAATTCTATAACGCATATTAGCAAGCCCATTATCGCTGTTTTAGCGGCAGTTTCCTGCCGCTAAAACGGCGATAATTTTAACGTGGGTCTTGCTAATATGCCCCTACGTTTTATGATTGTTTACCGACTTTATTTTTGGTTGCCTGTTATAATGTTCAGTTATTCTTGCTTGATGGTAGCGGTTTTGTATTACATAACAAAGTATAGTCCTGGTTTCATTGCAGCTGTATTCACAGGTCCTGGCCAGTGGCAGTTGGTGACCCACGAAAATGTTGCGTCGACATAGATAAAATTAAACAATCTAAAATATACTGGAACACTTAGCACTGTTCCATCGCGGCTGTGTGCCGATTGTGTAAAGGGCATTTTTCTTTAACTTGCCGCCCTGACTTGCGGGAGACGCTCTTCCAGGTGGTGAGGGGGCGGGTCAGTTTTGCCGCTCTCTCCTTATTTAAACTCTATGGCACAGCAGCCGCGCAGCGGCTATTGGTAGGGCTACCTAGTCTTACTCTGAACTTCGCTTGTTTTTATGCTGTGTGGCGCACGCTTTTAACTGTATTTTTTACCTGCTATACGTTGTTTGGCATCTTTTATTCGTGTTCCTGGCACTTGCACTTAGCCCTGTTCCATCGCTGCTGTGTGCCGATTGTGTGGAGGGCATTTTTCTTTAACTTGTCGCCCTGACTTGCGGGAGACGCTCTTCCGGGTGGTGAGGGGGCGGGTCAGTTTTGACGCTCTCTCCTTATTTAAACTCTATGGCACAGCGGCCGCACAGCGGCCGCACAGCGGGCGCGCGCAGCGGGCACGCCTAAGGCAAGCCCGTCCGCGCCTGGACGATGCCAGATGCCAGACACACTACCGGTTTGCGCTGCGAAAGGCTATCCTACTCTCTGGGGGATCTACGGGCCATCAGGAAACTGGCTATCTCGTGTAATCACTCCCTAAGCAGTATGTTAGAGGGTCCTTTCTGTTGTTTTAGCTGTGGGTTTAACTCATGGCTTACACCCTCTCCTCTCCCTTCCCTTCCTTCCAGGCATATTTTTAAGCTCCTCAGTCTTAACTGCCGTTCTTTGGCTAAACATCATGCCGAGGTGTATGATCTATTGCAGGATGAGTCAACTGACGTCCTTTTCTTAACTGAGACCTGGCTCTCCACTGACACGGTGGCTGAGCCAGGCCTGGCGCTTCCCCAGGGTTTCAGCATCGTGACCCTCAACAGAGTTACGCGAGGGGGTGGTAGTGCAGCTATTTTTAAATCCCGCTACACCTGTACCTTTGTGAAAGAAGCTGTGGCTGGCTGTGAGTGTGCACGTTTTGGGATCTCTTTTAATGCCAGCTATACCTTCTCCGGATTGTTGGTCTATCGCACGCCGGGGCCCTCTAAAGAGTTCAGGGGGGCACTGATTGAGGCAGTTAGCTCTCTGGCTTTAAGGCCTGCCAATTTCAGCATTTTTGGTGATTTGAATCTTCATTTGGACAATCTGCGTGATGCAGATATGGGAAATTTCCTAGCTGACCTTGCTGCCCTTCAGCTGACTCAACTTGTTTCAGGCTCTACCCATCTTGCAGGTCATTTGCTTGACCCAGTTTTTTCTAACCTTTCCGCTCTCACTGTGGACACTCCCATCCCGATGAGCTGGACTGATCATTTCCTGGTTCCCATGACACTCTCGGGGGTAGAGCCCTCTAAGAGGGTGGCTCAGAAGATGATACTTAAACGTCCTTGGCACAAATTGGACTTAGGCCAATTTCATACCCTCCTCGCTACGCATCCCCTCTGTATGCCGGATGACCCTGATGCAGCCAATAAAGCTTTAGTTGACTGGGTTCGGTGTCCTCTTGATAAACTCATTCCTGAAAAGTGGTCTAAATGCCTGTTAGACTTGGCATCTTTTGGCGTGTTTCCCCTGACTTTTTGCTTTCTGACCTCCCGGTTTTGACTCTGTTTTTGCTGGTGTGATGATTCTGCGCACTTTCCTCACTGCGGTCCAGTGGGAAAGTGCAAGTGCTCCTGTATAAAATGTTTTATGGATTGGTGTTTCCATGATTGGCCTATTTGGTTTATCTGTCAGTCCCTTGTAAAGTGCACTGCGAGTGCCAGGGCCTATAGACCAAATGCTGTTGGTGGGCTGCAGCACTGGATTGTGCCACCCACGCAAACAGCCCGTAAAATGTAACTCGGGCCTGCCATCGCAGAGCCTGTGTGCAGCCTGGGGCTGCCATGTCGACTTGGCAAGTGCACACACTTGCAAGTCCCTAAACCTTCCCTTTGCTACATGTTAGTCACCCCTAAGGTAGGCCCAAGGTACCCCTGTGGGCAGGGTGCGGTGTAGGCGAAAGGTAGGACATGCCCGGGTGTGTGCGGCATGTCCTGATAGTGAATTACAGCCTAGTACGTTTTTCACTATTGCAAGGCTACCTGTTCCCCCTAGGCCAGAACGGGCAGTTTTGCTTATTACAGTTTATAATCCTAACTGACCCCGGGAACATGGTAGAAATTCGAGTTTAGTATGCCTGGACTCAGAATGATAAAATGCATCTTTTAGTGAAGTTGGTTTTAACATTCTGCGTTTGAAAATACCACTTTTAGAAAGTGGGTATTTTCTTGCCTAACCATCCAAGCCTGCCTCTGCGAGGTTGTGTATTCCTTGTCTGGAATGTGAGTGACAGGGGCTGGGGGATGCCAGGAGACAGGGTGAGTCAGCGCAGGGCTGAATAGCCAGATCGACCTGTAGATGGGTGGGAGGGGTCGCACCTGGGCCCTGAATAGGACAGTGCCTTCCCTCCACAATGCTGGCTCCACCTCCTGTGGTGCGTCTGATGTCCCTGGCCTACTCACTGAAAGAAGGGACGGAGACTTGTCAACAAAGTGCTCCAGAACTGGTTTGGACTAGGCGAAGGCCTCTCTGCCTTCAGAGAACAAAGGAATTTGGGATATAAATATTGGGGCCCTGACCCCATGAATTTAGATCTCGCTGGAATCAAGGAACCTGCCAAGACGAAGAGCTGGAAGAGCTGCCAGGAGGAGTACTGCCCCTTTGCTGTGTTGTTGCTTTGTTGGGTTGGCCTGCAGCTGCTGCTTCTGCCTTGGGCAGTGAAAGGACTGGACTGAACTTTCTACAATCTTGTGCTGAGTATCTCCAAGGGCCAGGAACCGAGCTGGCCTCCTGTTAAGAAGTCTCAGGGACTACAAAGACTTCACAAGCCTCTGGGTACCGCTTCTGGAACGCTGTTTCAGTTGCCACAGAGGAAGGGAACTGCAACCGACTCCGTCAACCGAATCCATCCCTGGCCGGTGACCTGTTTGCACCGCAGACCGCATCGCCCCGCTTCGCATCGCAACCCTGGTCTCACCGTGGGCGACGTCCGACGCCGCCAACATCGAGCCGCTGCTTGCACCGTGACCTGTGGGCACCGCAGTTCGCATCGCATCGCTTCACTGGGCCAGCCGGACCAGACCGACACTGTCGCTGCAACTGGCTCAAGAGTCGAGACCGCACCGCATTTGGGGCACCGCTCGCACGTCTGCGACGCACCGCTCCGACTCGCACCGCTGTCCGACGCCAGCTCCCGCACTCCGGCTAGGTCGCCTGCATCGCAACCTGTCAGCACCGCATCGAGCATCGTCTCGCCCTGCATCGCACGCCTTGGACTCACCGACTCCGTCTGCCCGACGCTCATCGAGCCGCTGCCTGCACCGCACCGAGGGACACCGCACCTTGCATCGCTCCGTCTTGCACCGCAACCGCGACGAACGCCGACCGGCTCGTACACTCCGTACCAGCCACAACGAGAAAAGGTACTGTGACCGAGTCTGCTCACGACTCTGCTGGCCCGTATCGACGCGGTCGGCTGGAACTGTTAGACTCTGTGGTTTTCAGCATCACGGTAGGCTCGGACGGAGCTACCGACTCGTACGAACTTTGCTTTTGTGCTATTCTTGCAAAGAAGAAGTTATCGTATCAAGCATTCATTTTCAAAGTACAGTATTGTGGATTTTTGTCGTAATTGGTCTTGTCTTGAGTATATAAAATATTGGTTATTTTTCTAAACTGGTGTGGTGTCCGTTTGTAGTGCTTACACTGTATTACTGTTGGTTATGTGCAAATGCTTTACACACTGCCTCTGAATTAAGCCTGACTGCTCGTGCCAAGCTACCACGAGGGTGAGCAGGGGTTACTTCACGAGTGTAACAACCCTTACCCTGACTAGGAAGAAGGGTCCCTACTTGGACAAAGGTGCAAGCCCTTGCCAACTAGAGATCCCATTTCTAACATTGGCTGTCAGCGGTGAGGATAGGACTTGCGTTTGCACTTGACTTACAGTGATTGGTGTGCACTACTACCATATCGCAGACCATTACGTACCACATACTGGTTCTTTTTCTTTTGGCCTATTTTTGATCTTGCCAGTTTTCAACTCACGACTTTTGTCATGCCTGAATCAATTGCATCATCCGTTGCATCCCTGGAAATTATCTTTGAGGAGGACAGGTTGGAGTCCTACGCCGTAAAGGAGTTACGAGCGATTTGTAAAAACCTGAAAGTCCAAATTAAAGGCCTCACAAGGAAGGAGGAGCTACAGAAGGCGCTGAGGGCCTGGGTAGCAGCCAGACATGCCAATGGGCAGCCTGGTGATCTCAGTGAGGAGGTGGAGGAGCCTATTTCCAGGGTAGATGTGCTTTTGGGTAGGGGGGAACCCGCCAGGTCAGGCAGCAGCAGTCTGTCCCCAGAGGAGCTGGAGGACAGGCGGGAGGCAAGGCAGTTCGAGCTGCAGAAGCTCAGGCTGGAGAGTGAGCGGGAGGAGAAGAGATTGGCCATAGAGGAGAGGAAGATGCTCTTAGAGCATGAGAGAGAACTGAAGGAGCTAGAACTTAGGCGTAAGTCAGGCTCAGATGGTGGCAGCAATTCGTCCAGAAAGGCAGACAGGATTGTGCACATTCCCAAGAACGTAGGCAAGGAGTTCAAGAAGGGGGATGACATACAAAGGTGGTTCCAGGGTTATGAGGCAGCCATACACATGAATGGGGTCCCTGAGGAGAATTGGGGAGCAGGATTGTGGCCACTTTTCCCGGAAGAAGCAAGGGATGCTCTGATAGCTTTGGGTAAGGGGTATCACCTCACCTATGCTGACATGAAGGATGCCCTTCTCACGAAGTATGGTCTTACTCCTGAAAAGTACAGGGATCAGTTCAGGTCCAGTAAGAAGTCTGATGTCAACACTTGGTTGGAATGTGTGGATGTGTTCTGCAGGTCTCTGGATGGTTGGGTGAAGGGCAGTAGTGTAACAGATTTTCAGGGGCTCTACAACTTGATTGCATGGGAGCACTTGTCTAGTCTATGTTTTGCAGATCTGCGCCAGCACCTAGTTGATAGTAAGCTAACTGACCCCAGGAAGCTTGCTATGGAAGCGGACCGCTGGGTGAGTACCAGGGTCCACAAGAAAGCGTTTGGGGGAGACTCAGCCAAAGGTGGGCAGGGTCCCCAGCAGAAAGGTGGGGGGGACAAGGGTAAAGCACAGGAGTTCTCTAAAGGGCCCCAAACTAGTACCCAGGGTAAAGGTTCCCAGCCCCCGGTGATAAGAAGAAAGGGGTCTCTACAGGGAAGCCTGTCGAGACCGGCCCCCGCAAGTGTTATGCATGTGACCAGGTAGGTCACTTTAAGGGGGACCCCAAGTGCCCGAAGGGGACACAGCCACCCACCGGTGGACAGTCCAAAGTGTTGGCTAGTGTAGCGCTTGGGGAGGAGGGGTGCCCACAGGAGGGTGGGGATCCCGCAGAAATGACCCTTGTCTCACTCGGGGACAGTGAGATGGTCCCAGGAAACCAGGTGCCCCCTAACACAAAGAAATATAGCACCTGGGTGACCATCAATGGGAACAGGGTAGAGGCTCTCAGAGATACTGGAGCCAGTGTGACCTCAGTCCGGTGTCACCTGGTGTCTGAGAAGCAAGTAGTCCCAGGAGCATTCCACCAAGTAGTTGCTGTCGACAACTCAGAGCGCCAATGTATGGTGGCGCAGGTTCCCTTTGAATGGGGGGGGGTCTCAGGTCCCTTAAGGGTGGTTGTGAGCCCTACCATGCCTGTAGATTGTCTGCTAGGAAACGACCTGGAGCAGTCCTCATGGAAGGAGGTTGAGCTCAGGTCCCACTTGGAGATGCTTGGGTTGCCAGAGTGGGCATGCGTGTCTACTCGGTCAATGGCGGCCAGAAAGGGTGATCAAGAGGACTTGGAGCCTGAAACAGCGGCCCAAGTCCCTGCCAAGAGAAAGGGCAGGGTGCGCGGGAAACCGGCCCCCGAAGTTCCCACGGACCGGGAGGAGGCGGACCTCGAGGGGGACGCCCCGGTGCCTACAGGGGAGCAAGTAGCCGAACTGGGAGACATCTCTGAGCTGACCCATTGGCAGCAAGAAGGGGGTCCCACCAGGGAGGAGTTCTGCAGGGAGCAGAACGAGTGCCCTACTCTGGAGGGTCTGCGGCGGCAGGCTGCAGACCAGGCAGCTGGTAATCAGTCCGGGTCACATCTGATCTACTGGGAGAGTGGTCTCCTATACAGTGAGCCTAAGGTTGCTGAGCCTGGGTCAGCCCGTGTGCTGGTGGTACCCCAGCGCTTCAGGACCTTCCTACTGGGTCTGGCTCATGACGTGCCTTTGGCAGGACATTTGGGGCAGGACAAGACCTTTGACAGGCTTGTCACCCACTTCTTTTGGCCCCAAATGCGAAGGCAGTCAGATGCACACTGCAGGTCTTGCCAAACTTGCCAGGCAAGTGGTAAGAGTGGGAGGAAGGTCAAAGCTCCTCTCCAACCTTTTCCGGTTGTTGGAACACCCTTTGAAAGGGTAGGGATGGATATTGTGGGGCCACTGGATCCCAAGACAGCCATGGGCAACAGGTACATCCTGGTCTTGGTGGACCATGCCACCCGGTACCCGGAGGCAATCCCTCTCAGGACAACGACGGCGCCAGTGGTGGGCCGGGCGTTAATGGGGATCTTTTCCCGTGTGGGATTCCCCAGAGAGGTGGTTTCTGATAGGGGGACCAATTTCATATCGAAGTATATGACATCCCTGTGGAAGGAGTGTGGGGTAACCTACAAGTTCACCACTCCTTACCACCCACAAGGAAACGGTCTGGTGGAGAGATTCAACCAGACCTTGAAAGGCATGATCAAGGGTCTAACAGAACCCATGAGGCGTAAGTGGGACGTCCTCTTGCCATGCCTACTCTTTGCATACAGGGAGGTGCCTCAGAAGTCTCTTGGGTACAGCCCCTTTGAGCTCCTGTATGGCCACCCTGTCAGAGGACCTCTGAGTTTGGTAAAGGAAGGCTGGGAGGCAGCTCCCAGGAAAACTCCCCAGGATGTATTTAGCTACATGCTGGCCTTTAGAAACCAAACTGCCCGCTTCAGGAAACTCGCTCAGGCGAACCTAGAAGCAAGCCAGGAAGAAATGAAGAGATGGTATGACCAGAATGCCACTCTGGTCGAATTTCAACCTGGGCAGAAAGTGTGGGTAATGGCCCCAGTGGCACCTTGTGCCTTGCAGGACAAGTGGACTGGGCCATATGAGGTAAAGGAGCGCAAAAGTGACGTCACCTACCTGGTGGATTTGCAGGCTCCAAGGAACCCGTTGAGGGTCCTTCACGTGAACCGCCTCAAGCCCCACTTCGAGAGGTCCGAAGTGAGTATGCTCTTGGCGACAGATGATGGGGTGGAAGAGGAGAGCGAGCCTCTCCCTGACCTCCTGTCTACCAAGGAGCATGATGGGTCAGTAGAGGGTGTGATCCTCTCCCCTACTCTGACTCAGGAGCAGCAGGGGGACTGTCGCCAGTTGTTGGGACAGTTCGCCCCACTGTTCTCTCTGACCCCCGGTGTTACTCACTGGTGTACCCATGACGTGGACACCGGTGACAGCCATCCTGTGAAGCACAAAATTTACAGGTTGACTGACCGGGTCAGAGCCAGCATCAAGGAGGAGGTCTCTAAGATGTTGGCGGTAGGGGTGATTGAGCCCTCCCACAGTCCTTGGGCCAGCCCAGTGGTCTTGGTCCCAAAGGCTGCGGCGCCCGGTGCCACTCCAGAACTCCGGTTTTGTGTGGACTACCGTGGGCTCAATGCCGTCACCAGGACTGACGCGCACCCCATCCCCAGAGCTGATGAGCTCATTGATCGGTTGGGAGCTGCCCGGTTCCTCAGCACGTTTGATTTAACGTCTGGGTACTGGCAGATTGCCTTAACCGATGGGGCCAAGGAGAGATCAGCATTCTCAACCCCAGAAGGTCATTACCAATTCCGGGTGATGCCCTTTGGGTTGAAGAATGCCCCTGCCACCTTTCAGAGGTTGGTCAATCAGGTGTTGGCCGGGCTGGAGGATTTCAGTGCCGCCTACCTGGATGACATTGCTGTGTTCAGTTCCAGCTGGGAAGAACATTTACAGCACCTTGAGAAAGTGTTGAGGGCTCTGCAAGGTGCAGGCCTCACGATCAAGGCCAGTAAGTGCCAGATCGGGCAGGGTTCTGTGGTGTACTTGGGACACCAGGTAGGAAGCGGCCAGGTGGCGCCCCTACAACCCAAGATTGACACCATTCTGGCTTGGGAGCCCCCAAGACCCAGACAGAGGTGAGAGCCTTCTTAGGTCTCACCGGCTACTACCGGAGATTTGTTAAGGGCTATGGCACCATCGTTGCCCCCTTAACAGAGCTGACCTCTAAGAGGCAGCCCAGGAAAGTGATCTGGACTGAGTCCTGCCAGAAAGCTTTTGATGCCCTGAAGGCAGCCATGTGCACGGCGCCCGTGCTCAAGGCACCTGACTTCTCCAAAGAATTTGTCGTGCAGACTGACGCTTCAGAGCATGGTGTGGGAGCGGTGCTCTCACAACTGAACAAAGAGGGCCTGGATCAGCCTGTAGTCTTCCTTAGCAGGAGACTACTTCCCAGGGAACAGAGGTGGAGTGCCATAGAAAGGGAAGCTTTTGCTGTGGTCTGGGCACTGAAGAAGTTGAGACCATACCTGTTTGGGACTCACTTCCGGGTTCAGACAGACCACAGGCCCCTCAGATGGTTGATGCAAATGAGGGGTGAGAATCCAAAACTGCTGAGGTGGTCCATCTCCCTACAGGGAATGGACTTTACGGTGGAACACCGTCCTGGTACAGAACACGCCAACGCAGATGGTCTGTCCAGGTTCTTCCGCCTTAGTGAAGAGAACTCCAATGGGGTTGGGTAGTTCTCCCTACTTTCAGCTGGAGGGGACATGTGTTAGACTTGGCATCTTTTGGCGTGTTTCCCCTGACTTTTTGCTTTCTGACCTCCCGGTTTTGACTCTGTTTTTGCTGGTGTGATGATTCTGCGCACTTTCCTCACTGCGGTCCAGTGGGAAAGTGCAAGTGCTCCTGTATAAAATGTGTTATGGATTGGTGTTTCCATGATTGGCCTATTTGGTTTATCTGTCAGTCCCTTGTAAAGTGCACTGCGAGTGCCAGGGCCTATAGACCAAATGCTGTTGGTGGGCTGCAGCACTGGATTGTGCCACCCACGCAAACAGCCCGTAAAATGTAACTCGGGCCTGCCATCGCAGAGCCTGTGCGCAGCCTGGGGCTGCCATGTCGACTTGGCAAGTGCACACACTTGCAAGTCCCTAAACCTTCCCTTTGCTACATGTTAGTCACCCCTAAGGTAGGCCCAAGGTACCCCTGTGGGCAGGGTGCGGTGTAGGCGAAAGGTAGGACATGCCCGGGTGTGTGCGGCATGTCCTGATAGTGAATTACAGCCTAGTACGTTTTTCACTATTGCAAGGCTACCTGTTCCCCCTAGGCCAGAACGGGCAGTTTTGATTATTACAGTTTATAATCCTAACTGACCCCGGGAACATGGTAGAAATCCGAGTTTAGTATGCCTGGACTCAGAATGATAAAATGCATCTTTTAGTGAAGTTGGTTTTAACATTCTGCGTTTGAAAATACCACTTTTAGAAAGTGGGTATTTTCTTGCCTAACCATCCAAGCCTGCCTCTGCGAGGTTGTGTATTCCTTGTCTGGAATGTGAGTGACAGGGGCTGGGGGATGCCAGGAGACAGGGTGAGTCAGCGCAGGGCTGAATAGCCAGATCGACCTGTAGATGGGTGGGAGGGGTCGCACCTGGGCCCTGAATAGGACAGTGCCTTCCCTCCACAATGCTGGCTCCACCTCCTGTGGTGCGTCTGATGTCCCTGGCCTACTCACTGAAAGAAAGGACGGAGACTTGTCAACAAAGTGCTCCAGAACTGGTTTGGACTAGGCGAAGGCCTCTCTGCCTTCAGAGAACAAAGGAATTTGGGATATAAATATTGGGGCCCTGACCCCATGAATTTAGATCTCGCTGGAATCAAGGAACCTGCCAAGACGAAGAGCTGGAAGAGCTGCCAGGAGGAGTACTGCCCCTTTGCTGTGTTGTTGCTTTGTTGGGTTGGCCTGCAGCTGCTGCTTCTGCCTTGGGCAGTGAAAGGACTGGACTGAACTTTCTACAATCTTGTGCTGAGTATCTCCAAGGGCCAGGAACCGAGCTGGCCTCCTGTTAAGAAGTCTCAGGGACTACAAAGACTTCACAAGCCTCTGGGTACCGCTTCTGGAACGCTGTTTCAGTTGCCACAGAGGAAGGGAACTGCAACCGACTCCGTCAACCGAATCCATCCCTGGCCGGTGACCTGTTTGCACCGCAGACCGCATCGCCCCGCTTCGCATCGCAACCCTGGTCTCACCGTGGGCGACGTCCGACGCCGCCAACATCGAGCCGCTGCTTGCACCGTGACCTGTGGGCACCGCAGTTCGCATCGCATCGCTTCACTGGGCCAGCCGGACCAGACCGACACTGTCGCTGCAACTGGCTCAAGAGTCGAGACCGCACCGCATTTGGGGCACCGCTCACACGTCTGCGACGCACCGCTCCGACTCGCACCGCTGTCCGACGCCAGCTCCCGCACTCCGGCTAGGTCGCCTGCATCGCAACCTGTCAGCACCGCATCGAGCATCGTCTCGCCCTGCATCGCACGCCTTGGACTCACCGACTCCGTCTGCCCGACGCTCATCGAGCCGCTGCCTGCACCGCACCGAGGGACACCGCACCTTGCATCGCTCCGTCTTGCACCGCAACCGCGACGAACGCCGACCGGCTCGTACACTCCGTACCAGCCACAACGAGAAAAGGTACTGTGACCGAGTCTGCTCACGACTCTGCTGGCCCGTATCGACGCGGTCGGCTGGAACTGTTAGACTCTGTGGTTTTCAGCATCACGGTAGGCTCGGACGGAGCTACCGACTCGTACGAACTTTGCTTTTGTGCTATTCTTGCAAAGAAGAAGTTATCGTATCAAGCATTCATTTTCAAAGTACAGTATTGTGGATTTTTGTCGTAATTGGTCTTGTCTTGAGTATATAAAATATTGGTTATTTTTCTAAACTGGTGTGGTGTCCGTTTGTAGTGCTTACACTGTATTACTGTTGGTTATGTGCAAATGCTTTACACACTGCCTCTGAATTAAGCCTGACTGCTCGTGCCAAGCTACCACGAGGGTGAGCAGGGGTTACTTCACGAGTGTAACAACCCTTACCCTGACTAGGAAGAAGGGTCCCTACTTGGACAAAGGTGCAAGCCCTTGCCAACTAGAGATCCCATTTCTAACATTGGCTGTCAGCGGTGAGGATAGGACTTGCGTTTGCACTTGACTTACAGTGATTGGTGTGCACTACTACCATATCGCAGACCATTACGTACCACATACTGGTTCTTTTTCTTTTGGCCTATTTTTGATCTTGCCAGTTTTCAACTCACGACTTTTGTCATGCCTGAATCAATTGCATCATCCGTTGCATCCCTGGAAATTATCTTTGAGGAGGACAGGTTGGAGTCCTACGCCGTAAAGGAGTTACGAGCGATTTGTAAAAACCTGAAAGTCCAAATTAAAGGCCTCACAAGGAAGGAGGAGCTACAGAAGGCGCTGAGGGCCTGGGTAGCAGCCAGACATGCCAATGGGCAGCCTGGTGATCTCAGTGAGGAGGTGGAGGAGCCTATTTCCAGGGTAGATGTGCTTTTGGGTAGGGGGAACCCGCCAGGTCAGGCAGCAGCAGTCTGTCCCCAGAGGAGCTGGAGGACAGGCGGGAGGCAAGGCAGTTCGAGCTGCAGAAGCTCAGGCTGGAGAGTGAGCGGGAGGAGAAGAGATTGGCCATAGAGGAGAGGAAGATGCTCTTAGAGCATGAGAGAGAACTGAAGGAGCTAGAACTTAGGAGTAAGTCAGGCTCAGATGGTGGCAGCAATTCGTCCAGAAAGGCAGACAGGATTGTGCACATTCCCAAGAACGTAGGCAAGGAGTTCAAGAAGGGGGATGACATACAAAGGCGGTTCCAGGGTTATGAGGCAGCCATACACATGAATGGGGTCCCTGAGGAGAATTGGGGAGCAGGATTGTGGCCACTTTTCCCGGAAGAAGCAAGGGATGCTCTGATAGCTTTGGGTAAGGGGTATCACCTCACCTATGCTGACATGAAGGATGCCCTTCTCACGAAGTATGGTCTTACTCCTGAAAAGTACAGGGATCAGTTCAGGTCCAGTAAGAAGTCTGATGTCAACACTTGGTTGGAATGTGTGGATGTGTTCTGCAGGTCTCTGGATGGTTGGGTGAAGGGCAGTAGTGTAACAGATTTTCAGGGGCTCTACAACTTGATTGCATGGGAGCACTTGTCTAGTCTATGTTTTGCAGATCTGCGCCAGCACCTAGTTGATAGTAAGCTAACTGACCCCAGGAAGCTTGCTATGGAAGCGGACCGCTGGGTGAGTACCAGGGTCCACAAGAAAGCGTTTGGGGGAGACTCAGCCAAAGGTGGGCAGGGTCCCCAGCAGAAAGGTGGGGGGGACAAGGGTAAAGCACAGGAGTTCTCTAAAGGGCCCCAAACTAGTACCCAGGGTAAAGCTTCCCAGCCCCCCGGTGATGAGAAGAAAGGGGTCTCTACAGGGAAGCCTGTCGAGACCGGCCCCCGCAAGTGTTATGCATGTGACCAGGTAGGTCACTTTAAGGAGGACCCCAAGTGCCCGAAGGGGACACAGCCACTCACCGGTGGACAGTCCAAAGTGTTGGCTAGTGTAGCGCTTGGGGAGGAGGGGTGCCCACAGGAGGGTGGGGATCCCGCAGAAATGACCCTTGTCTCACTCGGGGACAGTGAGATGGTCCCAGGAAACCAGGTGCCCCCTAACACAAAGAAATATAGCACCTGGGTGACCATCAATGGGAACAGGGTAGAGGCTCTCAGAGATACTGGAGCCAGTGTGACCTCAGTCCGGTGTCACCTGGTGTCTGAGAAGCAAGTAGTCCCAGGAGCATTCCACCAAGTAGTTGCTGTCGACAACTCAGAGCGCCAATGTATGGTGGCGCAGGTTCCCTTTGAATGGGGGGGGGTCTCAGGTCCCTTAAGGGTGGTTGTGAGCCCTACCATGCCTGTAGATTGTCTGCTAGGAAACGACCTGGAGCAGTCCTCATGGAAGGAGGTTGAGCTCAGGTCCCACTTGGAGATGCTTGGGTTGCCAGAGTGGGCATGCGTGTCTACTCGGTCAATGGCGGCCAGAAAGGGTGATCAAGAGGACTTGGAGCCTGAAACAGCGGCCCAAGTCCCTGCCAAGAGAAAGGGCAGGGTGCGCGGGAAACCGGCCCCCGAAGTTCCCACGGACCGGGAGGAGGCGGACCTCGAGGGGGACGCCCCGGTGCCTACAGGGGAGCAAGTAGCCGAACTGGGAGACATCTCTGAGCTGACCCATTGGCAGCAAGAAGGGGGTCCCACCAGGGAGGAGTTCTGCAGGGAGCAGAACGAGTGCCCTACTCTGGAGGGTCTGCGGCGGCAGGCTGCAGACCAGGCAGCTGGTAATCAGCCCGGGTCACATCTGATCTACCGGGAGAGTGGTCTCCTATACAGTGAGCCTAAGGTTGCTGAGCCTGGGTCAGCCCGTGTGCTGGTGGTACCCCAGCGCTTCAGGACCTTCCTACTGGGTCTGGCTCATGACGTGCCTTTGGCAGGACATTTGGGGCAGGACAAGACCTTTGACAGGCTTGTCACCCACTTCTTTTGGCCCCAAATGCGAAGGCAGTCAGATGCACACTGCAGGTCTTGCCAAACTTGCCAGGCAAGTGGTAAGAGTGGGAGGAAGGTCAAAGCTCCTCTCCAACCTTTTCCGGTTGTTGGAACACCCTTTGAAAGGGTAGGGATGGATATTGTGGGGCCACTGGATCCCAAGACAGCCATGGGCAACAGGTACATCCTGGTCTTGGTGGACCATGCCACCCGGTACCCGGAGGCAATCCCTCTCAGGACAACGACGGCGCCAGTGGTGGGCCGGGCGTTAATGGGGATCTTTTCCCGTGTGGGATTCCCCAGAGAGGTGGTTTCTGATAGGGGGACCAATTTCATATCGAAGTATATGACATCCCTGTGGAAGGAGTGTGGGGTAACCTACAAGTTCACCACTCCTTACCACCCACAAGGAAACGGTCTGGTGGAGAGATTCAACCAGACCTTGAAAGGCATGATCAAGGGTCTAACAGAACCCATGAGGCGTAAGTGGGACGTCCTCTTGCCATGCCTACTCTTTGCATACAGGGAGGTGCCTCAGAAGTCTCTTGGGTACAGCCCCTTTGAGCTCCTGTATGGCCACCCTGTCAGAGGACCTCTGAGTTTGGTAAAGGAAGGCTGGGAGGCAGCTCCCAGGAAAACTCCCCAGGATGTATTTAGCTACATGCTGGCCTTTAGAAACCAAACTGCCCGCTTCAGGAAACTCGCTCAGGCGAACCTAGAAGCAAGCCAGGAAGAAATGAAGAGATGGTATGACCAGAATGCCACTCTGGTCGAATTTCAACCTGGGCAGAAAGTGTGGGTAATGGCCCCAGTGGCACCTTGTGCCTTGCAGGACAAGTGGACTGGGCCATATGATGTAAAGGAGCGCAAAAGTGACGTCACCTACCTGGTGGATTTGCAGGCTCCAAGGAACCCGTTGAGGGTCCTTCACGTGAACCGCCTCAAGCCCCACTTCGAGAGGTCCGAAGTGAGTATGCTCTTGGCGACAGATGATGGGGTGGAAGAGGAGAGCGAGCCTCTCCCTGACCTCCTGTCTACCAAGGAGCATGATGGGTCAGTAGAGGGTGTGATCCTCTCCCCTACTCTGACTCAGGAGCAGCAGGGGGACTGTCGCCAGTTGTTGGGACAGTTCGCCCCACTGTTCTCTCTGACCCCCGGTGTTACTCACTGGTGTACCCATGACGTGGACACCGGTGACAGCCATCCTGTGAAGCACAAAATTTACAGGTTGACTGACCGGGTCAGAGCCAGCATCAAGGAGGAGGTCTCTAAGATGTTGGCGGTAGGGGTGATTGAGCCCTCCCACAGTCCTTGGGCCAGCCCAGTGGTCTTGGTCCCAAAGGCTGCGGCGCCCGGTGCCACTCCAGAACTCCGGTTTTGTGTGGACTACCGTGGGCTCAATGCCGTCACCAGGACTGACGCGCACCCCATCCCCAGAGCTGATGAGCTCATTGATCGGTTGGGAGCTGCCCGGTTCCTCAGCACGTTTGATTTAACGTCTGGGTACTGGCAGATTGCCTTAACCGATGGGGCCAAGGAGAGATCAGCATTCTCAACCCCAGAAGGTCATTACCAATTCCGGGTGATGCCCTTTGGGTTGAAGAATGCCCCTGCCACCTTTCAGAGGTTGGTCAATCAGGTGTTGGCCGGGCTGGAGGATTTCAGTGCCGCCTACCTGGATGACATTGCTGTGTTCAGTTCCAGCTGGGAAGAACATTTACAGCACCTTGAGAAAGTGTTGAGGGCTCTGCAAGGTGCAGGCCTCACGATCAAGGCCAGTAAGTGCCAGATCGGGCAGGGTTCTGTGGTGTACTTGGGACACCAGGTAGGAAGCGGCCAGGTGGCGCCCCTACAACCCAAGATTGACACCATTCTGGCTTGGGAGCCCCCAAGACCCAGACAGAGGTGAGAGCCTTCTTAGGTCTCACCGGCTACTACCGGAGATTTGTTAAGGGCTATGGCACCATCGTTGCCCCCTTAACAGAGCTGACCTCTAAGAGGCAGCCCAGGAAAGTGATCTGGACTGAGTCCTGCCAGAAAGCTTTTGATGCCCTGAAGGCAGCCATGTGCACGGCGCCCGTGCTCAAGGCACCTGACTTCTCCAAAGAATTTGTCGTGCAGACTGACGCTTCAGAGCATGGTGTGGGAGCGGTGCTCTCACAACTGAACAAAGAGGGCCTGGATCAGCCTGTAGTCTTCCTTAGCAGGAGACTACTTCCCAGGGAACAGAGGTGGAGTGCCATAGAAAGGGAAGCTTTTGCTGTGGTCTGGGCACTGAAGAAGTTGAGACCATACCTGTTTGGGACTCACTTCCGGGTTCAGACAGACCACAGGCCCCTCAGATGGTTGATGCAAATGAGGGGTGAGAATCCAAAACTGCTGAGGTGGTCCATCTCCCTACAGGGAATGGACTTTACGGTGGAACACCGTCCTGGTACAGAACACGCCAACGCAGATGGTCTGTCCAGGTTCTTCCGCCTTAGTGAAGAGAACTCCAATGGGGTTGGGTAGTTCTCCCTACTTTCAGCTGGAGGGGACATGTGTTAGACTTGGCATCTTTTGGCGTGTTTCCCCTGACTTTTTGCTTTCTGACCTCCCGGTTTTGACTCTGTTTTTGCTGGTGTGATGATTCTGCGCACTTTCCTCACTGCGGTCCAGTGGGAAAGTGCAAGTGCTCCTGTATAAAATGTGTTATGGATTGGTGTTTCCATGATTGGCCTATTTGGTTTATCTGTCAGTCCCTTGTAAAGTGCACTGCGAGTGCCAGGGCCTATAGACCAAATGCTGTTGGTGGGCTGCAGCACTGGATTGTGCCACCCACGCAAACAGCCCGTAAAATGTAACTCGGGCCTGCCATCGCAGAGCCTGTGCGCAGCCTGGGGCTGCCATGTCGACTTGGCAAGTGCACACACTTGCAAGTCCCTAAACCTTCCCTTTGCTACATGTTAGTCACCCCTAAGGTAGGCCCAAGGTACCCCTGTGGGCAGGGTGCGGTGTAGGCGAAAGGTAGGACATGCCCGGGTGTGTGCGGCATGTCCTGATAGTGAATTACAGCCTAGTACGTTTTTCACTATTGCAAGGCTACCTGTTCCCCCTAGGCCAGAACGGGCAGTTTTGATTATTACAGTTTATAATCCTAACTGACCCCGGGAACATGGTAGAAATCCGAGTTTAGTATGCCTGGACTCAGAATGATAAAATGCATCTTTTAGTGAAGTTGGTTTTAACATTCTGCGTTTGAAAATACCACTTTTAGAAAGTGGGTATTTTCTTGCCTAACCATCCAAGCCTGCCTCTGCGAGGTTGTGTATTCCTTGTCTGGAATGTGAGTGACAGGGGCTGGGGGATGCCAGGAGACAGGGTGAGTCAGCGCAGGGCTGAATAGCCAGATCGACCTGTAGATGGGTGGGAGGGGTCGCACCTGGGCCCTGAATAGGACAGTGCCTTCCCTCCACAATGCTGGCTCCACCTCCTGTGGTGCGTCTGATGTCCCTGGCCTACTCACTGAAAGAAAGGACGGAGACTTGTCAACAAAGTGCTCCAGAACTGGTTTGGACTAGGCGAAGGCCTCTCTGCCTTCAGAGAACAAAGGAATTTGGGATATAAATATTGGGGCCCTGACCCCATGAATTTAGATCTCGCTGGAATCAAGGAACCTGCCAAGACGAAGAGCTGGAAGAGCTGCCAGGAGGAGTACTGCCCCTTTGCTGTGTTGTTGCTTTGTTGGGTTGGCCTGCAGCTGCTGCTTCTGCCTTGGGCAGTGAAAGGACTGGACTGAACTTTCTACAATCTTGTGCTGAGTATCTCCAAGGGCCAGGAACCGAGCTGGCCTCCTGTTAAGAAGTCTCAGGGACTACAAAGACTTCACAAGCCTCTGGGTACCGCTTCTGGAACGCTGTTTCAGTTGCCACAGAGGAAGGGAACTGCAACCGACTCCGTCAACCGAATCCATCCCTGGCCGGTGACCTGTTTGCACCGCAGACCGCATCGCCCCGCTTCGCATCGCAACCCTGGTCTCACCGTGGGCGACGTCCGACGCCGCCAACATCGAGCCGCTGCTTGCACCGTGACCTGTGGGCACCGCAGTTCGCATCGCATCGCTTCACTGGGCCAGCCGGACCAGACCGACACTGTCGCTGCAACTGGCTCAAGAGTCGAGACCGCACCGCATTTGGGGCACCGCTCGCACGTCTGCGACGCACCGCTCCGACTCGCACCGCTGTCCGACGCCAGCTCCCGCACTCCGGCTAGGTCGCCTGCATCGCAACATGTCAGCACCGCATCGAGCATCGTCTCGCCCTGCATCGCATGCCTTGGACTCACCGACTCCGTCTGCCCGACGCTCATCGAGCCGCTGCCTGCACCGCACCGAGGGACACCGCACCTTGCATCGCTCCGTCTTGCACCGCAACCGCGACGAACGCCGACCGGCTCGTACACTCCGTACCAGCCACAACGAGAAAAGGTACTGTGACCGAGTCTGCTCACGACTCTGCTGGCCCGTATCGACGCGGTCGGCTGGAACTGTTAGACTCTGTGGTTTTCAGCATCACGGTAGGCTCGGACGGAGCTACCGACTCGTACGAACTTTGCTTTTGTGCTATTCTTGCAAAGAAGAAGTTATCGTATCAAGCATTCATTTTCAAAGTACAGTATTGTGGATTTTTGTCGTAATTGGTCTTGTCTTGAGTATATAAAATATTGGTTATTTTTCTAAACTGGTGTGGTGTCCGTTTGTAGTGCTTACACTGTATTACTGTTGGTTATGTGCAAATGCTTTACACACTGCCTCTGAATTAAGCCTGACTGCTCGTGCCAAGCTACCACGAGGGTGAGCAGGGGTTACTTCACGAGTGTAACAACCCTGACTAGGAAGAAGGGTCCCTACTTGGACAAAGGTGCAAGCCCTTGCCAACTAGAGATCCCATTTCTAACAATGCCGCAGCAGCAAATCCAGCCCTTGGTACAACAGCAAACTTGCTACAATCCGGAAAGCCTGTAAGAGGTTGGAACGGGCATGGAGACGGGACTATGACCCAGCCCTGAAGGGGCAGTATCAGGGTGCTATTAAGAACTATCACAGGGCTATTCAGAAGGAAAAGGCTGCCTTCTTTGCTGACAAAATCAGTAGTAGCAGCAATCCCTTGAAAAGTGTTTTTTCTATACTAAAAGACCTCAAAACAGCAGGGTATCCCACTGCACCATTGATCTCGACGGACCAGCAGTGCGAGGATCTGGCAACCTTTTTTATTAAGAAGGTGGATAACATCTACATGACCTTCCCCCCTGCTTTGATCAGATCCGGCCCTATCAATAGACCTTTCTCTATTTCTACTTGCACTGTCCTCCCTCCTATTTCCCCCGATGAGATACGTACACTATGCAGCAGGGTTAAATCTGGGTCCCCTGCTGATCCTCTTAAGCCTGAACAATTTCTCAAATCTTTGTCTTCTCTCCTCGCTCCTTTGTGTCAACTAATAAATCTTTCTCTGGCTAAGGCGGTTGTCCCCAGGGCTTGAAACAAACCTTGGTGGTCCCTTTGTTAAAAAAACCCTCTCTGGATGCCGCCAAACCGGAGAATTTCCGGCCCATCTCTCTCTTGCCACGGGTGGCCAAGCTCACCGAGTCCCATTTCAACTCCTTTTTGACTAGACACCTGGAACGCAACAACTTGCTTGATTCCTCCCAGAATGGTTTTCGCCCTGGCCACAGCACGGAGACTGCTCTCCTAGCTGTGACTGAACACCTGAGAGCAGCTTTGGATGCCGGACGCACCTCGGCGCTGATTCTATTAGATCTCAGCGCAGCGTTCGACACGATGTCTCATCAGATCCTGCTGCAACGGTTGGAGGAGGCCGGCATCGAGGGCTTGGCCCTGGGTTGGTTCGCCTCCTTCCTCTCTGAGAGAACCTTCCAGGTGTCGGCTCGCCCTTTTACCTCCCGGTCACACGCCATCAAACAAGGGGTTTCTCAGGGTTCGGCTCTGAGCCCTACGTTATTCAACCTTTACGTTCAACCTTTAGCAGCAGTGGCTAGGAGTAGAGGACTTACGGTGGTATCATATGCTGATGATACTCAGCTGGTAGTAGCACTCTCTGAGGACTGCATGCAGGATGCTCTCAAATTTAAGAGCGATCTTGCTGCCGTCGCAGGGTGGATGACTGCCAACTGTCTTCAGCTTAACGCTAGCATATCCGAGATCTTGCTAGTAGGGAGAGATCCCGAGCTGTGGAGTGAGAGGTGGTGGCCGTCAATCTTGGGCTGTGCTCCTGCCCCCAAACAGGTGGTTAAAAACCTGGGTGTATGGGTGGACTCGGCCCTCAGTTTTCAGGTCCAAACTAAAAAAGTTGCTGGGACCTGCTTTGGTGTCCTGGGTGGGCTCAAACCACTGTTGGGCTTTTTTGATCCTATGGTCCGGCAGATTATTGTCCAGGCGTCAATCAATCAATCAGCGACTTATAGAGCGCGCTACTCACCCGTAAGGGTCTTAAGGTGCTGGGGGAAACAGCTCCGGGTCAGTCGAAGAGCCAGGTCTTGAGGTCCTTCCTGAACGTGTGGAGAGTTGGGGCAGGCGTCCATCATGTCTAGGCTGGATTATGCCAGCTCTCTCTACCTGGGGGTGAATAAGGCCGAAATCCTTTGTCTTCAAAGGGTCCAAAACACGGCAGCTCGAACCGTCCTCGGTCTTCCCAGAACTTGCTCTACGACCTACGCCATACGCCGACTTCATTGGCTGCCGGTGGCGAGGCGTATCGAGTTCAAGTCTCTCTGTATTGCTTTTAAAATCCTGAACTCCTCTTCCCCAGATATTTTGGCTCATTTGCTCTCTCTTTACACGCCTACCCGTTCACTACGTTCTCTGGCCCAGCATTTGGCGGTTATCCCTCAGGTGGTGAGGGTGCGTGCAGGTGGACGCTCCTTCCGCACCCTGGCTGCAAAATTGTGGAATTTTCTTCCCGTGCACATACGCTGTATTGATAACTACCTGGCCTTCTGCAAGGCCATTAAAATAACACCTGTTTCCTTTGTGTTAGGCCTGCTTTTCTGGCAGCCCTCCAACTTTCTGTCTGCTAGCGCTGGGACGCCCCTTTGCTGGGGCAGCTGCGCGCTATACAAAACTTACAACATAACATAATGTTAGATTTGGGGGTCTCTAGTTGGCAGAGGTATGTACCTTTGTCCAAATAGGGACCCTTGAGTCTAGTCAGGGAAAGTAGGTACACTCCTGAAATAACCCCTGCTCACCCTCTTGGTAGCTTGGTACGAGCAGACAGGCTTAGTTCAGAGGCAGTGTGTAAAGCATTTGTGAACACATACAGTAATCAAGTGACAACACTACAAATGGACACCACACAGGTTATATATTTATAAAAATAGGTATACTTTATATAGATTTATCACAAGACCATAAACGACAAAAATAATCCACAATACTGTCAAGAGTGCTTAGTTCTGATCAAAAAGACTTAATTCAAGGTTCTGTGCGAGTCGGTAGCCTCCTCCGGCTACGGCGATGTCGAGAACAAACAGAGTCTAACAAATCCAGCTGACCGCGTCGAGACGGGCCACCACAGCGTAGACAGACTCGGTCACAGTACCTTTTACTTGAAGCGGCAGGCACGGGCGTGCGAGCCGGATGGCTGTTCGTCGCGGTCGCAATGCAAAAATGGAAGCGTTGCAGGACGCGTTGTCCCTCGATGCGGTGCAGGCAGCGGCTCGTTGACGTCGTCGAGACGGAGTCGGTGAGACCAGGGCCGTGCGTTGCAGGGCTAGACGGTGCTTCGATGCGGTGCTGGCAGGTTGCGGTGCGGCGACGGAGCCGGAATCAGGAGCTGGCTTCGATCAGTCCGGACAGCGGTGCGAGTCAGGCGGTACGTCGCAAAGCGTGCGAGCGGTGCCCAACTCCGGTGCGGTCACAGGACTCGAACTCAGCAGCAGTGACCGTGTCGGTCGGACCAGTTCGAGTCGGCGTAGCGAAGTGTTGCAGGACGCGTTGTCCCTCGATGCGGTGCAGGCAGCGGCTCGTTGACGGAGTCGGTGAGACCAGGGCCGTGCGTTGCAGGGCGAGACGGTGCTTCGATGCGTTGCTTACAGGACACCGAGTCAGTCGTGAGAGTCGGTCACAGCTCCCTACCTCTGTAGCCACTGAAACAGAGTTTCCAGCAACAATTCACAAAGGGGGTAAAGTCCAATGGTCCTGGGACTTCGGTCAGGGGGCAAGCTCTCTTCCAAGCCCTTGGAGATCCTTCACAAGTTGATGAAAGTCACAGCAAAGCAAAAGTTCCTTTCTCCTTTTTTTGGCAGTCAGGCAAACCACTGCAGGCCAATCCCCCAAGCAGCACTTCAGGCTTAGGGATAGTCTCTCCTCAGTTTCTTCTTGGTTCCGCTCCTCAGCAAAGGTTTCTTCTTGTTCCCAAAAGTGATCTAATTTTCCTGGGGTCTGGGTGCCCCTCTTATACCCTGATTCTTTTTGTTCTCTGGAGGCAGAGAGGCCTCTGCCTAGCCCAAAACCAGTTCTGGTCAGTCCTGGAGCACTTTGTTTTTCTGACTCCTTCTTTCCTTTCAGAATGTGGGGCAGAGTGCTCAGCCGCCCGGCAGGAGGTGGAGCCAGCATTGTGGAAGGCAGGCACAGCCCTATTCAGACCCAGGTGCAACTCCTCCCTCCACTCTGGATGCAGATCTTTCTATTCAGCCCTGTGCTGACTCACCCTGTCTCCTCTAGCCACCCCCAGCCCCTGTCACTCAATCTCCAGACAAGGAATACACAACCTAGCAGAGGCAGGCTTGGATAGTTAGGCAAGAAAATACCCACTTTCTAAAAGTGGTATTTTCAAACACAGAATGTTAAAACCAACTTCACTAAAAGATGTATTTTATCATCCTGAGTTCAGGCATACTAAATTCGTTTTTCTACCATGTTCCCTGGGTCAGTTCTGACTATAAGGTGTAATAGTCAGTCTGCCCATTCTGGCCTATGGGGAGCAGGTAGCCTTGCAATAGTGAAAAACGAAAATGGCTGTAATTCACTATTAGGACATGCCACACACACCAGGGCATGTCCTACCTTATACTTACAATGCACCCTGCCCTAGGGCCTACTTTAGGGGTGACCAACATGCAGTAAAGGGAAGGTTTAGGGACTGGTAAGTGGGTGCACTCACCAAGTCGACATGGCAGCCCTAGGCTGCACACAGGCTCTGCAATGGCAGGCCTGAGACACACTTTACAAGCTGCTTCTGTGGGTGGCACAACCCGTGCTGCAAGCCCACCAGCAGCATTGGATTTACAAGCCCTGGGCACACTCAGTGCACGGTACTAGGGACTGACAAGTAAACCAATCATCCAATCATGGAGTCACTAATACATACATCAATTCACGATAGGGAGCACTTGCACTTTGGCACTGATTAGCAGCGGCAAAGTGCCCATGAGCATCTAGTCCAGCAAAAACATATCGGCAACAGTGGAGGCATTACGAAAAAATGGAAGGGAGACCCACGCCAAGGATGCCAGGTCTAACACATAACATATACATGTACATTTTAAATGGAAAACAAAAGTTTCACTTACCTTTTCAGCCTGCAGCACGCCCTGTCCTCGGTGTTCTCCAGCCGGCTACAGACTCTTCCAGCCAGCTCCCGCCCGACTCCTCCAGCGCAAGGTCACGCAGCTCCTTATCCAATCCAGACACTGCTCTCATGCTGCATGAGAGTAGTGTCTGGATTGACTGGAGCAGGCTGCTTCAGTGCTTCGAAGAGCACTGAAGGCCTGTGCCTGCTCTCCAACCTGACAGCCGGGTTGGGAGATGTTGAATTGCGCATGTCTGTTTGGCCGTAATAATGTAGCTGGCCAAACCAACATGCCCAATTCACACTGAAAGGGCCACTCGGCATTGCTGCCAATCAGCAGCAATGACCCACTGGCCCCGCCCTGCCCTCCAAGTTTGGCAGAAAGCCGGAAAACTAAAATGGTAATAAAATCCTTTCATTACCGTTTTATTTTTCAAGCTTTCTGCAGCTGTGTGGGGAGGGGAGGCGCTCCTCCGCTCCCATGGAAGAACCGCCGCTGGTCCTGGCTAAGGGCTGAGGTTGCTAGTTGCACAGAATCCATCACCCAATGAGCATGCAAGGACTGATCTATTTTGAAGGTACTCTCAGGGTTTAATATCATCAGTGGATGCCTGTAGTTCATTGGTGCTGCAGTGAATGTTATGACAATATTCACTGCATACAGTGTGTATCTTAGGTGCTTTCATGCACCCTGGTCCTGTGGACAGGCCTATTTTTTGGGCCTTGATCCGCAGCAGCATTGACACCCTCCCTGGCTGTTAGCCATCATCTGCCTCAGCATCCAAACTCATCCCAGAAGGTGACCCATTCATCCATCCGCCAGGCAACAGGGGGATGGTATATGTCTACAAGAGTGGCATGATCTATCTCATGCCCATTTGTTCCACTCCATGCCCAAACGCATCTGCAGCGTTGCCAGAAGGGAGGGCCAGAGGTGGTATTATTCCCCAAGTCCCACAGCTTACGCTGTGACATTTATTCATAGATTTAAATGAAGCCTGCCATGTTCCTTAACGATAAGGCAGCAAATACCACTCGATGGCACCAGGTGCCATCTCTGTTGTGCCTTCTCTTTCAATGCAGGCATGTTTTTCTAAACTTAGACGGAGGTGCTCTACTGGAGTCTCCCTGAGGTGACGCGGGCCACAATCCCATCTGCTGTACCAGGGCATATTTGGAGCATCTTTACAGCACTCATACAGGGCAGCCAAGGGTTCGCTGATGGTTCCCACTATAAATGTACACTCCTCCAACCGCACACAAGTGGAGCGGGAGCCCACCTAGGACAGAGAACGTACGGTAGGGATAGGATGCACTATACAAATTCTACAGGGCCTGCAGAACAAATGCTTGAGATTAATAGGAAGATTCAGCACAGTAACCACGACTGGCTACCTTTTAAAACCAGAAAATGACAATGTATGCAGGGAGGCATGGATGGTGCTGCACTTTTTAAGAGAACATTATAAAATTGTAGATATTTGTTCTTTGACTGATCAGCTCTACCCACTCCTGAAAAATTCATAACCCGATGGTTTGTTTGGCAGGTATTCAGCTCTGATTGGCTGGTGTTACCGAACTGTGATTTCTCACTTGTCTAAAACTCAAGACACACAATTTAACTGCTTTGCCGTTTGGAGCGGCCTGCTATTCTAGAAAATTAACTCCTTAAATGAGGAATAACACACCACGCTTGACGAAACCAGGGTTAGCTTTAGTATCATAAATCCAAGGAGTGAATGCGAGCTACTGGGCAAAGCTGTCAGTGCCCATTGGGAACAGAAGGATGGCCTTCTACACTTGATTTTAGATTTAGGCTAAGTGGGGAGGGGCATTTCGAGGAGAATCAAAACCGGAAATGTTCCAAAAGATAGTCAAGTCACTCACCCTAAACAGTAATACCCACTGAACTTAGCACGGATGTCACCGGCCCGAGTGTAAGGCAGGGGAAATGTTCTCCTATGCCCCTGCCCGGGTTAAGGGGTCAAAGAAAGACTTACTTGAGATACGCTGGTCCCCTCACATGTCTGCTCTCCCCCCCCTCCCCACACACACATACCTGGGCCCAGTTATACTGTGTCTGCTGCACTAATGCCCTCATTGAATTCTTGTAAAGTAATAATCCTCAAGGGAGGCTTTGTACTTGCACTCACTTTTTTTCGTTTTCTTTCTTTTAATTTACGGTGTTAGCATGGCAGTCAGAGTTAGAAAGGTAAATTAAAAAAGGCCATCATGTATCACTACACAAACGCATGCATCACATTGCACGTGTACATTTGTCAAGATGCACAATCGCACAAGTACCTGCATCTTGACAAATATGAGTGAGTGCATCATGAGGCATGTGCGTGCATCCTGATTCCTGAGCCGTCTTGGAATGGCTTTCCTTTAATAGAAATATATTGCAAAACTGTTGGCTATGTATGTGCATGCATCGTGACATGTTTTTGTTTGCAATTGGCAATTAAAATGCATTGGCAAGCCAATAGTTCAGCCTTACTGAGTTAAGACCTATTGGTTTTGCCAGTGCTTGTTTACTTCCCGTGTGCAATACCATAATTTAGCCAGTTTCTCAGCACGCCTAATGGTAGCAGATGATGTCCTAGAGGCAAAGGATAATTGAGTGATTTGCCCGCAATCAAACAATCCTGTTAAAATTGTTGAAAGCAGATTATATTTCCTGTTTTCAAAGTATTTTCGTAGTAACTGAGCTACCTATTCTTGCACACATACTCTCTTGTGGCAAGGAATCCGTCAGTGGACTTTGACCATGCTACTTTCTTCTTGCAAACGGGAGGGAGAGCTGCAAAGCAGCAGAAGTGTACGCATGGCCCTGTTAAACACAGTTGACAAGGGTTAGTTACCCCCAAAAACAGGAGCATGGGAAAGGGAAGCGTGCAGGTAGCATCAGAACCCATTTCAGAATGTGATCACGGCACATCTAGTAAATGCACTCCCGATTATGGAGCCACCTCCAGAGGTGACTCAGTGGTTACCTCACCTCTACATGAGGTGGGTGGGCTTTGGGGGAACTGAGTATTTGGCCTGGTGAAAATTCCCGCTCCCCCAAACCCTAAATATCTTAATAAGTTTCTCCTTTTATGTGTCAGTTGTCTAGGGCTCTGGCTGGACCAGCTCTTCTGGTTCACTGGGCAATGCCCACTAACTCCTCAGATGTGAAGCTGGTTGCGGCTCTCTGCTTCCTGAGCCCAGTTGTGTGTGCAGCACCAAGATAAGGGCAGGGGATTTAGAATTAGGATGGCCGTAACTTGCGTAATTTTGTATAGCGTAATCACATGGAATTACCCAAAAATTCCATGAGATTACGTAAGAAGTTTAATTCTGCATTTAGCGCTATTTTCCTAGGGCAAAATGGACATGCGGATGCTCTAAGGAATAGCGTTAAATACAACAAAACATAAATAGCAAGCAGATGCTTGCTCTCGCTAAATGTGCACTTGTAGTAGAATTTCCCCCCAATTTACTCCCGGCTTGGCATATAGCATTATTTCCTAGAAATGGTGCTAAATGCAGCGGAGCACGAATAGCGAGCGGACGCTCATGCTCGTTAAATGGGCTCTTGTAATAGGATTTTTCCCCAAAAACTACTCTTAATTACGTAAGCGGGCATAATTGCCTCACTATTGGTAATTCTGCATCAAAGAGTAACTTAGGGGCCGATCACGATGGTGGGCGGATCGCCCCCACCGGGCCGGCGGTGGTCACCGCCGGCCCGGCGGGGGTGATCCGCCCGCCATCCAGACAACAAAGACCCCCCGCCATATCATGATGGCTGGGGGGGTCCGCGGCGGGCGGAAAGACCGTCCGCCGCTTTTCTGCCGGCTGACTCGTCGACCGGCGGAAAACGTGTTGAATATGGTGGCGGTGTCTGGAAGACACCGCCATCCATATTACGATGCTGGGTGTGAGCAGCCTTTCCATGGCTGCATTGCCGCCATGGAAAGGCTGGCGGTTCCTGCTGTTGGGTGTGGGGGGTGCACATGGGGGGTACCTATGGTACCCCCCTGCTTTTGCATGTACAATGTGGCAGGCACCATGCGGTGCCTGTCACGTTGTGCATGTAAAAGCACGACATGTTTATTTTACAGTGCGGCGGCTGCTTGCGCAGCACCGCCGCCGCAATGTAAAATATAGAGGATCCGCCCGCCAGTGTGGCGGGCGCATCGCAGTCGCATTGCGGGACCGCCGCACCTATGGCGGGCGGTCCCTTTTGCAGCTGCGATGGCGGGCGGACTTTGTCCGCCCGCCATCGTAATCGGCCCCATAGAATTACCAAAATTACCCCCATTGCTCCAGCATAATTGAAATTGCACCCAGGTCTACTAAGGATCCAGTCAGGGAGTCGTCGCTGGGCCCCAGACGCTCTCTGCAAATGAGAGGAAGCCGGAAGTGACGTCAGGTCTGTGCCGAGGTCCTTGCTAGAGCTCGGCGCTGTAATGGACTTCTCCAAGCACTGGTGAAACAGACAGTTTAGGGGCAGTGCTAGCTGCAGCGCCCCTGCCCTCATGCAGAAATGCTTGGGGCTGATTGTGACTCAGGGGCTCATTACGATGGGAGAGGGACCGCCACCGCCGGGCCGGCGGTGGTGGTTCCTCTGCCATCTGGCTCCTATTTCCCCCCGTCACATTAGGATGGCGGGGGAAATCGCTTACTGACCACGGCGGTCACAATGACCGCCCTCCACACTTCCGCCACGGCAATCGTCACGATTGCCTGGTGGAGCGGTCAGCATGTGTGAAATGGTGGCGGTGCCTAGCACGCACCGCCTGCCAGATTACAGTGCTGGCGTCGTCCAGCCTTTCCATGGCGGTTCCACCGCCATGGAAAGGCTGGCGGAGGCTGGGTTCTGGGGCCCGTTGCGGGCCCCCTCTGTGTGGGGGGAGGGTCTATGTGCACTGGGGGGGTCCCGTGGTACCCCCCTACATTTCCATGCACAAGGTGGCAGGCACCGCGTGGTGCCTGCCACGTTGTGCACGGAAATGCACTACGTGCCATTTGTGCATTGCGAACGGTGCTGCAGCCAACAGCACCGTCCGCAATGATCAGGGGCCTGGATGCGCCCGCCATAGTGGCGGGCACATCCTAATGCACTCAGCGGGACCGCCGCCTTACCGGCAGGTGGTCCCAGCTCCGCAGCGATGGCAGGCGGACTGATGTCCGCCCGCCATCGTAATGAGCTCCTCAGGGGCCGATTACGATGTCCGCCCGCCATCGCAGCTGCAAAAGGGACCACCCGCCATAGGTGCAACGGTTCCGCAATGCGAATTGCGATGCGCCCGCCACACTGGCGGGCGGATCCTCTATATTTTACATTGCGGCGGCGGTGCTGCAAGCAGCAGCCGCCGCACTGTAAAATAAACATGTTGTGCTTTTACATGCACAACGTGACAGGCACCGCGCGGTGCCTGCCACATTGTACATGCAAAAGCAGGGGGGTACCATAGGTACCCACCATGTGCACCCCCCACCCCCCCAACTATATGGGGGCCCGCTACGGGCCCCCAACAGCAGGAACCGCCAGCCTTTCCATGGCGGCAATGCAGCCATGGAAAGGCTGCTCACTCCCAGCATCGTAATATGGATGGCGGTGTCTTCCAGACACGGCCACCATATTCAACACGTTTTCCGCCGGTCGACGAGTCGACCGGCGGACGGTCTTTCCGCCCGCCGCGGACCCCCCAGCCATCATGATATGGCGGGGGGTCTTTGTTGTCTGGATGGCGGGCGGATCGCCCCCGCCGGGCCGGCAGTGACTACCGCCGGCCCGGCGGGGGCGATCCGCCCGCCATCGTGATCGGCCCCTCAGTTCGTAAACCCAAATTGACCCAGCTACTCTTAATCAGGGTCATGGTTTCATTGCATCTGACGTAGAAAGTACCGAATACTGCTTAACTCTTTTTATCACATCAGAGGAAGGTTAAACATTGTTGAGTCAGATCTAATATCCCACGTGCCTCAGGCTTTCTTACTTTTGGAGGTGCACAGGCGACTCGTTCAGACGCGACCTGTAAAACGCTCAAAGTGAAAAAAAGCCTTGAACATTATCCTATATAACGAGTTAGAACAGTACAGTTTCTAAATTGATGGACACGACTATCAGATTTTAGCCGTCTGTCCTTAAATTGCTGCCAAGGAAGTATAATATTGTATTTAGTGTGATGACGCTACTTTTGTTTCACGATTGTTTTACCGTTAACATGTTTTTATAGTCTGTGGGGCATATTAGCAAGACCGGCGATAAAATTATCGCCGTTTTAGCGGTAGGAAACTGCCGCTAAAACGGCGATAATGGGCTTGATAATATGCGTTATAGAATTCCAATAGAAGCCCAGGTTAGATGTCCTGCAGGACATCTAACCTGGGCTTCTATTGGAATTCTATAACGCATATTATCAAGCCCATTATCGCCGTTTTAGCGGCAGTTTCCTTCCGCTAAAACGGCGATAATTTTATCGCCGGTCTTGCTAATATGCCCCCAAATTTTTAGATCACATTTAAAAATGTTCCCGTTTTAATATTTTGTGCTTAACAGTGTACACACCTTCAATTTATCAACTCATCGCCTTAAACGAATTGGCCTATGCTGCCGCCAAGTGTCCACTAATAGTCACAGCAACACGTTTAGTCCAATTTCTGTCTGTTTGCATTCACGTTTTGGTATAGTGATATTTAGTCCTTACCTCTCCGCTGCCGGTTGCCAGAAAGCAGCGATTTCTCTCAGGACTTCTAACGGGGACACAAGACTGACACACAGGTGTGTGTGCGTGAGCTTTTTTAATTAACAGAAAGATGCTAGTGTCTGACTGGGGTTGCTTTATTTGTCACTTGTATACGACACTTTCTACATGACTATCCCTGCAGGCGATTGCGTCGGTTCCTGTAGGTGCCTCCTATCTACGTACTAGTGTTGTCTGTTCTTCCTTGTGTTTGAGATTGTGCTAGTCCTACTTGTGTCTTCTGTTGCATGCTTGACTGCCTTTGTTTATGATTATGTCTGTCCCTACTCTTGTCTGCTCGAGCAGCTTTTGCAATTGTTTCTATTCATACTCGTGCCTGATCCTTCAGCTGTTGCAATTGTGTTTCTTCTTACTTATGCCTGTCTCTGTCTGCAACAGTAGTTATTCTTGCTTGTGCCTTCTCCTGCTGCGCTTGCAATTGTGGCTATTCCTGCTTGTTCTTTCTCCTGCAGCTTTTGCCTTGTGACGCTGACTGTTTGTGCCTGATTCTTCAGCTGTTACCGTTGTGCCTGTTCCTACTTGTGCCTGCTGCTGTAATTGTAGATATTCCTACTTGTGGTTGTCTCTGTCTGCAACAGGCTTGCGCCTGCTCCTGCAGCTGTTCCGATTCACGGTAACTCTTTCTACTGGTGCCTGCTCCTGCAGAAGATGCAACTGTGCCTATTTTTACCTGTCCCTGCGCATGCATCTGTTGCAATTGTCGCTATTCCTGCTTGTGCCGGTCTCTGTCTGCAACAGTAGTTATTCTTGCTTGTGCCTGCTCGTGCAGCGCTTGTAATTGTGGCTATTCCTGCTTGTTCTTTCTCCTCCAGCTTTTGCCTTGTGACTCTTCCTGTTTGTGCCGGATTCTTCAGTTGTTACTGTTGTGTCTTTTCCTACTTGTGCCTGCTCCTGCAGCTGTTGTAATTGTAGATATTCATACTTGTGTTTGTCTCTGTCTACAACAGGCTTTATTCATGCTTGTGCCTGCTCCTGCAGCTGTTCCGATTCATTGTATCTCTTCCTACTTGTGCCTTCATGTCATTGTATCAGTACATGAATGTGTCTGACATGTACATGATTGTATGTGTCCTGCAAGTGTCCTCCTCCTGCAGGTACCTGTCACTGTGATGGTTTCTCCTTTTGCCCACTATTGCGTGTTGTTGTTTGTGTATGGTATTATGGCTATCCCTACTTGTGTCTTCTGCTGCTTGTTTGTATTTCTGGGTTTATGAGTATTTCCCTACTTATTCCTGCTCCTACAGCTGTAGCTATTCTGTATCTTTTCCTAGGTGTGCCTGCGCCTTCAGCTATTGCACTTGTCTATTCTTACATGTGCTTGTTCTTGCAGCGATTGCAATTGTGTCTGTTCCTACTTATGCCTTCTCCCGCAGCAGTTGCAGTTGAGGCTATTCCTCCCTATGCCTGCTCCTGCAGCTTTAGCAATTGAGTTCAGGTGCGTGCACCTAAGCTGTTGCGACTGTATCTCTTTCTACATGTGCCTGCTCTTTCAGAAGATGCAATGATGCCTGTTTTTAATTGCCCCTGCACATGCAGCTGTTGCAATTGTCGCTGTTCCTGCTTGTGCCTGTCTCTGTCTGCAATAGTCTTTACTCCTACGTGTGCCTTCTTCTGCAGCTGTTGAAATTGTGTCTATTGCTACTTCTTCCTGCAACTGTTGCCATTGTATCCATTCCTAAATGTGCCAGCTCCCTCTGCTGCAGTGGCGGCTCCTCCGCTAGTGCGGAGGAGTGTCACCCCACTGCTTTTAGAGCAGTGAAAGAGGGAAAATTAAAATGATAATAACTGAACGTAATTATCATTTTATTTTTGGTTGCTTCGGGGCTGGGTTAGGGCAGGACGGGGCTGGTGGCTCAGGGAGGAGGAGTGGTTTGTGCACACTAAGGGCCCGATTCCGATGTCGTTCGGAAGGCCTCCAAATCGGATTTGGCTTTCCCGGATCCGATTCGTAGCCCTTGTTCCCGACCGAATCGTACACAGGTCCAAACGACCAAGTACAATGCGAAGATCGTGTACGCGCCGACCGAATCGTTTCCGAAACCGATCCTGTCCGTACGACTCGTTTGTAGCCCAATCGTGCCGTGCAATGGAGCCGGATTCCGACCGAGCGAGTACGATGTACGATTCGGACAGCCGCATCCACTCGGTCTCAGCGAGACGAAACGGCTGTCAGAATCGTACTTCGGGGGCCGTAGCAGGCCCCCCTTCACCTGGGGCCCTCCGAATCTGTCACGGGGGTGCCCATGGGTCCCCCCAATCCAAGCACACACAGTATGGCGGGCACCATGGGGTGCCCCCCACAGGGTGTACGGTTTTCCCCACCCACCCCTTTTTGCTATGGGAGCCTGTGTACGCGTCGGTACACAGGCTCCCATAGAGTTCAATGGGAGTCCGAGCAAACTGAGTTCGTAAGCATACGGATGCATTATACTCGCTTGGTCGGACTCCCGGAGCACGTTTCGCTCGGAAAGCCCTCCGGATCCGAGTCGTACGGAGGGCTTTCCTAGCGAGATCGGAATCGGGCCCTAAGTGCTCATGACTTCTTGAATCTTTGACCCCCGGGAGCGGCTTGCCATTCTTTGAAAGCTCTCTAGAGCAGGAGCTTTTGCTCTTGGACTCTGGAGTGCAGGGAAACCTTGTGGTTGGTCCTATGGCTGCATGTTGTGATCTTCTGAGTGTGAAGAAAGACTCTGACGTGTGGTTTTCAACTTCAGATGCTTTATTGATAATGCTGGTGATGAATAATCCACTCTTTACTATTATGATAAATCCATTTGAATATTGCTACTATTTCTATTGATTTTAATGGTGATACAGTGGTGAATCATAACATGTGAAGGCTTTTTATTTATGTGGTGACACCCTGACAAAGACAGTAGGCCTGCTTTATGTATAATGACACCCCTCTTATATTGTAATGATGCATCTGGTATGGTTGAGGGGTATTGCGATTATAGGATTCAGGACCCACTAGGGGTGTAATGTGATATGAGGGTGTCACCAAAGGTATTTTCCTCTACCTGATGTACATATTTGTAATTTAATGCTCAGTATTTAGTAGGCCAGGGCAAAATGTTAATTACGCTGAAGTAATTGGAGTCATTTTGGTAATTTTGCATTACTCTTTTGACTCAAAATTTCTGAAAATTATGCGAGTACACCTGTTTGCGTAATTTTGTGAATTTGGCACAAAAATTCTACCACAGGAGGACAAGAACAATAAATGTAGCTGTTCGTGTCCTTTTGCATTTAGCACTATTTTCTTAGCACAAAATGCATCCTCAGGTCCATATTGGATGCTAAGGGGCCGATTCCGATTCGGGCCGGAAATCTCACCGACCGAGCCGGACCCGGAGAGATTTCCGACCGAATCGGACCCTACTAGCCCGACCGAACGAGTACGATGCGCACGTATGCTATCGGACTCGATTCGGTCGGACTCCCATTGAAGTCAATGGGAGCCGGTCGTCACAACGCGTACGCGGGCTCCCATTGACTCAATGGGTGCGAGACGAACAAGGGCGCCCCCGACAGCGGGTACGCGGCGAAGCGACTCGCGCCGTACATGCACAGGTAGGGGGGACCCATGGGTCCCCCCTGTGTGCGACTCACGCGGCTACGCGTACCGGACCCCCAAAGTGCGGCTCCGACTGCTCTTTGGAGCCGGACTGCGCGAGTCGGTCGGACTGCTCGAGGCGCGCATCGTACTTACCCGGCAGGGGAACGTCTTCATTGCGCGGTGCGAGTCGAGTCCGTGCGAGTCGGTCAAAGCGGTCGGGTTCTGCGAACGAGTCGGTCAGCGATTTCGCGAGCGCACGTATCGTACTCGTTCGCCCGGTCGCACGTACGAATCGGTCGGGAAATAGGGCTCCGAATCGGATCCGGTTAAGCCGAATCCGATTCAGTGCCCTACCGGCCGAGATCGGAATCGACCCCTAAGTGCTGGGGTACGCTCCTCGCATAATTCTGAGTAATCTTTTTTTTCTAAATCTTTTTATTGACAGCATTACAGAACACAATGAATTTGAGAAAGCAACACACTGTCGTATTATAATGTATTTAAGGAAAGCAAACATCTCAGCAATCACCAACAGACCATTCGGCCCTCCCTCATCCCCATAACATTACCAACAGTGACATTTACGTGGAAAACACTGCTGCAGCTTTTTTTTTACATGGGGGCCGATATTGCAGCTATGCTGCAAAACCGGCTCCTGGTAACAAAAACAGCCCCCCAGGGATCCAAAACCGGCCCCCACCCTGGCGGACCACCGGGGAAATGCCCGGTGCCCGCTATGGCCAGTCCTGCCCTGCCTCCCACTCTAGACAGGCCAATAAGATCCTATTTGTTAATGTATTTAGACAAAATTACGAGTTGGAAATGTCAACCTACACAAATATAGAGCTGTAAATATTGTGACACAGAAATATCGACAGCAAGAATTTCGTTGTCAAGAATATCGAATTTAAGGTAAGAAATATCGTTAAAAAAAATATAGAAGTCGTTAATATCATTTGTAAAAATATAAAGGCCCATTACGATACCCGGCGTAAAAAAATCCGCCAGGCATGAAAGCGGCAAAAATCCGCCCGCACACACCGTCTGAACACCGACCACGCCATTACGATTACACAAACCGAAAACCGCCATCGGCGGAAAAACCACACAAGATACCGCCCGCCCTCGTCCGAGTCAAACCGCCCGCCACGGACGGAAACACGCACGACAACACAAAACCGCCCGCCCTCACGGCCGACACACCGCACGCATGGAGCGTTGACACACAGCACGCAGTGAACAAAAGGCCACCCTGACACAGCACACACACACCTGCACAAATACAGACACATCAGCCGTCGTACATGGACACTCACCGTCAAGTGAAGTAGCGGGCGATGAGCTGCTGGCGCACATTCCCAGCTTCCTCCTCTCCGCTGTCCTCCTCACTCGAGCTGTCCTGGTCTGCGGGCTGGGGCCCTGGTTGATCTCCGTCATCCACAATGAGGGGGATCTGCTTCCGAATGGCCAGATTGTGCAGCATGCAGCACGCCACCACTATCTGGCACACCTTCTGTGGGGAGTACGCCAGCGCACCCCCGGTGCGGTCCAGGCACCTGAACCTGGACTTGAGGAGGCCAAAGGTACGCTCGACCACACGTCTGGTCCTCCCATGTGCCTCATTGTAGCGATCGTCTGCTGGGGTGCGAGGATTCCTCAATGGACTGAGCAGCCATGCCCCATTCGGGTACGCAGAGTCACCTGGGTGTGAGGGACACAGAGAACCGTTGCTATTCCAACTGGACAGGGGACAGCATCGCACAACCAGCACGCTACACCACTCCACATACTCACCGACAATACAGCCACGATCCTGTTGCAGATTGGACATCAGTCGTGGCAAGATGCTGTTGCGCATTACGTGTGCGTCATGGGCCGAGCCTGGGAACTTTGCACACACGTGGGTTATCACCATGTCCGCAAGGCACACCACTTGCACATTCAGGGAGTGCGTGTGCTTCCTGTTGCAGTACAGGTGCTCAGTGGCCTGTGGTGGAACAAGGCCAACATGTGTGCAATCAATGGCACCAACGACGTGTGGGATCCTGCCAAGGGCATAGAATGCACCCTTCACTGCCGCCAATTCACTAGCCCTGGGGAATCTGATGTACCTGTTGCGGTACAGCATCATGGCTGCCAGTACATCCCTCAGCACCTTGCTGAACATGGGCTGGGACATCCCTCCTCCACTGCCCACTGTGTGCTGGAATGACCCAGTGGCGAAGAAATGCATGGCGGCCATCACCTTAGCCGTGGGGGTGAATGCTGTCGGATACACCCTGCGGGGACGGAGATGGGGTTCCAACATGGCACACAGTCGATGCAGGGTTGGCCTGTCCAGCCGAAACTTCCTTATGACCTCAGTATCCTCCATGTCCGCCAGCAATTGGTATGGGCGGTCAATGTTCGGTCTCCGCCTAGGGAAGATGGCAGTGGACACATGTCAAAGCAACACAACACATAGCAATTTCGCATTCACATCACTGACATGACTGAGCAAGCACATGAGTCACAGCCCAGCTGTCAAGCAGGGACGGCACGGCCACAATACACTTACACAGGTCTCCCACCAATGGCAATGGCTAGTGATGCAAACCACTGCCATGGTCATGCACATGGGGATCTAGGCCCCAATGACTTGCGGGGCGTGCTGATGGGGACTGACTGCATATTCGTCAAGCGGCAACGCCACGGCAACATGAATGTCTGCTGAGCATGGCACTGCTTCCGAGGCTGGATGAGTATGGCACACGACGACGACGATGTGGGCACAGGCTGAGCGGCCAAAACAAGTGGGACCTGTGGCACGAGGGGATATGAGACAGTAGTAGGTGTCAGCACTGCACCCTATGTACAGCACTGTACGGATCACACCTCCCGAAACATTGACAGGTGTCCACATTGACAGCCCCATGCCAAGACGGCTGTGTGCTTGCAGTCACACGTCACAGGTGAGAGGTTACATTGCACGTGCCAGGTGGCAGACGTACATAGTGGGAGCTATCATGTGTGTGCATGTGTCTCCTGTTCAGGATCCACCAGATGGGCGCTGACTCTGTACTGACCATTGGACACAGCATGTTCCGTGGAAGGCTTGTGTGTGTGGGATGGTGGCACTGGATGTGCCTCCGTTGGGTGGGGGCCATGCACAGGGCGGGTACGTCGATGATTGCGCATTGTTGGTCACGGTGGGTGCACCCACTAAGATGTGTTGCCCTGTGTACAATTCCTATGTCCGCATGATGATGGACTGTAGATGTGGGCAGACTACACATTGGTCGATGTGCTGTCTATGTGCATGTGCCTTCACACCAGGCACAGCTGCCCCTGCACATGTGACCCCTGCTGGACTCGCTGCTGGGTCTGTGGAGCTGATGCACCTTCTGTGCGTGGGGCGGACAGCTCACCTCACTTCCCTCATTGCGCATGTCATGACTTTGCCGCAGGTGACATGGATCATGGAGGGCCCACCTGTACGCGTGGGTAGGCTACACATGTTTGTTCACTGGTCGCCACCCCAGTCAGTGTTTCGAATGGGAAGGTTGTTGTGCTGGTGGTATATTCGATGTGGCGGATGGGCGGGCCTAGGTGCGGGCTTACATTCCAGACATGGGGGGTAGTTGGATTGGCGACTAGTTGCAGTACACACGGGACACGTCTCTTCCTTTCCACATCTGGGTCATCCCTTGTACTCACTGACAGTGATACAGTCATCTTCGCCCCAGCCCTCATGTCCTCCCCTCGCTCCCCCAATATGCATGTGCACCTGCGAGGCTAGCGCTTGCACAGGCAGCCCCAAGCTCGCACCAGAGAGGGCAAGGAGTGTATGTGTGGGTCCAGTTGCACGAGTGGGCTGTCTCAGGGTATGATGTGTGGCGGGACGCCGCACACCTGCGTGGTGCCCCAAATGGAGACCCGGCCTGCATGGACTATGCATCACAGTCTTCGCCTTCCGGATCCGCCACCTGCGACACCCAGTGGCTGTGGCCGCGTCCGTCTGTGACTGATGGCCCACACATTCACTCTTTGGCCTCTCTGGGGAGGGCTCGGGGGTGGTGGCGCACGCGCTTGCACTTAGTCGCAATGGCATGTGGCGTGGTTGGTATAATGGGCAATGGATGGGATGGTGCGAGCCACCTCCCGTGACGTCAGTGCTGCTCGTGCTGAGGTGCGTCCCCCCTACACTTCCATTTGACTTGTGCCATGCTACACGTTGAGGTTCTATTGCCTGCGTGATATGACCAGGAGGAGCGCGAGGAGACCTCTCACACACCATGCTCCACTGCCATCCCGTGCCCTGTATCGCCTGTGCGGATTGACTATGTTGGGGTTACACCTGGTCGACTGGGGCTGTGTGTGCCTTGTCAAGGGGCATGGCGGGCGCACAACAGGATCCAGCTAGTCCATGGAGGGTGGGCTGACGTGTGCGCCTGGTTCCGCATTGTTCGTGTGCCCGGCTGCTGTGCACACACGTGTTCACTTCCCCCCCCCGACAGGTGTCCTCTCACAATGCCCAGGGAAGCGGTGGTGTACTGTTCATGACCCCTCCCAACACGGCGTGCTCCAACTTGGCATGTGCGCATCTACCCGTCGCACCCACCCACCTGAGCACTGCGTCCATACGACTTCACACGACACATGTGTGTCTTCCACAGTTGTGCTACTCATTTGCGTTGACATCCAATACCAGTGGACTACATGGTCATGTCACGACTGCCGTGTACTTCACATCCTCTCATCCTCTCTCATTCGTACTTGTGAAAAGAGTCAGCGGAGACAGTTTTGGTTTCAAACATTATATTGAGTCTTCTGTCCTCTGTGATGCAGTATAGTGGACACTACTGGCAGCGGAATACATGTTGAGGATATACTGAGCATGATTACAAATGGGATAGGGTGTGGGGTTACACTTGATTGGCTGTTGCATGTGGGATGTGGGCTTCAGAGTTACATCTGCTTGGCCAAGGCTGTGCTAATGTACATTTACGTATAGCTGCGGAGCTGCGGACTTTGACACAGACGGTATACAAGTAGCCTACCAGACCGCTTGGCATCATGGGCACAGTCCATCTCAGTTCCATGTGACAGGTTTGCTGCGGTTGTTCCTCATGCACGCGTGCATGTGAAATGACATCAGGGCATGTGCTTGCGTGCATGCAGCGGCGTGCCACTTGTTGTTGCAATGTGGTGGTTACTGGACATGTCACAGTCACTGGGGTCGTGTTGTTGTTGTTTGCACTTGTCGTCCGTGCAAAGGTCCTGGTATGGGATTCCCGGGGCGGGGGTGGGAGGGGTGCAGCACCCACAGACTCCAGGCGACCTATTCATGTCCACTGAGCGGTGTGTGTGTCCATGGGCGCTGGATCCATGTCGTGTCCTGGTTGTTCGTGCAGTTCCGTCCATGTGGGTGCGATACACAGACCCCATGCCACTGCCTCCCACGATGCATGCGGTGTTCCTGGATGTGATGGGGAACAGTGTGCATGTCCCGGTCATATCCGATGTCATGCGATGTCGTTGATGGTGTGGTAATTGTTGCCGGTCGTTTGGTATGGCTGTTGTGGTGGTGACTGGCCAGTCCGTGCGGAAGCTAAGCATGGGTGCGGGGTTGGACATCATAGGTCAATCGGGGAACCTGCGTTGGGGTCTGACGAATTTACAGGTTGTCAGGTATGCGATGCCGTCCAGCAGGGCTTCCATGTCATTGGTGGTGTTTATGTTTGCCAGCCAATGTAGCGGATGGTGGCTGTCAAGGTGTTGTTCGTACGTTGTCCCTTGGAGGACCATGATGGGGCATGCTGGGTGACATTCGATGTAGCTGTGCTCGATGATCCGTCGTGTGGAGGCACAGTGGTCCCATTTCAGTGCGGGTGCGATGTTGGCCACATACGCCATGCCCCCATAGGCAGAGCAGGCCCTGTCGTGTGCGTCCAGAGGGAGGAGTAGTGCTAGCAGGTCCGCCTTTAGACATGCCGGGTTGGAGAGACACATCTCCACGGGATGCTGGTAGGGACACCTCCGACAGTAGAAGACGGGTATGACGCAGCTGAACAATGTGATGCGGTAAGTCAGTCGGTAACTTACGTTCAGCAGGGACAGGAGTTCGCATCCCAATATATGTATCAGGTTGGTTTTGTACAGCTTGACCTGTCCGGCGTAGTTGGGTAGGTGTGTTGCGGTTGCCATTTTGCAGCGGTGCGTTGTGGTGGCGTGCTCCGGCTGTGTGTGCAGTCTGCAATGTGCACGCTCCGAGGTTGCTGTGAGCTCTGTGTAGTCGTAGGGAGACAGGACTTGTGTTCTGTTGGCTTGTGCGGAGGACACGGGCCCTCATCCCACATGCTTCTCAGACAGTTCAAGGTCAGTGATGTGTGACTCCTTCCAATTAACTTGCATGGGGCCGACATGGGGGAGTGTTTTCTTTATTCTTTCCCGTCCGTTGTGTTCTTCTGTGATATGCGCTATCTGCCCTGTGGTCGGTCTCCTCTGCATGCCTGTGTTGGTCTTTTATTGGACAATGGCTGTATTCACTGGCTTCTTTCGTAGGGCTGTGGTTTCGGAGTTGGAATGGAAGGTCATTCAGTGCTGTCTGCTCTCCCTTGTGTGGGCGGCAGGCTGCCTTTCCGCTCTGCGTTGGGCCTTGTGTGTGAGTGTTATTCTTGGGCCACCTGTTGTCGGTCCCGGGCTCTTTGGTGTTCCGTTTTGTATGTCTTGTTCATATGTGCAGGGTGGTATGGGTGTTTCAGTGTGGTACTGGCGTTCCTCTTCCCGAAGGGAGCCCTGCTTCTCCTAGTTGGTGTTGCCGCCGCTGTGTGCTTCGCCATGTTTGTTGCACTGGGGTGTGTCCTGCTGTTGCGTGACTTCACTGACATGTGTGCGTCGGTTGTGTGACGTTGGGTGTTGTCCGTGAATTGGGCGTTGGGGACATGTCTGTGGCAGGCCTGTCACGTGTCATGTGCGTTCGGGGTGGGGCTGGTGTGTGTGCTGCTTGGTTGTGTCCCTGTGTCTGTGTACGACGCATGCATGGCGCTGCGGTTGGCCTCTGCGTTGTGCGCATGTGTGGCAGCGTCATCGCCGCTTTGGGGCCGTGACGGGGTGGTTGGTTCCTAGTCCCAGGTGGTGTGTACACATGTGTTACGAGATGTTACAATTTGGCCTGTGTGTCATATGTGGATGCTATGGTAGATGTGTCGTGTACACGCGGGGTGGGGGGTTGTCCGCTTTTTCCGCCCTTGCACTGTGTGCGCTGTTTGCGTGCACTTGTTGTATGTGTGCCTACCTGCGTCTTCGCGGTACGTTGCGTCCTTGGTGGTGCATCAGATAGAGCATAGGGAGGGCCTGCAGTGCTGGATTCATGCTCGGGGTGCCGCTTCTTCGGTGTCCGTGCTCGGCGTTCGTGTTACCGCTTCGGTTTGACGTACGGTGTCTCTTAGCCGTGGGTTCAGTTTGTGTGCGGCATCGTAATTTGTACGCCGGGCGGTACGTGTTTCGTCGGACGGTGTGTGTCAATTGTGCTGCGCCGCTACGTGTACGGGCGCACTTTGATGGCGGACGGTGTCGCTGGCTTGCCGGCGGTGTTTGGCTGACTTTTCGCATCGTAATCGGGCGGGCGTGTGGACTGCTGCGTGCAGGCGGTAACTGGTGGTTTTTGCATCCGCCAGCACGGCGGTAGTGCTTCCGCCCGACATCCTAATGGGCCCCATAGTTGTTTAAAATATCGATGTTATAATTAGTGTTATGTATTTTAGTATATATTTTAAATATATGTGATGCATTTTTTTGCATAAGTATTGATTATGTTTTTTAATATATGTGTTACATTTTTAGAAGTTATCAATTTTATTGTAATAACATTTTGCGTTTTTTAGTTCCATAGCTGGTTGTGGGTTTATAGGGGAATAGGGAGGAAGTAATTTAATTTTAATAATTGAATGATTATTTTTTATTTATTAATATTTATTTAATTGAGATTTTATAGTATTAATTGTGTTATATTTTTTTGTAAATTTTATGTGTGGATTTTGGGGTTTATAGGGGTATAAGGTGGGAAGTAATTTATTTTTAATTAATTATGAATTGGTTGTAAAATAAATAAAAATTAATTAATTGGTAATTAATTATGGTAATTGTGTAATTATTTTAGATGCGGGATGTGCGGTTTATAGGAGTAAAGGGTGGGAAGTAATTTATTTTTAATTAATTAATAATTAGTTGTTAATTAATATTAATTAATTAATTGAAAATTAAATATGTAAATTGTGTAATTAATTTTAGGTGCGTGTTGTGGGCTTCATAGGGGTAAAGGGTGGAAAGTGATTTATTTTTAATTAATTAATATTTAGTTTTTATTTAATATTAATTAATTGATCATTAATTAGGGTAATTGTTTAATTTTTTTTGTGTATGAGCTTTGGTTTTATAGAGGTAAAGGATGGGTAGTAAATTAATTTTGCTCACTTTATAATTAGTTGTTAAATGCTATTAGTTTTTTAATTGAAAAACAATTTTAATTGTGTAATTAATTTTTTACAGTTTCATTTTAGGCGTGGGTTGTGGGGATTATAGGGGTAAAGAGTGGGAAGTTAATTCATTTTTATGTGTTTTATTTTGTTTTTTAATTAATAATATTTCTTTAATTGATAATTAATTATGTTAATTATGGAAGTACATTTTTTTTTAAATTTAGATGTGGGTTGTGAATTGTTTGGTGTTATAGGGTTGGAAGCAAATAAACTAAATTTATGTAATAATTAATGTTTTTGTTCATAAATAATTTCTAAATAAAAATATTTATTTGTTTGAAAATTATTTTTTAATTTTATTTAATATAAAATTTGTAGGCATTTGTGATATGTTTTTAACATTATAATATGTTTTTATTTTTTTAATTCTTAATATTAAATATATTTTTATTTTTATTTTTAACATATGTATTTATTTTTTTACTTATTTTGTTTTTAAAATATTTTTTGAGTTAGCTGACATTTTGTTTGTTTTTAATTTTGAACTGACTGGAGTGGGAATAGTAAATTTTACCCCTCCGCAATCCAACACTTTCCCTACTGTTGCACTGACTGGAGTGGGAATAGTGAATTTTATCTCTCCACTATCCAACAATTTCCCTACTGTTGCACTCACTGCATTTTTACCCCTCCGCTATCTAACACTTTCCCTACTGTTGCACTGACTGGAGTGCGAATAGTAAATTTTATCCCTCCGCTATACAACACTTTCCCTACTGTTGCACTCACGAGAGTGGGAATAGTCATTTTTACCCCTCCGCTTTCCAAGACTTTCCCTACTGTTTAACTAATTGGAGTGGGATTAGTAATTTTTACACCTCCGCTATCCAACACTTTCCCTACTGTGGCACTCATTGGAGTGGGAATTGTAATTTTTACTCCTCCACTATCCAACACTTTCCCTACTGTTACACTCATTGGAGTGGGAATAGTAATTTTTACCTCTCCGCTATCCAACACTTTCCCTACTGTTGCACTGACTGGAGTGGAAATAGTAAATTGTATCCCTCCGCTATCCAACACTTATGTTGCCTTACTGGAGTGGGAATAGTAATTTCTACCCCTCCGCTATTCAACACTTTCCCTCCTGTTGCACTCATTGGAGTTGGAATAGAAATTTTTACCCCTTCGCTATCCAACACTTTCCCTACTGTTGCACTCATTGAAGTGGGAATAGTAATTTTTACCCCCCCCCCACTATCCAACACTTTCCCTACTGTTGCACTCATTGGAGTGGGAATAGTAATTTTTACCCCTCCGCTTTCCAACACTTTCCCTACGGTTGCACTGACTGGAGTGGGAATAGTAAATTTTATACCTCTCCTCTATTTAACACTTTTCGTGCTGTTGCACTTACTGGAGTGGGAATAGTAATTTTTACCCCTCCACTATCCAACAGTTTCCCTACTGTTGCACTGCCTGGAGTGGGAAATTTAAGTTTAAAGAATTTTAAATAGTTTAATGTTTTAATTTATAGTAGAATGCTTTTTTAATAGATTTTATGTTATTGGTATATGTATATATATATATATACCTCTTGGAGTGCTGGATGATTGTTATCAAGTGCGATAATCTTATGCAGATATATATATGTATATATATATTTATTTGTTACATTTTTATATAATTTGAAAATTATAAAATAAATTAAAATGAATAGTTTATTAATTGTTTTAATGTAAATATATATTAATTATTATATGTGTCTTTAACTTTTTAAATTAAGTTTATTTGTTACATTTGTTAAAATGTATATTAAATCTAATGTATTTTTTTTAAATTAATTTTATTATTTAATATATTTAATTGTTATTATTTAATATATTTTATATATATATATGCATATATATATATATATCCAACAAAACGGTTTCCTTGTCATCAGCTTTTGTGTCGCTCATATGCGGTGCGTTGCTCCTGCGGTTGAAACCAAAACCGCTATTCATATCACACAATCCTGGTTTCCCAGAAAAACGGGCCGCACTCCTCACAGGTTCTTTTGCGATTTTTTTATTATTTTCTTAGGCGTATTGCATCAATAAATCCATTTGGCATTTACAGACGATAAACCTACGCGTTTCGGCATTTCAAATGCCTTGATCACGGTGTGCTTTTCGTGCTCATTTCCCAACCTTTTCAAAGGTAAAAACACATTACATCATTTCCTCCAACTTGTGGCGGGTGCCCCTTAGTCTTTTGGGAGATGTAGTTCCCATAGAACATTTTTTTTTTTTTAAATTTTTTTTTATTTGTTTGCATTTTTGTTCAGGGAAACGTGGTTTGGACATTTAACTGTTGTTAAGGGGAATTAGTTGTTATCATACACAACATTTAAAACATAAAATACACTGTATTCATCAGCTTTAGTATCACGTTACCGTTTAAACAGGACCTCTTTTGTTTTAACATATTGAATTTGCTCAAAATTCTTGAATAATACATTATACATGATTGTATGTTCATTGTTCCTTGTCTCTTGTTCATTCAATTCTGTCATGCAAATCATATGATTCGAAAATGTTGGGGCCCGTGTTTTGTCCTCCTTTTGGATATCAATGTTCCACTGGAATGAAATACATTGAACGTCTTTATAAATGTGTATATAGCTCCTCAGATTGATTCAGACCAAAAGGCATCATACTTCTCATGTTTAGGATGTGCCGTGATTCTTTTTGACAGAGAATTTTCTCTCTGTTTCCTCCTCTTGTATTCACTGGTACTGTTTCAATTCCATAAAACTTCAAGAGTTTCCAATCACTTTTGTGAACAGTCTCCATATGTTTCGCCACTGCGTTGCTTCTGTCTCTGTTTGTTGTTGCACGTGTGTGTTCTAAGATTCTTTTTTTCAACTCACATGTGGTGCTTCCAATATATTTTAATGCACAAGGACACTCAATCACATAAATTGTATATTTGCTTCTGCATGTGATCAATTCTTTGATCTTCCAGATTTTGTTGTTGGCCATTCGGATTTCAGTCACAGGTTTTGCAATCTGGCAGACCTTACAATTAAAACACTTTACAAAGCCTTTTGTTTGTAGCCATAAACCTTTCTGCTCTTTTCCTTTAAAATGGCTGTGTATTAAACGATCCTTTAAATTTTTGGCTCTGCGGTAGGTTATAATTGGATGATTTCCCATAATTTTGCCTGTTGTGCTGTCCAATTGCAAAATCTTCCAAGTATAGCAGTGATTGCCTTTGAATCCTGTGAGAAATCCGTGATCAGTCTTATTTTTTTCTGATCATGATTTTCATCTTTTGACTGTTCTCTGGGTGTTAGGCATTCTTCTCTTGATTTCTCATTTGCACGCTTCCAGCATTTATTGACGATATTTGTATTATATTTCCTGTTCTTGAATCTCTCCTTGGTGGTCCTACTATGTTTGAGCCACTCTTGCTCTTCGCTGCAAATTCTTCGAATTCGAAGAAATCCCCCATATGGTATGCTTGCTATAAGTGAGGGTTGGTGGAAGCTGTTTGCTTGTAGTGTGGCATTAGTGGCCGTGCTTTTTCGGTGGAGAGTTGTATGGAGTTTGCCTTTGTTAATATATATCTCCGTATCCAAGAAAACTACCCTCTGATTACTGAGTTCGAAGGTAAATTTTAGATTGTTTATACTTTCATTCAAGATGTCAAAATATTCTTGGAAATCCACTCGTGTTCCATCCCAGATGATTAGTAAATCATCTATGAATCTCTTCCAACTTATGATTTTTTTCACAAATCTTTTATGTTGGGAGTTCCATGCCACCTCCTGTTCCCACCAACCCATTACTAAGCATGCATAATTTGGGCTGAATGAAAATCCCATAGCTGTTCCATTTCTTTGTTGAAAGATTTCCTCTCCAAAACATGAGAAGTATGATGCCTTTTGGTCTGAATCAATCTGAGGAGCTATATACACATTTATAAAGACGTTCAATGTATTTCATTCCAGTGGAACATTGATATCCAAAAGGAGGACAAAACACGGGCCCCAACATTTTCGAATCATATGATTTGCATGACAGAATTGAATGAACAAGAGACAAGGAACAATGAACATACAATCATGTATAATGTATTATTCAAGAATTTTGAGCAAATTCGATATGTTAAAACAAAAGAGGTCCTGTTTAAACGGTAACGTGATTCTAAAGCTGATGAATACAGTGTATTTTATGTTTTAAATGTTGTGTATGATAACAACTAATTCCCCTTAACAACAGTTAAATGTCCAAACCACGTTTCCCTGAACAAAAATGCAAACAAATAAAAAAAATAAAAAAATAAAAAAAATGTTCTATGGGAACTACATCTCCCAAAAGGCTAAGGGGCACCCACCACAAGTTGGAGGAAATGATGTAATGTGTTTTTACCTTTGAAAAGGTTGGGAAATGAGCGCGAAAAGCACACCGTGATCAAGGCATTTGAAATGCCGAAACGCGTAGGTTTATCGTCTGTAAATGCCGAATGGATTTATTGATGCAATACGCCTAAGAAAATAATAAAAAAATCGCAAAAGAACCTGTGAGGAGTGCGGGCCGTTTTTCTGGGAAACCAGGATTGTGTGATATATATATATATATATGAAGGTTTCCGAGTATCTGCCAAGAAACGCCGTACGCCTGCCTTTACGTGTTGGTGCCAGCGGTGGCGGCAGGCTGCCACATAAATTTTCAAAAACGCTCCACACTCGAGGAATAAAGCGGCACACCAATTCCGTGTCAGGTGATCACTAGCATTTAATGGTGAACCAGGAAGTACTTGGTTAACTTGACAAAACCAATCCGGCCGAAACGCGTTGTTTTTGCTAATAAATCACCTGACACGGAATTGGTGTGCCGCTTTATTCCTCGAGTGTGGAACGTTTTTGAAAATATATATAAATATATATATATATATCGCAAATTCACCCACGTTGATCCTTCTCCTCCAACGAAAGTACACGGCACCACTACAGAGGTATCATTTACAAAAAATTATTTATTTAGCACACCCAAGTGCATAACAGGATAAAAAGGACGGTCTACGCGTTTCGGCTTCACAGCCTTCTACTAGACCATAGAGTCCCACCGTTTAGAGTATCTTCTTAAAGTGCACAAGTGCCCAATCCTTTTTTTTCCTTTTTTTCTTTTTACTGCTGCTAAGCAGCTAGACTGTGCATCCCCATATACAAGAAATGGCAAAATAGATCGCCATTTTACAATTATATTTTTTTGTGTTTTTTTGGAAGCAGTACACGATTATTCCATTTATACTTTTTAAACAGTTTTTTATATATATATGTGCTGTTCCTCATCAATGTAAAGTACATTGCGTTCATTGCCCTCGAAAAACATAAAGTGCACGTGCAGATAAAACTTTGAACAATTTCAATTCATAGCCACAATTACATGTTCAGTAAGAGTTACATGAAAGGTAAAAATTCCAATTTCATAATATATTGTAATTAATCACAACGATTAAAAGATCATTATAACAATACAGTACATGAAAAGATAATACTAAAGTGACTAGTGCACTAGCACTCACCAGCAATTCCTGCCAGCACTGTATCGCCATCACCAGGGGACTTCATCCCCCACAAGCCAACGTGGCAGGAGCCGACTACGACCATCGGAAGCGCCAGGAGGCGCTTAAAAGAGGGACAGGGCTACCCCTGCGCGGGACGCCACTAGCACTCACCAGCAATTCCTGCCAGCACAGTATCGCCATCACCAGGGGACTTCATTCCCCACAAGCCTACACGGCAGGAGCCGCCTACGACCATCGGAAGCACCAGGAGGCGCTTTAAAGAGGGACAGGGCCACCGCTGCGCGGGACACGCGTGGGCATGCCCTTCAGAGCCCGAAAGAGACTGGGCTGGGCCACCCCCCTGAAAATATATACTCAGACGCTTGACTTCACAGGGGTGAGTCCTGCTCTCTGCATATTTACATCTGGAGAGGTTTTCTCTCAGGGGATTGTAACGGCTTTCAACCGGAAGGTGTATTTGGGCGAGTAAAAGTAGGAGTAATCCGCCTCAAAACTTTCTATTAATTGGCAACCGCAGACTTACTCTCACTACTGTGGGTCACTTATCCAATATCTTTGACCTATTTTGGGTTTGAATGTTGGTGGGTACACTGTGTGGGCACTTTACCCTACTGAAGGTTTGTTTCTTTTAAAAATTTGTCGATCGAGTGCCTGGTTTTTACCCTGTTGGTCTCTTGTAGCCAAGCCCCACACCTCCTACAACCAGGGAGCACTAAGTCCATCAATCACTGTAATACATCTACTGTTGTAAGAGAGGGTTAAAAGAGAGAGAGTGGGATGGGTAAGAGAAAGGCGGGGAGTACTTCTCTATTGGCTGGGGCGCACAGCAGTCCCTAATGAATTATTTAACCGGGGCAATGGGGGCCATTGAGAAACAAATCTCCTCAGTGGAGGAGTCGCTAACACAGGGGAAGGTAGGCGGAGGAGCGGGTAAGAGCCCCGAGATAATTGTATGTAATACCTCCCCACCCAGTCAGCTTGAAATTCCTATTGGTTAATCACTTCGGAACGGCTGTGTTCAAAATACGTCAGGGCACATATAAGTGAGCGACCCAGATTGTGACCCACAGCCCCCATCTAAACGCCCCAGAAATCCCGAGGTAGCCCCTAATCATACTAATTATACTAGTAAAATAAATTCAGCAACGAGGCTAAATACTAGCAAGAAACGTAAATAAATGAATAAATCTAGTAAGCCTGATGTTGGCACGAAAGGTACATCCCTTATTAATTGCTTAATCACTAACCAGTCAGCTGATTTTAGCAAGATAGCAGATAAAATTGATGCCTTACATAAAACCTTAAGTGAAGCACTAACTAAGCTATCAGCAAGGGTGGAAGAAATTGAGGACTTACTCAAGAGCCAACATCTTCCCGTATAGGCTATTGCTGACATCTGCCCAAGGAGAGAATCTATGACCCATTCCGTCGAGCCCTATGAAATGACTGGTTCAATGTTGTCATCGAATCCTGTTTACCCGATCATGGGCTCTATCCCCACTCCCATAAATGTCAACAAAGTTAACAGCCATATAACCAACACCCTAAGGGCACCTGCCCACCAAAATGCAAGAGCGCACCAGCAGCCCTTTACTAGACTCCCGCTAAATTCCCAAATGGAAAGCTGCACGTTAGATTTACCACCGGCAGCAACTCCCTATATAATTGTCCTGGCCAATGTCCCAGTCTTTCGAATCAAATAAAAGAACCCTGGGACGCCTTGAGAAATAAAGCCCTTTTCTGGCTAGGTACAAAAACTGGTCGAACAGAGGCTCTATTTGCGGAGTTTAAAATGGTTAGAAGGGTTAGCTGGATTGGCAGAGACCACAAAACATTGCCTGGTGATTGTGTAGTATTGACATTTAGATCTCCACAATTAATACATACGATTCTCTCCAGAGCTGGTAATCAACATATACTGGCCACAGGCATTAACATCTTGCCTCTGGGGTACTTCTACCAGCCACACTGCGTAATTCAAACAAGAATACAGAATAGGGGTCCTCAGACTACCTCCCCTAATTTTTACAATGTCCCTGTATCTAACCGCTTCAACATCTTACCTACCTTAGAAGACATAGATTGACACAATGCCTTTGATATATGCGGTGCCCAAACTAGGAGACTTGATGTACATACAACTCCCGTAAGATCTGTATCCCCTGTAAGGGGGGGGGGGGTGGCTAACCGCCAAGCATGGCGGCCGCACCTTAGCAGAGCTCCCGGATGGGACCCAGATAATCCTGCCTTTTACCGCGGAACCTGGGGGCAATCCTGCTTGAATCTTCCCCCTACTTGACGGTGAGGCTGCGAGGGTAGATCAACCGCAACTACGACCTTGCGGAACCCCGCGACTGCTGAGCACAGCCAGGAAAGCTCGATATCGCACTACTTGGCCTCGTGAAGCCGGGGGCGAGGCCTCCCAGGAGACGGTGTCCATAGGCCGTTCACCTACCACGGCGGAGTGCTACCCTGTACGGCGACGGAGACGACCCCCCGCGGACCCGGGACCTGCCCAGAGGTGCGTGCAGCATTGGCCGACGACAGGAGCGGGATCCTTTGGAACGGGGAGACCTGAACACTACACCCTAACAGTGATCGCAGTGTGACGCACTTTCTCCACTGTCTACGAGTCTGCTCCTGGGGCCGCAGATTGTACACGGTGCTTGTTTGTGGGGATTGTTTGATTTACCTCCCTTCCCGGAGTCAGTGATTTCCATAAGTGCTTGCACACGGTCCAGCGAGGCGCCGCCGCTACACGTCGGCTTGGCTGCGTCATTTGGCCCTGCAACATCGGCGCGGTTCTTGCTCCCCCGCAGGCGCTGTGGCTAGTGCGCCAGTACTGACAGTGCGCCCTCTTCGTGGGGCTAGCCTGTTCTTTCTCTGCCCTTGGAGCCCGATCGGCGCTTGCGGGGAGCTGGACTGCAGCGGAACCGAACAAAGGGACATACTGGTATATCGGCACGGAGGTGAGGCGGAATGCGCTTATAAAACTCGAAGGCGGACTGATTACATTTAATGCCTGATTGCCTCCCCAGCTCCCACTTCTGAGGCAGCCAGGGCCTGGTTCTCTCATTTTACTTGTATAGTGGGCATATCACGATCTAGGGAAGATTGCATCACCTCTTAATCAGCACCAAACTGCGGCTGCAGAAACTGTGCCCCCATACTCTGACTGGGCTGATTGTTCGAACACTTCTCTTGTCCCGGCTCCACGGGTTATGTTTAAACACATGACGGCCCTGTACCCTTGAGTGGTTGATTACCCTGAATGCTCTGAACAGTGCGTACTTCACAAAATCACCATATCAAATACATTGTCCGGTGCCTGGGGGTGCTTGGATTGTCCGGTGTAGGGCTGTGCTTCCCCTTTGTTGTCGTGAAGCCACAGATCGCTTATTGGGGATTTTTCGACGGATAACAGAGGGCCCTTGTCCTTAATACAGAGATTGTGCTATTTGCCATGTGACTTCCGCTGGTCCTGCCCTCTAGCCTGGGGTTGACTGATCGCTCATTGCGTAGCGTGGGTGAGTTTCTCTTACCCTGGTGTGTTACCCACGGTGGCTGGTTGGCGCAAACCTCATAATCACTAGGCCACGGAGCTGTCTCGCTGGTCTCCAGGGGACTGAACTTGTCAGAGTATCTGGCTCAACTCTTGTCACTCTCCTACGGCCACAGAAACACCCTAGCTTGGCTCGCTGACATAATCACCAGACTAGCCTCTACGCCTTGAGGCAGCACCTGGACGGTTCTTCTTACTCACAGTGCTGTATCACAATTATCGTAATGGGGCGCACAAAGGGGAAACAACCTGATATGCCTTTTACGGAAATACCACTTCAGGGGGACTCTGACTCGGCTTCCCAAACATCCTCAATAAGTTGCGTCCCGCCGACGGCCTTGTCACCTCCTCCTAAAAAGCTGGATCAAATTCTTCAGGAAATCAGGGATTCGCGTCAATCTATCGAGCCCCAAATTGGTACTCTTACCACTGGCCTTACCCTCCTGCGTGCAGACCATAATAAACTCTCTGACAAGGTCAAAGACCATGCACAAACACTACTAGACCTCGTACCACAACATAAGGAACACTCTGACCAGCTGGTGCAAATGCAAAAACAATTGTCTACCCTGCTTGATAGAGCTGAAGATGCAGAAGGGAGAGCCAGACGCAATAATGTCCGCATTGTTGGAATACCGGAATGTTCAGAAGGCCCCGACGCGACCCAGTTTGTGGAAAGATGGCTGAGAGAGCATGTAGCCCCAGAAGGTCTCTCTACCTTCTTCTGTGTGGAACGAGCACACCGGATTCCTACGGGCAGGCCAACAGCAGGAATGCCGCCCAGACCACTTATAGCCCGTATCCTTAATTATAGAGACCGTGATCATTTATTGCAAAAAGCCCGAGAAAATGCTCCTATACAGTATGAAAATACCCGGATTTCTCTTTATCCAGACTATACTGTGCAAGTGCAACGTGAAAGAGCTTCCTATCAACCACTTAAGCGGAAACTCCAGGCTCTCAACCTGAAATATGCCCTGTTATTCCCAGCACGACTAAAAATTATTCACAATCAGAAAGCCCACTTTTTTGAATGCCCTGAGGCAGCAAATGATTGGTTAGAGTCCACTCTACCCTCCCAGTCACTGGACAATATAGACCAACAACTACGATGTGTTCAAACACAGACAAACAAGTCTGGGTCCCGTCGCAATAGAGCAACACGAATACTGTCCACCAAAAAACCATCATCGGAGCAGGCCCTACTGGGGTGGGAGTCGGCGCTGGTGGCGGCTGCCTCCATGCGTGACCCCACACAAGTCACATCCCCGGAACAATCAGACGACAACACAATGCCCTCGGACTCTGAGAGTAATGATATCCTGTTCCCCTCGATTACCCCACAGATTGTAAAGGACTTGTTTGGCTAACACTATCGATCGATCCCCATGGATTTCCCGCAATTATGGACCTAACTTAATCTGATGAAGGGAAGTAAGACATTATAGATGTACTCATAATTTATGTTTTTCTCCCCAGGTTTCTGCTCAGTCTAATATACTACAGGGTCCCGCCATGAGTGTAGCTCTGTTTGCAATTGTTAAGTCATGCTCTGCATAGCACCCACCCCCCCTGCAGTTACTGCATTGTATAACCGTTTGGAATTAATAAGTTCAAGCGTATGTTTGGACCAACGCACTTTGATTGTTGGCCCTAGTATTGGGTGTTATATTTCATGGAGGGGTTACTGGTTCCTGGTCCACCCTATGTCATATAAAGTATTTTATTCCTCGTGCTTCCCTAGGGCACTCCATTATATCTGTCTGATATGGAATGGCTGTGTTAGGTAAATACAAAATACTGACATGGAATGTGCGGGGAATGGGGTCAGTCCACAAACGATACAGAATTTATGCCCAACTGAATAGGCGAAAAGTCCAAATAGCTCTTATTCAGGGAACACATTTAACTAACTCGGAAGTAACCAAAATGCGCAAAAAATGGAAAGGACACATTTTTAACACCTCTTACTCTGCCTTTGCAAGAGGGTCACTCATTTGGATTAGGAATGGAGTACCCTTTGTGCTGGTAGAACAACGGATAGACACAGCAGGGCGTTATGTACTTTTACAGGGCAAATTAGATGGTATTCCGATAGTCATTGGCAGTGTGTACGCCCCTAATTATGAACAGAATACTTATCTCACTAACTTAAACGCAGTATTGTTGGATTGGGTTGCATATCCGTGGGTCATTGGTGGGGACTTTAACTTTGTCTTAGATGTCCACTTAGATCGTTCTCACCCCCCGGGTTGAGGTGCGGTATCCACCAAGACTGCAGACTTTTTACATGCCTGGGCCAAGGGTTGGACAGTGCAAGATATATGGCGTATACAACATCCCAATAGTCGGGAATACTCATTCTACTCCCCTCCACACCAGTTGCACACCAGGATTGACAGAATTTTTTGCTCCATGTCCTTGGTATCCCAGATTGTTGAGTCCACGTATCTCGGGAAAACATTGTCCGACCACAACCCGCTTGAAATACTCCTTGAATGGGGGAGGATTCCCACCCGGGTCCCAACTTGGCGGCTCTGGCCACAAACCTTGGATGACGCGGTTTTTAGAGATACATTAGGTACAGCCATTACTAATTATTTCATAGAAAATGATAACTCTGCGTCCTCCCGCCTAGTTGAGTGTGATGCATTTAAATCGGTGATTAGAGGCACGGCTATAGGGGCAAACATAGGAGCTCGACAGGAAACACACAAGAACCTTACCTTGGTGGAAGACTCCCTAAATAGGCTGGAAAATGCATCTATCACTAATATAACTCAACAAGCACAGCTACAAGAAGCCAGAATTAAACATGCTGAACTACTCGAACAACTTCGCCTAATAGACTATAGTGCATACACTCAGTATAGACATAAAGAAGCAGATAAATCAGGGACCCTTTTAGCACGCCTTATATGTAACACTCCCCCCCCTCCCTGTCCCGATACCAGAGATTTCCCTTCCGGATGGCACTGTTGTTTCTACTCAGGCAGACATTAATCTAGCATTCTGTACATACTACAAAAACCTATACAGTGCTCCAGCTGTCGCATCACATGAACACGTAGCTGCCTTTTTGAATGACCTCACATACCCTAAATTGACAGCAGACGCTTAAGCAGAATTGGAAGCCCCTATCACTGAAACTGACATCAAAGAAGCCATCAAGGAACTTCCCAGAAATAAGACCCCGGGCCTAGATGGTTTACCGGCAGAATTTTATTCGACGTATGCTGAGAAACTGACCCCGCGCCTGGAGAACCTCTACAAGACGGCCCTGGAGAGGCGCACTCTTCCATTAACAACTATGCAAGCACTAGTTACTTCTCGCCCCAAACCGAATAGAGACCCCCGTGACATGTCAGGCTATCGCCCCCTTTCATTATTATCTACCGAGTATAAAATACTCAGTAAAATATTGGCCAAACGTCTCCTCCCCTACCTTCCAAAACTTATCCACACTGATCAATGTGGCTTTATACCTGGCCGCAATACATCTCTAAATATTAGACGCTTCCATTATATAATGGAAACTGCAGCTGACCTTTCTCGCACAACTGGGTGTATCTCCCTTGACATGCAACAAGCGTTTGACACACTTGTTTGGATTTACATGCTGGCCTCTATGGAAAAATGTGGTATTCCAAGAGGTTATTTGCAGTGGGTTGAACTATTATATACTGCCCCCATGGCGCGGGCCAGGACTGGCTCTCATATATCTCCTGCTTATTCCATAGCCAGGGGTACCCGGCAGGGATGCTCCCTGTCACCGCTGTTGTTTGTCTTGGCACTAGAGCCCCTGCTCATTAAGCTCCGCAAAGAGGCCATAGACTTGGGATCCCAATCAATAATACAACGCATATAGTGTCCGCATATGTGGATGACATTATTCTTTTCCTAAAAGACCTTACTACAAACCTGGAACCCATCCCATCTATATTCAAACAATTTGCACGGGTGTCGGGCCTGGCAATCAACGCAAATAAATCGTATGCTTTCTACATGCGTCATAAAGAGACCCCAGACTCTGTAACATTTGGCGACCTAATCCTAACGACCGCCCCAGACACTTTTAAGTATTTTGGTGTACAGATATTTAGAACTCCCCAAGACCTAATAGATGGCAACTTGCTGAAGGCAATAGGATCACTCCGGGTGCAGGTTTCTTTTTGGATTTCGTTACCACTGTCTGTGATGGGCAGAGTAGCCCTTTCTAAAATGGTGATGCTCCCTCGACTCCTATATTTTTTTACTAATATACCGGTCCTGATTCCAGCCAAAATTTTTCGTACACTCGATACACTTCTATCGGAGCTTATTTGGGGTAGGGGACGTAGGAGAGTGGGCCTTGCAAAATTACATCTGCGACCTGAAGAGGGAGGTCTAGGCGCTCCAGACTTTCGAGCATATTGCATGGCCAGTCAACTGCAATGGTTATCTTAATGGCTCGCGAGACGACATATTCAGGAGATAGGCTATACACCCCAGCTTCTTAACCAGGGCACCCTTCCTACTCTACTTCTGCCACACGCTAAGATTCCTCCCACGTTCCCCCCCTTGCTTAAGACAGCATGAATGTACTGGAAGAAGACTCTCCAATACACCAAAAGGGCCTCCCCATATTCTCCCAACATCCCCTTGCTTGGGATACCTACCGCAAATGGCTTAATTTCAAAAAGAATAGTATCCCCATGGACACGAGAAGGTGTGTCAACGATTGGAGCACTGTTCATAGAGGGCGTACTAGCAGACCACGATAACTTTATTCGTACTCAGGGGGTCCCCCCAACACGGTTTCTCCTCCATGCCACTATCTCTCATTACGTTAAACTCCGTTGGTCCCCTAATGGGATCGAACCTCCTACACATGAACTAGTCTATGCAATACACCTAATGGAAGCAGGACGCCACCTTACCCGTTGGCTATACAGGGGTATTCGGGCACATTCAGGAGCACTGTTAACCCCACTTCGAGCTAAGTGGTCATTAGAGTTAGAGAAGGAATTGACAGATAAAGAGTGGGCCTCTATTTTAGGATTTCCTAAGAAAGTTTCCCGTAATGCTAAATTTAAATACATACAGTATATGATATTGCATAGGGCATACCTTACACCGCACCGCCTCAATAGCATATACCCTAACGCACAACTCTCTTGTCCTAGGTGTCAGGAGACGGATGCGGACCTACTCCATATGTTGTGGGGGTGTCCGCGTCTGTGAGTATTCTGGCAAATAGTCAGTTATAGAGTGTAGGAGGTCACTGGTACGGCTGTTTGGTCAACGGTGGACAGTTGCCTGTTGGGCCTGCATGGACGCCCCAAGAGACAGAAGGTCCAATATAGATTTGCAGACATGGCAGTGCTCATAGCGAAACGAGCCATCGTGAATGAGGTGGAGATCTGCTTCTCCCCCTACACCACTTTCATGGCAAACAGAAATGATCCGATGGGGTACTGCGGAGAGTGTGACTATTAGGCAAGAAGAATTTCGAGGACTGCGTAGGATTCCTATCTCTATGGAATGGGATCAAATGCTAGAAGTATTAAAAGCCGTAGACTCACTAACTCCTCCGACATCTCAGGTCTGGCCCATTCCACCCACATCTCCCACATCTTCATTGGTTGACCTGACCGAACCTATATAACGCCATACTACTGCATCTCCCTTTTTGCCTAGGGGTATATAAATATATATATGCTTTGCACTTATCTGGTTTTAACTGAGTGAATGCAACTTTCGGATATGTTACTGTATAAAATAGTGGGCCAGAGAACCGGGGGGAGGGGGGTAGTTTCAAGTTTTTGCATTAGTGTTGCAGCGTATAGATAACTAGATAATCATGAGTTTTTCTAATATCCGGTTGTTCACATATACCAGTGATCCAAACGCCCCTTTTCCTTTTTTTTTTTTCTTTTTTTCCCTTTTCTTATATCATAAGGCACTGTAATAAGTGGATTTAATATGTATGAATATCCATTTTGCCGCTAATAATTTGGTTGTAATACTTGTTTTCAGGATTGCTATCTCCTTACTCTTTTTTTCATTTTTGTCAGAATATGTCATATTTGCAATGACGATTGAAAAACTCAATAAAATTGTGTTTAAAAAAAAAAAAATCTGTATCCCCTGTAATAAACAAGGTAACTCCCATGGGGAAACACTTTAACCTTCCATCTCTGGCTAATATTTCTGTCCAGGTCCAGAACATATCGGCAAAGACAGATCAACATCATAGAATTGGACGCCACAACATTGACACCAAAAATAGTGGAGATGGTAATAGCAGATCATCTATTTGCAATATATTGTTTTGGAATGTGGCGGGGCTACGATCTAAAGCCAGTGATTCCTTATGGTTAAACTTTGTAGAAGATTTTAACATTCTGTGCTTGCAAGAAACTTGGCTGGAGTTCCCCCTGCATGTTAATGGATATAAAACATTCCATTCAGCAGCATTGACATCAGCCCATGGTAGAAACAAGGGAGGACTGTGTACTTATGTGTCCAACAGAGTTAACGCCAACAAGATTGTACTTATGACATCGGATATTTACTACCAGATTGTCTTGCTCCATGTGGATAAAAAACACTGTATTGTTAAATTTTTATAATAATATTCCAAAAGAACAGGTTGCGGGAGTTCTGAATAGATTACAGAACGATCTGCTTAACACACAGAACGATAAGGAGAAGGATATGTGCATTATTTGGGGTGGGGATTTTAACTCTGCTCTGTGTCCTTACGCCAAGCAGGGTACCTGCGGTTTAGTCTATGAAAAGGGTGCCGACCCATCCCACTTTCCACATTCAACTTTTGGGGACCATTTAAATGCAATCATGTTTCTATTTGATCTCGGTTTTGCAAATGAACTGTGCTATCCTATAGTCCCATTCAGCTCTACTTTTAATGGCAGATGGTTTGGTTCTATTATTGATTTTATTATGATCCTAAAACGATACTCAATTAGGCTGACCAAATTTGTGAAACACACCATTGCACTGAGTTATCGTTTCCCCCTAAGCATTACTTTTCAACTTCCAAACAATGTGTTAAATAAAATGGGTATTTCAGAACATCACGTGCAAGACGTTGCGCTTAGTAGGAGTAATGGATACTCATTGCGCTGGTCTAAGGTGGAGCCAATCGAGTTTACAAATACACTGTTAATCAAATGTAAATCGGATTTAAATTCTTAGGGGCTCATTACGATACCCGGCGTAAAAAAATCCGCCAGGCATGGAAGCGGCAAAAATCCGCCCGCACACACCGCCTGAACACCGACCACGCCATTATGAGTACACAAACCGAAAACCGCCATCGGCGGAAAAATCACACAAAATACCGCCCGCCATCGTCCGAGTCGGAGTCAAACCGCCCGCCACGGACGGAAACACGCACGACAACACAAAACCGCCCGCCCACACGGCCGACACACCGCACGTGAAATTACGATCGCACCGCCATGAGCGCGGAAAAACAACAAATATACCGCCCGCCAGCGCAAACAACGCCGATGAGAATCGACACGGCAGAAGCCATGGCGCCCACGTACCTGCACAGAAACCATCCGCACACAAAACCAATAGCACACAACATGGCCAACAAGTCCACACAGCAAGGCACACACAAATACACAAGCACAGTACACATCCCGAAAACACCCCCGGACAAACAAAAAATACAAAGGCCAGAACCCCAGACACAACACACCTGAAAACAACAGACCATGAGGACACACCCACATAGGTGAGTACAAAAGCAGCACTCCCACAGACCACAACCCCTTGCTACATTGCAAACCAGAGAGGAGAGGAGAGGACACAGTGACACAGCAAGGACAGCAGCACACCACAGAAACGCACACATCACAACCACCACCACCACCACCAAACACCGGCACCACAAACCCCTGCACATTACACAACACACACCGCACCAGCACCACAAACACCATGGCACCACAAAGGATGCCCAAGTTCACGCCCATGGAGCTGACGGTCATGGTCGACGAGATCATCAAGGTGTACCCACAAATCTATGGGAACATGGTCCAGCACACACCACTAGCCACCAGAAACAGAATGTGGACCCGGATCGTAGACCAGGTCAATGCAGTCGGGACCCTGCCCAGGAACAGAACCGAGATAAACAAACGTTGGAATGACGTAAAGAGCCTGGTCAAGAAGAAGGAGGGCAAAAACAGAGAGCTGGCTGCCGTCACTGGCGGAGGGAATCCCGCGCTCTTTAAGACCTTCAAAGCGTGGGAGGAGAAGGTGCGAGTCGTAATCCATCCGGAGATCCTCGCCGGATTAGCAGGGGAGTGGAGGCTGGTAAGTACAAACTAATGTATACCAGCACACCGCTATGTACTCACATGCGCAACTACCATGCCACAGCTCCCAGGGACAAACACCCCCATGTCCAGCACACAATACACAACACATCACACACACATGCAACAGACACTACCACACACAGCCCAAACCGAACAACTGTAAGATGCGTGGGGACATGTGTACACTAAGCCAGCCACGTAACCACCAACAGGTCCCCAAATATGCCAGAAGCGCCACAACGAGCACCCACCACACCCATGTGTCCGCCACAGCTGCACTAACCGACAAGTAACAGGTAAGTGGCAGGAACACAAAGTGCAGTGGGTGGGACGGTGGACAGCCCAAGTACAACACACACCAGGCCCCAGTCCCACAGCACAGCAAGGAGGAGCATCCCCCACACCCCACAGCCACGTGTCAGCCACCGCAGTGCACAACGACAGCCGAAAGGCAGACATCACGGTCCACAGCAATCGGTGTCAGTGGGTGTACAGCCACCCCCACGACCCACTACACCCCCCACCCCCACAGACCTGCAACATGGAGCACCCCCCGCTTAGAGCCATGTGGCATCCAGTACAGTGCACGCACGAACAACTTGCAGGTGGGAAACTGGACAGGGCTGGATTACTGGAGGCATGAGGACCATAACACCACCAACAAATGGGACATGTCACGTAGCACACGGACACGCAGCACCGCCCACCGTCACGAACAAGTGAACAATGTGCACACGGACATGAACAGCAGACTCACACCCCACATGACCCATCACAGACATAGCAACACCCAAGGAGCCACGTCTGCATGCACAAGCCACACTGAATATAGTCCCACACGGCAGCCACTGTGCAACTCATCACACACAACCGAAACACCATTGAAGTCCTGTCCATGTAGCCCCCACTGCCTGTCAACCCCACACCCCACAACTACGCCTATGTAAGACAAACAACACTAGACGCAACAGAGCGGAACAACAGAAATGCACACGAACACCACTGAACCCATCAAACTCACAGACACACCATGCACATACAACATACCATCCATCCCATCCGTCAGCCCCAGTCACATGAAAGGCATGTCATCCGCACAGCTGCCACACATACAGCAGTCACGCTAAGACACATGCCCATGACCAACCATGTGCCAGAAGTCAATTAAGCGCACGACACACTGTGAGCAACAACACACAACATGGGCCACACCCCCCGAGCACTGCAGTGATGCACATGGCACAGGGCAGCACGCACACCAAGGAGATGGGACAACTGCAATACGTTGGCTGGCACACAACTATCACTCACTCATAACGATGCGTCCAATGCCATGTCCAGTAACCACAACAGACAGCAAATATGCAGGGCATGTCAGGCATGCACACACCTCAGACCATGCACTGTCATGCTGCCACAACACATGTCACGTTCGGCACCCATGGCTCACAGCATGTACCCCAAAAGCATATCCCCTCCCAAATGCGAATCTGGGGCATGGCCCCCATGTTGCCATATGCGTTCCTAAGCGTTCCATTTGAACCCCAAAAGCATATCCCCTCCCAAATGCGAATCTGGGGCATGGCCCCCATGTTGCCATATGCGTTCCTAAGCGTTCCATTTGAACCCCAAAAGCATATTCCATCCCAAATGCGAATCTGGGGCATGGCCCCCATGTTGCCATATGCGTTCCTAAGCGTTCCATTTGAACCCCAAAAGCATATTCCATCCCAAATGCGAATCTGGGGCATGGCCCCCATGTTGCCATATGCGTTCCTAAGCGTTCCATTTGAACCCCAAAAGCAAAGTACAAACCAGACCCAGGATGGGCCAGGAGCCCGCATACACCAGAGTCACAATGAGTAGGGGCAAAGCAACACACCCATCGGCATGGCCAATCCGTCCCATGCCACATGTGCACAGCACACAGTCCCATTGCCTAGCACACACAACTACAGATGCCACAGCCACACACTCGCCTCCGGGAAACCCATGTACGAGATTGCACGAACTGCCAATGTCAGACGACTAATACATACTTCGCCAGGTGCAACACAATAACAAATCTCATTCTCTCCACAGGTGACGAACTGCTGGACGCTGGGGATGGAGACAGCAGCCAGCACAGCCAGCCTACAAGCCCCCAACGAGGACACACAGATCTGGAGGATCTGTCCACCTCTTCGGACACGGACCACCAAGCTGGCCCATCTGGCGTGGCAGGGCCCAGCCGCTCCCCAGGACCCCTCCTACCCACCAACCCATCATCCAGGGATGCTGAACAGTCCCAGTCCCCTGCTGCCACTGTCGTTGCGGCCACACCCACGGTCATTGCGGCCACTACCACTGCCGCAACCGCCACCATCGCCCGCACCGACCACCACCGCCTCCACCACCACCACGTCTTCGCTGGCACCAGCCCCAGCGCAGGTGGTGGCCCGGCCGACTGGATCCACCCTGGGAGCCACAGCGAGGACCGTGGTGAGCAATGTGGCTAGTGGGCAGGCCGGTGGCAGCAGGACTGGTAGGAGGAGCAGGGTCAGGGAAACGCCAGCCTCCCCTGGGAGCCATGCCCTGCCTCAAATGGCCAGAGTCCTTGGGGCCTATGAAGAGGCCCAAGGACAATGGGCCAGGTCTGCTACTGACACGCGGGAGGTGCTGGGGGTGCTGAGGTCCATGGACGCCCATATGGGCCAATTCGTGTCCCGTATGGACCAACTCGTGGACCTCATGGGCCAGCTGGTGGTGGCGGTGGGGTCACAGGCAAGGCCAGCAACACCACCTCCGCCACCACCTGCTAGGGCGCAGGGTCGGCCAGCAGTGTCCACTTCCCCTGCGTCCACAGCCAGTGAGCACACCTCACCCACCACCAGCAGGTCGCCACCACACACCCCCTCCCAAACGTGGAAGGGGCCGTCCGAAGAGGAAACAGATCTCCCGGGAGGACTTCGCACGCTCCAGTCGCAAGTGAGGCAGCCAGCCAGCCTTCCGCCAGCCTTCCTTGACCAGCCACTGCATTGACTTGCTCTACGATCCCACTCCACACAGCCAGCTGGATGGCATGTGTGTGTTGGACTATGGACATAGAACCAGTGGGTACACCCTGATCATCACGCAGCCATGACCGACAGCTCATTGTCACTGCACGCACCACTTTTGTCATCACCTTACACACAATCACATGTCACAGTTTGTAATAAATGCACCTTTTTCACTAACTGCTGTTTGTGCCCTGTGTTTTATTTGTACGGAATACAACGGCCACCTTGGGCGGAAGGGCACCTGATGCGTGGCATGGCAATGGAATCCGGAGGGCCTGTAGGGACCTAGGGGTGGGAGACAGAACAGGAGCACATTCAATGAGTGTGTCACACACCCATCACACAGTACATGTCAACAACTACAAGCAATGTACACACATCGCACAGAGCAATAGGGCACAATGCCACAGTCACCAACAGTGGCATACTACCCTGGCCATGGAGCGTTGACACACTGCACGCAGTGAACATACGGCCACCCTGACACAGCACACACACACCTGCATAGATACAGACACATCATCCGTCGTACATGGACACTCACCGTCAAGTGAAGTAGCGGGCGATGAGCTGCTGGCGCACATTCCCAGCTTCCTCCTCTCCGCTGTCCACCTCACTCGAGCTGTCCTGGTCTGCGGGCTGGGGCCCTGGTTGATCTCCGTCATCCACAATGAGGGGGATCTGCTTCCGAATGGCCAGATTGTGCAGCATGCAGCACGCCACCACTATCTGGCACACCTTCTGTGGGGAGTACGCCAGTGCACCCCGGTGCGGTCCAGGCACCTGAACCTGGACTTGAGGAGGCCAAAGGTACGCTCGACCACACGTCTGGTCCTCCCATGTGCCTCATTGTATCGATCGTCTGCTGGGGTGCGAGGATTCCTCAATGGACTGAGCAGCCATGCCCCATTCGGATACGCAGAGTCACCTGGGTGTGAGGGACACAGAGAACCGTTGCTATTCCAACTGGACAGGGGACAGCATCGCACAACCAGCACGCTACACCACTCCACATACTCACCGACAATACAGCCACGATCCTGTTGCAGATTGGCCATCAGTCGTGGCAAGATGCTGTTGCGCATTATGTGTGCGTCATGTGCCGAGCCTGGAAACTTGGCACACACGTGGGTGATCACCATGTCCGCAAGGCACACCACTTGCACATTCAGGGAGTGCGTGTGCTTCCTGTTGCGGTACAGGTGCTCAGTGGCCTGTGGTGGAACAAGGCCAACATGAGTGCAGTCAATGGCTCCCACGACGTGTGGGATTCTGCCAAGGGCATAGAATGCACCCTTCACTGCCGCCAATTCACGAGCCCTGGGGAATCTGATGTACCTGTTCCGGTACAGCATCATGGCTGCCAGTACATCCCTCAGCACCTTGCTGAACATGGGCTGGGACATCCCTCCTCCACTGCCCACTGTGTGCTGGAATGACCCAGTGGCGAAGAAATGCATGGCGGCCATCACCTTAGCCGTGGGGGTGACAGCAGTCGGATACACCCTGCGGGGACGGAGATGGGGCTCTAACATGGCACACAGTCGATGCAGAGTTGGCCTGTCCAGCCGAAACTTCCTGATTACCTCTGTATCGTCCATGTCCGCCAGCAATTGGTATGGGCGGTCAATGTTCGGTCTCCGCCTGGGTTAAATGGCAGAGGACACATGTCAAAGCAACACGGCACATAGCAATTTCGCATACACATCACTGACATGACTGAGCAAGCACATGAGCCACAGCCCAGCTGTCAAGCTGGGACGGCACGGCCACAATACACTTACACAGGTCTCCCAACAATGGCAATGGCAAGTGAGACATACCACTGCCATGTGCATGCACATGGGGATCTAGGCCCCAATGACTTGCGGGGCGTGCTGATGGGGACTGACTGCATATTCGTCAAGCGGCAACGCCACGGCAACATGAGTGTCTGCTGAGCATGGAACTGCTTCCGAGGCTGGATGAGTATGGCACACGACGACGACGATGTGGGCACGGGCTGAGCGGCCAATACAAGTGGGACCTGTGGCACGAGGGGATATGAGACAGTAGTAGGTGTCAGCACTGCACCCTATGTACAGCACTGTACGGATCACAGCTCCCGAAACATTGACTGGTGTCCACATTGACAGCCCCATGCCAAGACGGCTGTGTGCTTGCAGTCACACGTCACAGGTGAGAGGTTACATTGCACGTGCCAGGTGGCAGACGTACATAGTGGGAGCTGGCATGTGTGTGCATGTGTCTCCTGTTCAGGATCCACCAGATGGGCGCTGACTCTGTACTGACCATTGGACACAGCATGTTCCGTGGAAGGCTTGTGTGTGTGGGATGGTGGCACTGGATGTGCCTCCGTTGGGTGGGGGGCCATGCACAGGGCGGGTACGTCGATGATTGCGCATTGTTGGTCACGGTGGGTGCACCAACTAAGATGTGTTGCCCTGTGTTCAATTCCTATGTCCGCATGATGATGGACTGTGGATGTGGGCAGACTACACATTGGTCGATGTGCTGTCTATATGCATGTGCCTTCACACCAGGCACAGCTGCCCCTGCACATGTGACCCCTGCTGGACTCGCTGCTGGGTCTGTGGAGCTGATGCACCTTCTGCGCGTGGGGCGGACAGCTCTCCTCACTTCCCTCATTGCGCATGTCATGTCTTTGCCGCAGGTGACATGGATCATGGAGGGCCCACATGTACGCGTGGGTAGGCTACACATGATTGTTCACTGGTCGCCACCCCCAGTCAGTGTTTCGAATGGGAAGGTTGTCGTGCTGGTGGTATGTTCGATGTGGCGGATGGGCGGGCCTAGGTGCGGGCTTACATTCCGGACATGGGGGGTAGTTGGATTGGCGACTAGTTGCAGTACACACGGGACACGTCTCTTCCTTTCCACATCTGGGTCATCCCTTGTACTAACTGACAGTGATACAGTCATCTTCGCCCCAGCCCTCATGTCCTCCCCTCGCCCCCCAATATGCATGCTCACCTGCGAGGCTAGCGCTTGCACAGGCAGCCCCAAGCTCGCACCAGAGAGGGCAAGGAGTGTATGTGTGGGTCCAGTTGCACGAGTGGGCTGTCTCAGGGTATGATGTGTGGCGGGACGCCGTCCACCTGCGTGGTGCCCCAAATGGAGACCCGGCCTGCATGGACTATGCATCACAGTCTTCGCCTTCCGGATCCGCCACCTGCGACACCCAGTGGCTGTGGCTGCCCTTGCGGCCAGGCCGCGTCCGTCTGTGGCTGATGGCCCACACATTCACTCTTTGGCCTCTCTGGGGAGGGCTCGGGGGTGGTGGCGCACGCGCTTGCACTTAGTCGCAATGGCATGTGGCGTGGTTGGTATGATGGGCAATGGATGGGATGGTGCGAGCCACCTCCCGTGACGTCAGTGCTGCTCGTGCTGTGGTGCGTCCCCCTACACTTCCATTTGACTTGTGCCATGCTAGACGTTGAGGTTCTATTGCCTGCGTGATATGACCAGGAGGAGCGCGAGGAGACCTCTCACACACCATGCTCCACTGCCATCCCGTGCCCTGTATCGCCTGTGCGGATTGACTATGTTGGGGTTACACCTGGTCGACTGGGGCTGTGTGTGCCTTGTCAAGGGGCATGGCGGGCGCACAACAGGATCCAGCTTGTCCACAGAGGGTGGGCTGAGGTGCGCCTGGTACCGCCTTGTACGTGTGCCCGGCTGCTGTGCACACACGTGTTCACTCCCCCCGACAGGTGTCCTCTCACAATGCCCAGGGAAGCGGTGGTGTACTGTTCATGACCCCTCCCAACACGGCGTGCTCCAACTTGGCATGTGCGCATCTACCCGTCGCACCCACCCACCTGAGCACTGCGTCCATACGACTTCACACGACACATGTGTGTCTTCCACAGTAGTGCTACTCATTTGCGTTGACATCCAATACCAGTGGACTACATGGTCATGTCACGACTGCCGTGTACTTCACATACTCTCATCCTCTCTCATTCGTACTTGTGAAATGAGTCAGCGGAGACAGTTTTGGTTTCAGACATTATATTGAGTCTTCTGTCCTCTGTGATGCAGTATAGTGGACACTACTGGCAGCGGAATACATGTTGAGGATATACTGAGCATGATTACAAATGGGATAGGGTGTGGGGTTACATCTGCTTGGCCAAGGCTGTGCTAATGTACATTTACGTATAGCTGCGGAGCTGCGGACTTTGACACAGACGGTATACATGTAGCCTACCAGACCGCTCGGCATCATGGGCACAGTCCATCTCAGTTCCATGTGACAGGTTTGCTGCGGTTGTTCCTCATGCACGCGTGCATGTGAGATGACATCAGGGCATGTGCTTGCGTGCATGCAGCGGCGTGCCACTTGTTGTTGCACTGTGGTGGTTACTGGACATGTCACAGTCACTGGGGTCGTGTTGTTGTTGTATGCACTTGTCGTCCATGCAAAGGTCCTGGTATGGGATTCCCGGGGCGGGGGTGGGAGGGGTGCAGCACCCACAGACTCCAGGCGACCTATTCATGTCCACTGAGCGGTGTGTGTGTCCATGTGCGCTGGATCCATGTTGTGTCCTGGTTGTTCGTGCAGTTCCGTCCATGTGGGTGCGATGCACAGAGCCCATGCCACTGCCTCCCACGATGCATGCGGTGTTCCTGGATGTGATGGGGAACAGTGTGCATGTCCCGGTCATATCCGATGTCATGGCGATGTCGTTGATGGTGTGGTTACAGTTGCCGGTCGTTTGGTATGGCTGTTGTGGTGGTGACTGGCCAGTCCGTGCGGAAGCTGAGCATGGGTGCGGGGTTGGACTTCATAGGTCACTCGGGGAACCTGCGTTGTGGTCCGACGTATTTACAGGTTGTCAGGTATGCGATGCCGTCCAGCAGGGCTTCCATGTCATTGGTGGTGTACATGTTTGCCAGCCAATGAAGCGGATGGTGGCTGTCAAGGTGTTGTTCGTAGGTTGTCCCTTGGAGGACCATGATGGGGCATGCTGGGTGACATTCGATGTAGCTGTTCTCGATGATCCGTCGTGTGGAGGCACAGTGGTTCCATTTCAGTGCGCGTGCGATGTTGGCCACATACGCCATGCCCCCATAGGCAGAGCAGGCCCTGTCGTGTGCGTCCAGAGGGAGGAGTAGTGGTAGCAGGTCCGCCTTCAGACATGCCGGGTTGGAGAGGCATATCTCGACGGGATGCTGGTAGGGACACCTCCGACAGTAGAAGACGGGCATGACGCAGCTGAACAATGTGATGCGGTAAGTCAGTCGGTAACTTACGTTCAGCAGGGACAGGAGATCGCATCCCAATGTATGTATCGTGTTGGTTTGGTACAGCTTGAGCTCTTCGGCGTAGTTGGGTAGGTGTGTTGCGGTTGCCATTTCGCAGCGGTTCGTAGAGGTGGCGTGCTCCGGCTGTGTGTGCAGTCTGCAATGTGCACGCTCCGCGGTTGCTGTGAGCTCTGTGTAGTCGTGGGGAGACAGGACTTGTGTTCTGTTGGCTTGTTTGGAGGACACGGGCCCTCTTCCCACATGCTTCTCAGACAGTTCAAGGTCGGTGCTGTGTGACTCCTTCCAATTAACTTGCATGTGGCCGACATGGGGGAGTGTTTTCTTCTTTCTTCCCCGTCCGTTGTGTGCTTCTGTGATATGCGCTATCTGCCCTGTGGTCGGTCTCCTCGGCATGCCTGTGTTGGTCTATTCTTGGACAATGGCTGTATTCACCGGCTTCTGTCGTAGGGCTGTGGTTTCGGTGTTGGAATGGAAGGTCATTCAGTGCTGTCTGCTCTCCCTTGTGTGGGCGGCAGGCTGCCTTTCCGCTCTGCGTTGGGCCTTGTGTGTGGATGTAATTCTTGGGCCACCTGTTGTCGGTCCCCGGGCTCTTTGGTGTTCCGTTTCATGTGTCTTGTTCATATGTGCAGGGTGGTATGGGTTTTTCAGTGTGGTACTGGCGTTCCTCTTCCCGAAGGGGCCCTGCTTCTCCTAGTTGGTGTTGCCGCCGCTGTGTGCTTCGCCATGTTTGTTACACTGGGGTGTGTCCTGCTGTTGCGTGACTTCACTGACATGTGTGCGTCGGTTGTGTGGCGTTGGGTGTTGTCCGTGAATTGGGCGTTGGGGACATGTCTGTGGCCGGCCTGTCACGTGTCATGTGCGTTCGGGGTGGGGCTGGTGTGTGTGCTGCTTGGTTGTGTCCCTGTGTCTGTGTGCGACGCATGCATGGCGCTGCGGTTGGCCTCTGCGTTGTGCGCATGTGTGGCGGCGTCATCGGCACTTTGGGGCCGTGACGGGGTGGTTGGTTCCTAGTCCCAGGTGGTGTGTACACATGTGTTCTGCGATGTTAGGATTTGGCCTGTGTGTCATATGTGGATGCAATGGTGGATGTGTAGTGTGCACGCGCTGGTGGGGGTTGTCCGCTTTTTCCGCCCTTGCACTGTGTGCGCTGTTTGCGTGCACTTGTTGTGTGTGTGCCTACCTGCGTCTCCGCGGTACGTTGCGTCCTTGGTGGTGCATCAGCAGAAGCATGGGAAGGGCCTGCAGTGCTGGATTCATGCCCGGGGTGCCGCTTCTTCGTTGTCCGTGCTCTGCGTCCGTGTTTCCGCCTCTCTTTCACGTGCGGTGTCTCTTGGCCGTGGGAGCCGTTTGTTTGCGGCATCGTAATTTATGCGCCGGGCGGGACGTGTTTCGTCGGACGGTGTGTGTCAGTTGGGCTGCGCCGCTACGTGTGCGGGCGCACTTTGATGGCGGACGGTGTTGCAGGCTTGCCGGCGGTGTTTGGCCTGCTTTTCGCATCGTAATTGGGCGGGCGTGTGGACTGCTGCGTGCCGGCGGTAACTGGTGGTTTTTGCATCCGCCAGCACGGCGGTTGTGCTTCCGCCCGCCATCGTAATGGGCCCCTAAGTTTGCCTGGACGTATTTGCTCCCCACCCAGAGGTGTTGAATTCCTTTGGTTCAATTTCCTAGAGATCAAGAGGAGTTTATTTGTGGAAATGAATAAGTGTAACACAAAGAAGCAGGGATAGTTCGACTCAAAATGCACCCAATCTCATACAGCACTGAAAAGGGCCATGCATAAACCCGAGAAAAATCAGGCGGAAATTAACTTGGCTAGAAGGGAATATAGAGGTGCGCTGAAAGAACGAAAGGACGCATTGAGGGCAGAAACCTGGCAGGCTTTGTATGAAGCTTCTCAGCTAAGGGATAATTCAGGTTTTTGGAAGGCTGTTAACGCACCTTTCTTAACCCCTAGAGACTCACCATCAATCGAGTTATCTATTAGTGAGGATCAGTGGGTAGATCATTTTACCACACTATATAATGATGAAGAACATGTAATACTACAGGCTGTATAGAGCCCCCTCCTAGAGCCAGAATAATCGAGTTTCTTCCCATTTGACATACACTTTAATCTAGATGAAGTGAACTGTGCTATAAACGCTAGTGCAGGAGGTAAGGCCCCAGGCCCGGACGGTGTGCCCGTTGATTTGTATAAATCTAATATTTCTCTTTGGGGCCCATTATTAACTTTGGTCTTGAGAGCATGTTGTCACCATGGCTTTATCCCATCCTGGTCTGAATCTGTTTTGGTTCCAATTTTTAAAAAGGGGACCGTAATATTCCTACATGCTATCAACCAATTTCTTTATTAGACTTTTTCCTCAAAGTGACGGGCTGTATTTTATTAAATAGACTGCAGTCATGGGCAGAAGATGCTGGGGTTATTACAGAGATACAATATGGCTTCCGCCAGGGACTAGGTACAATAGAACAGGGTCTAAACCTAAATCTATTGTTAGGCAAATACACACGAGCTAAGCAGGGGAAACTATGTATGGCATTCGTGGACCTCAGTTCCACGTTCGATTGTGTTAGACACAATAAACTGTGGACTATTCTTGAGGAAATGGGAGTAGAAATATCACTTATAAATTTTACGAGGCAGCTGTATCATGATGCTTGCCCCAGGGTCCGTTATGGAACCACGGGTGAATGTAATGCTAAATTCCCAATAAGAAAGGGGGTGAGACAAGGTTGTGTTCTTGCCCCCTTTCTTTTTACTCTATATATTAACGGCTTAGGCCAATTTTTAATTAGTCAATGCCAGGATCTTCCACTCATCGATAAACGCCCAATCCCAGCGTTATTATATGCAGACGACGCTGTCTTAATGTCGCACACTCAAATTGGGCTTCAAAGAGTAATGACCAGCTTTGCCACATATATGCAAAATTTGGGTTTGCAAGTGAACATTTCAAAAACGTTTATAATGAAATGTGGTTCGAATAGTACTAAATGCTGCAATATATTTATTAATAATACCAAGGTTGAGTGTACCAACAGATTTCCATATCTTGGTATTCTTTTTGACCACAGAGGGACGTGGACACATGCAGTTTTAGCTAGGAAAATATTATTTTCTAAAGCCACCGCTGCCCTCGCCCACTTTGCCAACAAACTGGGCAGAAGGCCAGTTGCGGAACTAATACAAATTTACAAAGCAAAGTGTATTACAATTGCGATGTACGGCGTGGGCATATGGGGATATGTTGACTCTCAGCCCCTGCAATTGATTGAGAATGCAATTTTCAGATACTTATTGGCAGTCCCCAATAGCACGGCTACCTATATCTGCCATGCAGAGCTTGGGATACCGTATATCTCTGACCTAATTAAAATTGAGCCAATTTTATTATGGCATAAAATTTGGGTTACAACATATACTAGTCTCAATCGGGATATTATAACTGACTGCCTAAAGCTTCACAGGGGGCCATGTATTCCCTGGCTAAATTACATCAGAAGATTTATGGCAGATATTGGCCATCCTGAATATTTCACCAATCCGGATAGTATCATACTAATCCCGAGAAAAAAACTGAAGGCCGAATGCTTAATGCATCTAGAGTCAATTAGACTCTCAAATGAAATTGTTAAACCCACTGTTCTGGAAAACCAACTGTTAATGTCATGTTATGTCATCCAACCATACCTTACGTATGTAACCGGGTGCGATGACAGGGTCCTGCTAACTCGTTTCCGTCTGGGAATTTTCCATAGACTTACTAGCTTCCCTGTCATAAATGACTGGTCTAAAACCCTTGGACCATGCCCATGCGATGACTTGTCTCAACAGTCTACTTTGCACACTCTCTTATTTTGTAAATTTTATTCAGTTCCTAGAAAAAGATGGCTTGTTCCCATTTTAAAGACTCTGGGCTTGAGACAATGTCGACCAGCTTTTATAACGTTGCAACTGTTAAATTATGAAATGTTTACTAGCCCTCTAGCAATGTATTTGAAATGTGTGATCAAATTTAGAAAAACATTGTGGAATATGAACCCGGCTTTTAACACATGATTTTGAACGCTATAATTTTAATACTATGAAATGTTTACCAGCTTCTAGTTACGTATTTGTAAAATGTGATCAAATCTAGAAAAAAATGTGAGATATGAATCTGGTTTTTAAATGCTGATTTTACATTCTTTTTAATTATGTAATATCAACGTGATTGGACTTTTTAAAAATGATATTTGATAAAATTGTGCTTTTATGATTTATATGTTAAATCGAATAAAGCTTATTTTGATTTGACTAGTGCAGATATACATCATGGGTAAAAATTCATTCAAGGTGAAGTACACATCAAATTAAAACCCATTCTATATTTGTCATCCAGTCAGGCCCTCCAGAACAAGAGAAAAGAGGAGAGAATTTAAAGAGTTTTGAAAACACGGATCATAGCATGATTCATCTGTTAAGAAGAGGGTTCTATTGTAACAGAGGTCATGGTGGACCCATGCTTGGGTAGTATAGCCAGCTAGGGTTGGATTATAAGATCCTTAAAAGTCCCAGTGACTAGAAGTAAGGTGCCAGTGCAAACAAAAAAGAAGAGGAAGGAATAATTCCAGTAAAGTACAAGAGTAACAATATATTGCAGAGGCAACTCAATATTCCATGGACCATACATTTAGTCCCTCTTCCGCTATTGATCCAGTTGAATGGAAACTCACATATACAAACAGAAGTACCTGTATTGTTAAAATAAGTAAATCTATTGTGTACACATCTGGGACTAATTATCTTCATGTGGGCATGAATGAAAAAAACGTGGAAAGAATTTGGTATCTTTATAAAAATACGCAAAGATGGAAAAAGCCTAAATTTAAAATTACGAGAGTCTGGAGCAGGGAGTCATGACAGTTAGTAAATCCATGGTTTTAAAGGATACAAGAGGATAGTTCATATCTGGTTACTGTAAATGTATGTGTAGTTCTGCATCAAGATTGTGCCACCGTGGGCTCTCAGTACCTATGGCCAAGATCAGTCGTGATTCTGCTTTTCTTAAATTCAGTATTCTGTCTCCACCTCGTACTTTCGGCATGATGATTTTATTTCCAAAGTATTTCAGTTGTTGGTTATCACTGGAATGGAATTCATAGAAATGTTTGGCCATAGGATAAGAAAAATCCATATTTTTAATGGCCCGTAGGTGTTGCAGAATCCTCAATTTCAATTTATTTATTGTGCTCCCCACATATAGTTTCTGGCAGAGACATTGCAATATATAGACCACGAACTTGGATTCACAGGTTATATGATCAGTTATATGCTCTGTTTTGCCATTTAAGAGTTGGAATGTTTTGGTGTTTTGACCATTGACACATGCCTTGCACTTTTTACATTTCCAAAAGCCAGGAGTGGCGAGCCAAGAGGTGGTGATGGGCTGTTTTATCGTTAGATGACTGTGTGTCAGAATATCACCAAGCGATGATGTTTTTCTATAGGTGATACTGGGATGCAATGAGAGAGTTGTTTTTAAAGTCTCATCCAATAAGAGTATTTTCCAATTCCTCTTTATAAATTTCTCTTAGATCTTTATGCCGATTACTAAAATCAATGATTAGTCAAGTTGTAGTGTCCTTCTCGTGTTGTGTACCTGGAGTGTCCTGATGTTTACTTAGGAGATCCTTTCGCATTCTTAGTTCCACTTTGGTTCTAGCAGTTTCTATAACTTTTGATGGGTATCCCCTTTCCAGGAAGCGATCACTCATTTCATCTAGTTGGGCCTCCATGTCCGTGATTTCTGAACAGTTACTTTTGGCCCGGAGCATCTCTCCATAGGGTATACTCCATTTTAAGTTCTGCGGGTGCCCGCTGTTAGCATGGAGAATGCTGTTGCATGATGTTGGCTTCCGGTGCATTTTCGTACATATTTTTTGATTTTTTTTAATGAATACTTCTACATCCAGGAACACAACATTGGACTCACTGATGTTGGAAGTGAAGACAAGATTGTATATGTTGTTGTTCAGTGTTTGAAGAAATTCCTCCAGTTCAACATGAGTTCCCGCCCACGTCACAAAAAGATCATCTATAAATCTGATCCACAACTTGATTTTATTGCTTCCTGGTGTTTTCAAAATTTCAGTCTCCCAGACTGCCATCACAAGATTTGCATACGTGGGCGCAAAAGATGTCCCCATTGCTGACCCCTGCTTTTGGTGAAAGAAGTCGCCCATGAAGAGGAACACATTGTGATTGAGACAATAGGTTAACATGTCTACCAACATTTCAGAGTGTTCAAGATAGCTCACCGATCTGGTACTAAAAAAGTGTTTGACTGCAGCAATGCCAACAGAATGAACGATAGAGGTGTATAAAGAGGTGACGTAGATCGTTGACATGATAAAGCCCTCTTTCCATTCGATTCCATGGATCTTATTTAAAAAGTCCATAGTGTCTCTTATGTAAGAGGTCAACGATGTTACATACGTCATTAGAAAGACATCAATGAAACGTGACGTATTTTCCAGGAGCGAGCCTTTGGAGCTCACAATAGGTCTTCCTGGTGGTTTTTGGATGCATTTGTGGACTTTCGGTAGAAAGTATATAGTGGGGACAATGGGAAAGTCAATTTTGAGGTACATAAATTCTTCAGAGTCAATAAGACCTTGATCTTTCCATCCCGTCAACATTGAGTGATATTCCTTGATACAGATTTCCATGGGGTTTGCTTTTAACTTTACATAATGTTCCTCCTTTCCCAGCTGTCTATTGGCCTCATCAATATATTGTTCAAGATTCTGTACCACTATATTTCCACCTTTGTCCGAGGATTTGACGATAATCTGTGGGTCATCCTGTAGTTCTTTTAGGGCTTGATGTTCCCCAGGGGTCCAATTCCAGTTTTTCTTTTTTGTATTGTTTCGTTTACGACTTGAGTTGTCATACAATAGCCGATTCACATCTTCCAACATAGTTGCGTGGAAAAGATCCACTTTATTGCCAGATTGAAGTTGTGGGCAAAAGGTAGATTGAGCCTTTAGTCCACTATTGCCTCCTTTCCAGGTAGCAATCCCAAGTTGAGTACAAAGTTGTTTATCCGAATCCTGTGACTGATATGATGGACTTCCTCCCATTTCCTGCTCTGTCTCCAGTTCCATTAAAGTACGTACTGTAGGTAGATCCTTAGTACATAGTAATGATGTTTCAATGGTGGTTCCCATAGATGGTGTTTGGCTTGGCGGGTTGTTGTCAAAATGTTTCCTTAATTTCAACTTGCGACAAAATTTATATAAATCAATCCGGAAGTGGGGAATGTCAATATCATGGTTTGGGCAAAAAGTCAGACCTTTATTTAGCAGTGTAGTCTGATTGATTGACTACATTTTCTGCTTCTTCTGATTGTGGTTGAATTTGTCATCTCCCTCGTGTTATTGTTCTTCCTCTGCCTCTTTGTCGCATTATCATTTGGACCAATCGCATCTCCCCACAAAAATCCAAGTTGGAGGTACTGGGTTCCTCATCTGCCGAGCTAATGTCGGAACTATCGACAGTGCCTGCAGTCTCATATCCAGCGCATTTGTCAATCAATGATTTATTACGATATACATCGTACTTTCGAGCGAAGGTATAAATCCGCACATTGGCATAGTCCAATCGGTCTCTATTGAACTTGCTGGCCTTTCTTTTCTCCACATGCATTTCATGTTTGGCGATTTTCTTTTCCATTGATGTTATCAAATCCTTTTTCTCGTCATTACCAGGATATTTATCCATTTCCTCTTCCAATTCTTTAATGTTTGCTATATATAAAACGATATTTTGTACAACTATATTTATGACATCGATATTTGTTTTCTGATGATTTTTGTACTTTACATTATAAATATAGTATATCGATATTTTTGACATCGATATTTATAACTCGATATTGTGGTAGGGGGATATTTTAGGTGTCGATATTCTATCAGTGAACCATTTGTCAAACCCAGGCTGTGTCGTTAATATACTCAGCTTCACATAGGGGAGTGGCCAGAGTAATCGTGTCACTCCAGCCAAGTGCATGGAGCACCGTGTGCCAAAGTCTGAGTGTTATTATCGCTGTTGGACCTTTAAATGTTGTGTAGCGCTGTCTGCCATAAATAGCCCTTAGATATCCCCCTGGTTGCATGGTGTGTCTGTCCATGGGGAACACTGGTTCTTCTGTGGGGAGGTGGACAGGGTGGTTAATAGCTGTCAGCTGTGCCACCCAATAGTATTTTTGAATGTCCGGCAGGGCGTTCCCTCCATCGTACCAGCCTCTCATCAGTTTTTTAATGGCTATATGCACGGGGCCTCCATTCCAAATTCTGAGTAACCTCGTGTAAATCTGCTATAATTTTGCAACATTATACTGATGCCTTCGATTGAACTATGATGATTCCCCTTGGGCGAAAACCGAACTTGTTTGTACTTACCGCGGAACCCGAGTACCATGGGCCGTTGCCCGGTGGAGCTGTCCTATGCAGCTATAGAGGAGTCTGGCTCTGGTTCACCCCCTCGGCCGTCACCTACCCAGCCGGACATCGGACATTGTTTTTAACGGTTCTTCATGGTTTTGTCTGTCTTTCACTTTGACTGCTTTGTTACCCCTGAAGTCCCTTCCCCCTTCTGGTCTGCCTGACGCTATCTGCATTCCTTTCCCCTGTTTACCTTTCCCCCTCTACCTTCCATTCCCCATAAGACGTGTGTCTTTGCTATGCAACGCGCCAATAACTTATGGTATTGTGTAATCTCATGTTTTTCTCCTATGCCTATACTTGTAACTGTAACTGTAACTGAGTTAATTTTTGTAACCTGTAACTCACTGATCCTCATGTAAAGCGCTCTGATACCTCCGGGTCTAGCCAGCGCTATATAAAACTCTGCAAATAAATACTACAGCAATTCACACCAGTTAAACCCACCCCATGTATTTAATATTGTGTGTGTAATAAATGTACTTTTCCTTTTTGAAAGAAACAAAAAGAACACTGACTTGACAATAATTGATTGAGTATTGTTGTTGCGTGCCAGTGAATTGAGATTACTAGCCCACACCATCTCTAATGAGTAAGCATTAGACTCTGTGTCGATACCTTGAGTAAGTCAAGTACTACAATAGGGTACCTGGTCACCAGTAAAAAGACAATTGCGGACCTATTACTTGTGAAGGACTCGCATCCTTAGCAACTAATAACCCAATTTCTTTCAATTCATAGGTGGAAGTTTTGTAGAGTGCAGTTCCTCTACTGTATTTCTATAATGTGCTCTGAGACAGAATTGCTATGGACAATGATGCACTGTGAAGTGAAACGTTTGGCTGTGTTTCATACAGTACGGTCAAGTGGGAAAGCTAGTAGTTGAGTTCAGGACTGTATATTGTACAGTTTAGATGCTGTACGATTCTATTCTTCTCTCATTTACTTTGTGGGTAGTTATTTCTTTCAGGTTATTCAATTAGTGTTAGTATATGAAGTTCAATAAATACATATAGGCTGCATATCCTGATGTAGCCTACTATTGCTGCTCTGAGCCTGTAGACAAATGTCAGTTCTACATCACAATTATTTGGCGATTCACTTTCTTAATTTGTCAACACGTTTTCTTGTGCTTATATTTCAATACAACGTGATTTCTGTCCATCCGCCTACTTGCTTTTTCTTAATTAATTTAATTCAAACGTGGAACTCTCCTGTGTAAGAAATCCCAGGTGCCTGCGAAGCCACACTGGTCCATATTCAGCACGAGCTGTGGTAAGGAAGATGGAGTGTGAGGAGGCTTTACACTCGCTTGGCCCCCAGCATGATAGTTTGCTCGCAATATTCATTTATGTCCCCGTGGGTTGGGTTATTGCAGCTGTGTAGCCCTAGATTTTATCAGACGATCGCATGATAATTAGTCTGTAAAGTGACGCCTTTGCTTGGAGTACACTCTCCCACCCTACCCCTGACTAAGGGTGGGTGTAGCTGGCGGAGTACCACTACACGGAACCGCAATTCCGTTCCGTCTCATCCCAATTAATAAAACAGAAACATCACATACCCTTCACAAATTAAGAAGTAACTCTATCTTTACATATAAAAATACATATAGTCATCTCATAAAAGTAAAAATGAAAATACAGCAAGCAGTGAGAGAGGTGATTATTTTGGTGTCCTCCCTAACCTAGGGAGAGAACCAAGCAGATGCCTGGAACACAAAGAGCACATCATGCTGAACGATTCGGTGGTGGTCCCATCCTCCTAGGACCACCCCAAGCACAGTTATGGGCAAAAATACAATCCCAACCAAAGGCCCTGCAAAGCATTATGGGACGATATTCTAGAGTGCAGTGAATATTTATAGTATCCAATGTCAAAACATTCCTCAAGGGGCAGGCTCTCGGGCTCAGCTGAGAGCTAATACTATAATATTCACTGCACTCTAGAATCTCGCCCCATAATGCTTTGCTGGGCCTTTGGTTGGCATTGTATTTTTGCCCATAACTTTGCTTGGGGTGGTCCTAGGAGGATGGGACCACCACAATCGTTGAGCATGATATGCTCTTTGTGTTCAAGGCATCTGCTTGGTCCTCCCCCTAGGTTAGGGGGGACCCCAAACTCACCCATGCACACAAGGCCCTCCACGGCACCGGACCAGCATACCTGAACAGCCGACTCAAATTCCACGCACCCCAAAGGACCCTACGATCAGCCCAGCTCTCCGACGCCGTGGTCCCCGCATCAGAAAGACCAGATCGGGAGGGCGCTCCTTCTCCTTCCTCGCGGCCAAAGCATGGAACGCCCTTCCGCTCCACCTCAGACAGACAACATCGCTCCCCATCTTCGCAAGAAACCTCAAAACCTGGCTCTTCGACAGACCCCCTCCTTGATGGAATGGAACCTACAACCCCCTCCCCCACCCCTAGCGCCTTGAGACCCTTACGGGTGAGTAGTAGCGCTTTAACAAACCCCTGATTGATTGATTGATTTAGGTCTGTCTAATAGGCAAAATGCAGGCATAAAAGGTGGTCTTTGAAAGAGTAAACAAAAGGCAGGCATTTCCTGTGACTTTTGTCTGTCGTAGAAGCGCACGTCCTAACTGTTTTCTTCACCGGACTCTGCATACATAAATCTAGCAAACAAATCACCGTTTTGTTGACCCACGTAAATCTCAGTCTTTTCCACAAGTCAGTGTTCTGCTTCTGAACAGTTTGGCACAATCTGAGGTCCCCATCTGTAGTGTTTTTTTTCCAAACATATATTATTGCAGTTTTCAGATTAGTGTATGATACAACAAATGCATGTACAGGCCAACATAGCCTATTTTTAGTAATACAATTATACTTGTTGTTATGTAAAAGACTAGCATCACATGCTTTGCAAGAAATAGATAACAGAGCACAGATTAGTAATGACAAAATTGAGATGTAACAATCCCCAAACACCCTGCTAGTCTGTTGTGTTTAATCACAAGTCCTTTGTGGGAACCACCACGCTCTGATAGCAGAAGCTCTGAGGGAAAAATGCAGCATGAGAGAATGTCTTGGTTTCTGTACCTGCAGCTCAATGCCGTTCTTAACCAGACCCGCATATTTTGTTAAATTGAATGAGGGTTGATGTGGCACTTTTAAATGTTTGTTGTGTTTGAGTGGCGTCCACCACTACTGGCCGCATGCAGTTTAGGGTAGTTGCAGCCATCGCTGGGCTCGGTTAGTATAACCGTTGAGAGTTAGTCAGTGGCGTGCCAAGAGTTTCATAGGCCCTAGCGGAAGCATGCAAAATGGACCACTGGAATAAACGTGTTGGCTAGTAAAAGCACCAATAATTGTGGTGCAATGGGCCCCTATTGCACTGGAACTCAATGCCACTGCACCTAGCCTGGCTGATGAGGGGTGTTACCTTGAAACCAGTCCCAGGATGCTTGTTTCTGGTTCAGAGAAGACCTGGCTTGGCAGTTCGGTCTGGACTGTTCCCATGAGGCACAGGGTCAAGACTGATTTGCATATAGCTGGGTCTGAACTGAGGTGACGAAGAGAGCTAAAAAACGATGATGGATTCAACCCAGATCTGTGATTGGGGGTGAGTGTTTGAAAAGTTTCAGCACTCCGTTCATCATCTCCTTGTGTTTGCTTTGTTATGTTATGTTATGTTAAGATAACTTGTAGAGCTCACAGCTGCCCCAGCAACGGGGCGTCCCGGCGCTATAGCAAAAGAGAGGCTCAAACTGCGAGTATCCCAGCCTAAGAGGAGATAGGAAGGACCAGGAAAGACAAGTAAGACAAAAGAGGGGGAAGTCTAATGAGGGAACAGATGGGTCTTTAGCGCTTTGCGAAAGGATAAGTAGTTGTCCATACTCCGGATATGAGACGGAAGATCGTTCCAGAGCTTGGCAGCCAGAACGCGGAACGAGCGACCACCAGCACGGGCCCTCTTAACCCGTGGTATAGAAACAAAATGTTTGCCAGTAGAGCGCAAATGACGCGAGGGAGTGTAGATCGACAGCAGGCCGGATATTATACCGGAGGTGGAAGATTTCAAGATCTTAAAAGCAAAGCAGAGAGATTTAAACACGATTTAAACACCAGCCGCCTCTCCATTGGCAGCCAATGTAGCCGTCGAATGGTGCTAGAGGTGGAACAGCGGCTGGGCATGGCAAGGAGAGTTCTTTGTTCGCCTTAAGTTGGCAGGGTATGCCCAGACGTAGGTCCCTAGCTCACTTTGCCACTGGTTTCAAGCTAGCCTGGCTGATGAGGGGTGTTACCCCGAAACTGGTCCTAGGATGCTTGTTTCTGGTTCAGGGAAGACCTGGCTTGGCAGTTCGGGCTGTACTGTTCCCATGAGGCACAGGGTCAAGACTGATTTGCATATAGCTGGGTCTGAACTGAGGTGGCAAAGTGAGCTAAAGAACGATGATGGATTCAACCCAGATTTGTGACTGGGGGTGAGTGTCTGAAAAGCTTTAGCACTCCGTCCATTATCTCCTTGTGTTTGCAGTGCACCTGCTGCAGCACAGATAGCCACGCTCCTTGCCACTGTTCTGCACTAATCTAGACAATGGTAGGTGTACAGTATTATATGGCCATTACCAGTGGCACATGAAGTAACAGTAGATATTGTAGCACCCAGGAAAATGAGCTGCATGGCTACATGCTTATAAGGTCCCAGAGGCGAGACCTATGCCAATGCTTGTTTGTATTTGTGATACATTGTGAATATATTGGCTGGCCATTGATTGCCATGTTTCCACAAATGTACAAAAGTGATTTTAGGGCACATGCAAATTCATAAAAGGTGCCCTGCTGCTGAGCGGTACGAGACCTACGGTGCTGTAATCTCAAAACAGATGCACCACCTCGTTAGTCCCCTTTTTCTACGTGCTAGAGTTGCACTGTGAGGGCAGCGTCGATGTTATACATATATGCTGTTCCAGCAGATGCATTGTGATCAGCCGTGGCCCTTGCAGGTAAGAGCGGTGGGGCCGGGTTGGGGGGGGATTCGACTGACGACGAGGAGGGAAAATTAAATAAATAATTAATTTTCCCTCACCGCCGTCTGTCGAAATCCCCTCCCACCCGGCCCCACCACCCCACGGCTGTTACCTGCATGGGCCGCGGCTGATTGTAATTGGCCTGCCCACCCCCTTTCTTCGCCGAACAAGCATGCCGAAATCCGCTAACCAAAATATGGACCTCTGTGCCGATTTATTGATAGAGTGCATATCCTCAGTGAAGAGAAAATATGAAATTAAGAGCCCATGTACGTTTATTCAGAAAGTCATCTATTAGGTTAAAGAAGTTTCTGACTGAATTGCCAGTTACATGTGGTGAAGGGACGAGCTTGATTGTTATTGTTGCGGAAGTGAGCACATTGTAGTCCAATCAAAAAACTGTTTAATCACTTGTTTAACCTCACCTTGCTGTGTGACCCAGAGACACTTGTTGGGCTAGGCCAAACCAAATGGATTCCAGCGGAAGTTTGATTGATATATCCCAAGACAGTAACAACAACATATAGCCGATCACTGTTTATGGAAGACAGCACCATAGAGATCTCACTCTTCAAATCACTCATGGCAATAGTGTAAAGAGTCTGTTCCCTACACACTTCTCAGTGCAGCACCAGGGAGAAATCATTTGCCAAGATACAGGAGCTGCCATACACATATATCAAATGGAGAACAGTGACAAATGATTCTACATTGTAAATGGACAGGTTCTCTGTACTGCTATTTCAGCACAGAGAAGTCGTGAGGCGCTAAGACAAACCGAGACCATAGTCCGCAGTCCCCATGAAGGAAGCAAGAGTGCTGGAGGAGAACATCATTGCCCGAAAGGCCTGCAACAGGATGTAAGTATTCACTCTTGCGAGACTGGTGGGCACGAGCTTGTTTGGGTGTGGGTTTGTGTGTGGGCTTGAGGAAAAACCCAGGCTGTAAGGTCCACCTAGGAGTGAACACCACAACTCAGCAACAACCTCCTTGACTCATGCTGCCTTTGCTTATGTGTTACACTGCTTAGTGCTGCAACTTATGCTTGCGCATCAATGGGCCAGGGCAGAGGGAGGACGAAGTCCCCAAGGAGGGGAAAGACTGGCAAGTGCTGGTCCACAGCCCAGCTGGCCTACTCCATAGACATATCGTGTTCCAACGCCCAAAAAGGGGGAACTACTGACGTTAATGAGGTACTGTTGAGTGAGGACCAAAGAGGTTGCTTCACAGGGACAGTTTAAACTGCCTCCCCTTGATTACTGGAAGTTATCAGTAACCCCTATGTATAATTTACTGCCTTCTGTGATATCATGCCCGGCATTACATTGTCTGTGGTTAAGTTAAGTACTTCTGAGTTATGAGTCTCTAACCCCCACCGCCTCCCTGAGAAAGCCATGACCTGCTAATCCTCACTCCCCCGAGGCTTACATGCTGAAGGGATGTTCTTGGCCCTTAGTTTGGGGCTCAGCAGTAAAGTTAAACCACAGCACACCATTGGTAAAAGTCTCCTATTGACACAGCTTGAGTCCAATAACCACAACCTGCCCTGGGCCGCCTGAAAAAGTTCCTGTTGGATATTCCTGCTTCTCTGCTATTAAACTTTGATTACGGAGCATTAAGAAGTTGCCTTATGGTGATGTTGGGAGTGATATAGGTAAGGTTGTTCTATCATTTACACCACCCACAACAGCACTCATCACATTGATCAAATTTGAGCTAAAATGAAACCATCACCGTAGTAGACAGACGCCCATTTCTATCACATGATGGTGGAAGCATTCAGACTGTAAACATTCCCAGAGTGCATCCGATGTGTTGCTGCCTTCATGGATTGCTGGTAGATAGTTACTGATTACAATTCTTCCATTTAAAGAAGCTTAATGGAGCACACATCATTTGGTGGATTAGCACAACAGCAGTTGTCTTCAAGTGACCCCGAAATGAACACTGAATGCAGTGAGGCATGCACATTCCCTCAGCAAGACAGGTGAAAATTGGTAAGTTGGACTATAAGAGACAATGCGCATATATAAACACCTTCAACTTTAGGAGAATCAGTAATGTGCAGGCAACACTCCATGTGTGGTTAGGAAGAACCCCTGATGTACTTGGCCTTCCTAGAGTTCTTGACATACAGGTGCTTATTCTCAAACTGCCTTTTGTAGTGCGTTAACTAGTACTACATTAGTGGTACTCATGTAGTTCAAAATGCTATTCAGTAACCTCCGTGTGCAGACCTCCGCCTCCACTTCTTCTAGCTTTTCTGTGCAGAGAGCTCTGCTATGGTGGGGCTCATAAGTCCACATTATTTTAGTAGACGTGGGAGGGACAAGGAGGAATGCCTGGAAAATGGGGAATGCTTACTACAAAATGCAAGAGGTTTAGGGAAAGTAAGGAGAGGTTTAGGGATGGGCAGGATACCTCAAATAACACCCACCCACAAAAAAGTAACCCATCTCTATTCACAGACTGCCTTTATAAAGTCACTATATCCTTAAAGGTGACAAAACAGTGCATCCTTGGAGTAAATCAAGCACCACATATGGCCACTTAAAGGTAGAGCGGCACACACTCTTAGGAAATAATGGAGGATGGGTGTTAGACTTGGCATCTTTTGGCGTGTTTCCCCTGACTTTTTGCTTTCTGACCTCCCGGTTTTGACTCTGTTTTGCTGGTGTGATGATTCTGCGCACTTTCCTCACTGCTGTCCAGTGGGAAAGTGCAAGTGCTCCTGTATAAAATGTGTTATGGATTGGTGTTTCCATGATTGGCCTATTTGGTTTATGTGTCAGTCCCTTGTAAAGTGCACTGCGAGTGCCAAGGCCTATAGACCAAATGCTGTTGGTGGGCTGCAGCACTGGATTGTGCCACCCACGCAAACAGCCCGTAAAGTGTAACTCAGGCCTGCCATCGCAGAGCCTGTGCGCAGCCTGGGGCTGCCATGTCGACTTGGCAAGTGCGCACACTTGCAAGTCCCTAAACCTTCCCTTTCCTACATGTAAGTCACCCCTAAGGTAGGCCCAAGGTACCCCTGTGGGCAGGGTGTGTTGTATGCGAAAGGTAGGACATGCCCTGGTGTGTGTGGCATGTCCTGATAGTGAATTACAGCCTAGTTCGTTTTTCACTATTGCAAGGCTACCTGTTCCCCATAGGCCAGGACGGGCAGTTTTGATTATTACAGCTTATAATCCTAACTGACCCCGGGAACATGGTAGAAATTCGAGTTTAGTATGCCTGGACTCAGAATGATAAAATGCATCTTTTAGTGAAGTTGGTTTTAACATTCTGTGTTTGAAAATACCCCTTTTAGAAAGTGGGTATTTTCTTGTCTAACCATCCAGGCCTGCCTCTGCGAGGTTGTGTATTCCTTGTCTGGAGTGTGAGTGACAGGGGCTGGGGGATGCCAGGAGACAGGGTGAGTCAGCACAGGGCTGAATAGCAAGATCTACATGTAGATGGGTGGGAGGAGTTGCACCTGGGCCCTGAATAGGACAGTGCCTTCCCTCCACAATGCTGGCTCCACCTCCTGTGGTGCGTCTGATGTCCCTGGCCTACTCACTGAAAGAAGGGACGGAGACTTGTCAACAAAGTGCTCCAGAACTGGTTTGGACTAGGCAAAGGCCTCTCTGCTTTCAGAGAACAAAGGAATTTGGGATATAAATATTGGGGCCCTGACCCCATGAATTTAGATCTCGCTGGAATCAAGGAACCTGCCAAGACGAAGAGCTGGAAGAGCTGCCAGGAGGAGTACTGCCCCTTTGCTGTGTTGTTGCTTTGTTGGGTTGGCCTGCAGCTGCTGCTTCTGCCTTGGGCAATGAAAGGAAGGAACTTTCTACAAACTTGTGCTGAGTATCTCCAAGGGCCTGGAACTGAGCTGGCCTCCTGTTAAGAAGTCTCAGGGACTGCAAAGACTTCACAAGCCTCTGGGTACCGCTTCTGGAACGCTGTTTCAGTTGCCACAGAGGAAGGGAACCGCAACCGACTCCGTCAACCGAATCCATCCCTGGCCGGTGACCTGTTTGCACCGCAGACCGCATCGCCCCGCTTCGCATCGCAACACTGGTCTCACCGTGGGCGACGTCCGACGCCGCCAACACCGAGCCGCTGCTTGCACCGTGACCTGTGGGCACCGCAGTTCGCATCGCTTCACTGGACCAGCCGGACCCGACCGACGCGGTCGCTGCAACTGGCTCAAGAGTCGTGACCGCACCGCATTTGGGGCACCGCTCGCACGACTGCGACGCACCGCTCCGACTCGCACCGCTGTCCGACGCCAGCTCCCGCACTCCGGCTTGGTCGCCTGCATCGCAACCTGTCAGCACCGCATCGAGCATCGTCTCACCCTGCATCGCACGCCTTGGACTCACCGACTCCGTCTGCACGACGCTCATCGAGCCGCTGCCTGCACCGCATCGAGGGACACCGCACCTTGCATCGCTCCGTCTTGCACCGCAACCGCGACGAACGCCGACCGGCTCGTACACTCCGTACCAGCCACAACGAGAAAGGTACTGTGACCGAGTCTGCTCACGACTCTGCCGGCCCGTAGCGACGTGGTCGGCTGGAACTGTTAGACTCTGTGGTTTTCAGCATCGCGGTAGACTCGGACGGAGCTACCGACTCGTACGAACTTTGTTTTTGAACTATTCTTGCAAAGAAGAAGTTACCTTATCGAGCATTCATTTTTAAAGTATAGTACTGTGGATTTTTGTCGTAATTGGTCTTGTCTTGAGTATATAAAAATTGGTTATTTTTCTAAACTGGTGTGGTGTCCGTTTGTAGTGCTTACACTGTATTACTGTTGGTTATGTGCAAATGCTTGACACACTGCCTCTGAATTAAGCCTGACTGCTCGTGCCAAGCTACCACGAGGGTGAGCAGGGGTTACTTCACGAGTGTAACACCCTTACCCTGACTAGGAAGAAGGGTCCCTACTTGGACAAAGGTGCAAGCCCTTGCCAACTAGAGATCCCATTTCTAACATTGGTTGTCAGCGGTGAGGATAGGACTTGTGTTTGCACTTGACTTACAGTGATTGGGGTGCACTACTACCATATCGCAGACCATTACGTACCACATACTGGTTCTTTTTCTTTTGGCCTATTTTTGATCTTGCCAGTTTTCAACTCACTACTTTTGTCATGCCTGACACAGCTGCATCATCCGTTGCATCTCTGGAAATTATCTTTGAGGAGGATAGGTTGGAAACCTACGCCGTAAAGGAACTACGAGCAATTTGTAAAAACCTGAAAGTCCAAATTAAAGGCCTCACAAGGAAGGAGGAGCTACAGAAGGCGCTGAGGGCCTGGGTAGCAGCCAGACATGCCAGTGGGCAGCCTGGTAATCTCAGTGAGGAGGTGGAGGAGCCTATTTCCAGGGTGGATGTGCTTTTGGGTAGGGGGAACCCGCCAGGTCAGGCAGCAGCAGTCTGTCCCCAGAGGAGCTGGAGGACAGGCGGGAGGCAAGGCAGTTTGAGCTGCAGAAGCTCAGGCTGGAGAGTGAGCGGGAGGAGAAGAGATTGGCCATAGAGGAGAGGAAGATGCTCTTAGAGCATGAGAGAGAACTGAAGGAGCTAGAACTTAGGAGTAAGTCAGGCTCAGATGGTGGCAGCAATTCGTCCAGAAAGGCAGACAGGATTGTGCACATTCCCAAGAATGTAGGCAAGGAGTTCAAGAAGGGGGATGACATACAAAGGTGGTTTCAGGGTTATGAGGCAGCCATACACATGAATGGGGTCCCTGAGGAGAATTGGGGAGCAGGATTGTGGCCACTTTTCCCTGAAGAAGCAAGGGATGCTCTGATAGCTTTGGGTAAGGGGTATCACCTCACCTATGCTGACATGAAGGATGCCCTTCTCACTAAGTATGGTCTTACTCCTGAAAAGTACAGGGATCAGTTCAGGTCCAGTAAGAAGTCTGATGCCAACACTTGGTTGGAATGTGTGGATGTGTTCTGCAGGTCGCTGGATGGTTGGGTGAAGGGCAGTAGTGTAACAGATTTTCAGGGGCTCTACAACTTGATTGCATGGGAGCACTTGTCTAGTCTATGTTTTGCAGATCTGCGCCAGCACCTAGTGGATAGTAAGCTAACTGACCCCAGGAAGCTTGCTATGGAAGCGGACCGCTGGGTGAGTACCAGGGTCCACAAGAAAGCGTTTGGGGAGACTCAGCCAAAGGTGGGCAGGGTCCCCAGCAGAAAGGTGGGGGGGACAAGGGTAAAGCACAGGAGTTCTCTAAAGGGCCCCAAACTAGTACCCAGGGTAAAGGTTCCCAGCCCCCGGTGATAAGAAGAAAGGGGTCTCTACAGGGAAGCCTGTTGAGACCGGCCCCCGCAAGTGTTATGCATGTGACCAGGTAGGTCACTTTAAGGGGGACCCCAAGTGCCCAAAGGGGACACAGCCACCCACCGGTGGACAGTCCAAAGTGTTGGCTAGTGTAGCGCTTGGGGAGGAGGGGTGCCCACAGGAGGGTGGGGATCCCGCAGAAATGACCCTTGTCTCACTAGGGGACAGTGAGATGGTCCCAGGAAACCAGGTGCCCCCTAACACAAAGAAATATAGCACCTGGGTGACCATTATTGGGAACAGGGTAGAGGCTCTCAGAGATACTGGAGCCAGTATGACCTCAGTCCGGTGTCACCTGGTGTCTGAGAAGCAAGTAGTCCCCGGGGCATTCCACCAAGTAGTTGCTGTAGACAACTCAGAGCGCCAATGTATGGTGGCGCAGGTTTCCTTTGAATGGGGGGGGGTCTCAGGTCCCTTGAGGGTGGTTGTGAGCCCTACCATGCCTGTAGATTGTCTGCTAGGAAACGACCTGGAGCAGTCCTTATGGAAGGATGTTGAGCTCAGGTCCCACTTGGAGATGCTTGGGTTGCCAGAGTGGGCATGCGTGTCTACTCGGTCAATGGCAGCCAGAAAGGGTGATCAAGAGGACTTGGAGCCTGGAACAGTGGCCCAAGTCCCTGCCAAGAGAAAGGGCAGGGGGCGCGGGAAACCGGCCCCCGAAGTTCCCACGGACCGGGAGGAGGCGGACCTCGAGGGGGACGCCCCGGTGCCTACAGGGGAGCAGGTAGCCGAACTGGGAGACATCCCTGAGCTGACCCATTGGCAGCAAGAAGGGGGTCCCACCAGGGAGGAGTTCTGCAGGGAGCAGAACGAGTGCCCTACTCTGGAGGGTCTGCGGCGGCAGGCTGCAGACCAGGCAGCTGGTAATCAGTCCGGGTCACATCTGATCTACTGGGAGAGTGGTCTCCTATACAGTGAGCCTAAGGTTGCTGAGCCTGGGTCAGCCCGTGTGCTGGTGGTACCCCAGCGCTTCAGGACCTTCCTACTGGGTCTGGCTCATGACGTGCCTTTGGCAGGACATTTGGGGCAGGACAAGACCTTTGACAGGCTTGTCACCCACTTCTTTTGGCCCCAAATGCGAAGGCAGTCAGATGCACACTGTAGGTCTTGCCAAACTTGCCAGGCAAGTGGTAAGAGTGGGAGGAAGGTCAAAGCTCCTCTCCAACCTTTTCCTGTTGTTGGAACACCCTTTGAAAGGGTAGGGATGGATATTGTGGGGCCACTGGATCCCAAGACAGCCATGGGCAACAGGTACATCCTGGTCTTGGTGGACCATGCCACCCGGTACCCGGAGGCAATCCCTCTCAGGACAACGACGGCGCCAGTGGTGGGCCGGGCGTTAATGGGGATCTTTTCCTGTGTGGGATTCCCCAGAGAGGTGGTTTCTGATAGGGGGACCAATTTCATATCCAGGTATATGACATCCCTGTGGAAGGAGTGTGGTGTAACCTACAAGTTCACCACTCCTTACCACCCACAAGGAAACGGTCTGGTGGAGAGATTCAACCAGACCTTGAAAGGCATGATCAAGGGTCTAACAGAACCCATGAGGCGTAAGTGGGACGTCCTCTTGCCATGCCTACTCTTTGCATACCGGGAGGTGCCTCAGAAGTCTCTTGGGTACAGCCCCTTTGAGCTCCTGTATGGCCACCCTGTCAGAGGACCTCTGAGTTTGGTAAAGGAAGGCTGGGAGGCAGTTCCCAGGAAAACTCCCCAGGATGTATTTAGCTACATGCTGGCCTTTAGAAACCAAACTGCCCGCTTCAGGAAACTCGCTCAGGCGAACCTAGAAGCAAGCCAGGAAGAAATGAAGAGATGGTATGACCAGAATGCCACTCTGGTCGAATTTCAACCTGGGCAAAAGTGTGGGTCATGGCCCCAGTGGCACCTTGTGCCTTGCAGGACAAGTGGACTGGGCCATATGAGGTAAAGGAGCGCAAAAGTGACGTCACCTACCTGGTGGATTTGCAGGCTCAAAGGAACCCTTTGAGGGTCCTTCACGTGAACCGCCTTAAGCCCCACTTCGAGAGGTCCGAAGTGAGTATGCTCTTGGCGACAGATGATGGGGTGGAAGAGGAGAGTGAGCCTCTCCCTGACCTCCTGTCTACCAAGGAGCATGATGGGTCAGTAGAGGGTGTGATCCTCTCCCCTACTCTGACTCAGGAGCAGCAGGGGGACTGTCGCCAGTTGTTGGGACAGTTCGCCCCACTGTTCTCTCTGACTCCCGGTGTTACTCACTGGTGTACCCATGACGTGGACACTGGTGACAGCCCTCCTGTGAAGAACAAGATTTACAGGTTGACTGACCGGGTCAGAGCCAGCATCAAGGAGGAGGTCTCTAAGATGTTGGCGTTAGGGGTGATTGAGCCCTCCCACAGCCCTTGGGCCAGCCCAGTGGTCTTGGTCCCAAAGGCTGCTGCGCCCGGTGCCACTCCAGAACTCCGGTTTTGTGTGGACTACCGTGGGCTCAATGCCGTCACCAGGACTGACGCGCACCCCATCCCCAGAGCTGATGAGCTCATTGATCGGTTGGGAGCTGCCCGGTTCCTCAGCACGTTTGATTTGACGTCTGGGTACTGGCAGATTGCCTTAACCGATGGGGCCAAGGAGAGAGCCGCAATCTCAACCCCAGAAGGTCATTACCAATTCCGGGTGATGCCCTTTGGGTTGAAGAATGCCCCTGCCACCTTTCAGAGGTTGGTCAATCAGGTGTTGGCTGGGCTGGAGGATTTCAGTGCCGCCTACCTGGATGACATTGCTGTGTTCAGTTCCAGCTGGGAAGAACATTTACAGCACCTTGAGAAAGTGTTGAGGGCTCTGCAAGGTGCAGGCCTCACGATCAAGGCCAGTAAGTGCCAGATCGGGCAGGGTTCTGTGGTGTACTTGGGACACCAGGTAGGAAGCGGCCAGGTGGCGCCATTGACACCATTCTGGCTTGGGAGCCCCCCAAGACCCAGACAGAGGTGAGAGCCTTCTTAGGTCTCACCGGCTACTATAGGAGATTTGTTAAGGGCTATGGCACCGTCGTTGCCCCCTTAACAGAGCTGACCTCTAAGAGGCAGCCCAGGAAAGTGATCTGGACTGAGTCCTGCCAGAAAGCTTTTGATGCCCTGAAGGCAGCCATGTGCACGGCGCCCTTGCTCAAGGCACCTGACTTCTCCAAGGAATTTGTCGTGCAGACGGACGCTTCAGAGCATGGTGTGGGAGCGGTGCTCTCACAACTGAACGAAGAGGGCCTGGATCAGCCTGTAGTCTTCCTTAGCAGGAGACTACTTCCCAGGGAACAGAGGTGGAGTGCCATAGAAAGGGAAGCTTTTGCTGTGGTCTGGGCACTGAAGAAGTTGAGACCATACCTGTTTGGGACTCACTTCCGGGTTCAGACAGACCACAGGCCCCTCAGATGGGTGATGCAAATGAGGGGTGAGAATCCAAAACTGCTGAGGTGGTCCATCTCCCTACAGGGAATGGACTTTACGGTGGAACACCGTCCTGGTACAGAACACGCCAACGCAGATGGTCTGTCCAGCTTCTTCCGCCTTAGTGAAGAGAACTCCAATGGGGTTGGGTAGTTCTCCCTACTTTCAGCTGGAGGGGACATGTGTTAGACTTGGCATCTTTTGGCGTGTTTCCCCTGACTTTTTGCTTTCTGACCTCCCGGTTTTGACTCTGTTTTGCTGGTGTGATGATTCTGCGCACTTTCCTCACTGCTGTCCAGTGGGAAAGTGCAAGTGCTCCTGTATAAAATGTGTTATGGATTGGTGTTTCCATGACTGGCCTATTTGGTTTATGTGTCAGTCCCTTGTAAAGTGCACTGCGAGTGCCAAGGCCTATAGACCAAATGCTGTTGGTGGGCTGCAGCACTGGATTGTGCCACCCACGCAAACAGCCCGTAAAGTGTAACTCAGGCCTGCCATCGCAGAGCCTGTGCGCAGCCTGGGGCTGCCATGTCGACTTGGCAAGTGCGCACACTTGCAAGTCCCTAAACCTTCCCTTTCCTACATGTAAGTCACCCCTAAGGTAGGCCCAAGGTACCCTGTGGGCAGGGTGCGTTGTATGCGAAAGGTAGGACATGCCCTGGTGTGTGTGGCATGTCCTGATAGTGAATTACAGCCTAGTTCGTTTTTCACTATTGCAAGGCTACCTGTTCCCCATAGGCCAGGACGGGCAGTTTTGATTATTACAGCTTATAATCCTAACTGACCCCGGGAACATGGTAGAAATTCGAGTTTAGTATGCCTGGACTCAGAATGATAAAATGCATCTTTTAGTGAAGTTGGTTTTAACATTCTGTGTTTGAAAATACCCCTTTTAGAAAGTGGGTATTTTCTTGTCTAACCATCCAGGCCTGCCTCTGCGAGGTTGTGTATTCCTTGTCTGGAGTGTGAGTGACAGGGGCTGGGGGATGCCAGGAGACAGGGTGAGTCAGCACAGGGCTGAATAGCAAGATCTACATGTAGATGGGTGGGAGGAGTTGCACCTGGGCCCTGAATAGGACAGTGCCTTCCCTCCACAATGCTGGCTCCACCTCCTGTGGTGCGTCTGATGTCCCTGGCCTACTCACTGAAAGAAGGGACGGAGACTTGTCAACAAAGTGCTTCAGAACTGGTTTGGACTAGGCAAAGGCCTCTCTGCCTTCAGAGAACAAAGGAATTTGGGATATAAATATTGGGGCCCTGACCCCATGAATTTAGATCTCGCTGGAATCAAGGAACCTGCCAAGACGAAGAGCTGGAAGAGCTGCCAGGAGGAGTACTGCCCCTTTGCTGTGTTGTTGCTTTGTTGGGTTGGCCTGCAGCTGCTGCTTCTGCCTTGGGCAGTGAAAGGAAGGAACTTTCTACAAACTTGTGCTGAGTATCTCCAAGGGCCTGGAACCGAGCTGGCCTCCTGTTAAGAAGTCTCAGGGACTGCAAAGACTTCACAAGCCTCTGGGTACCGCTTCTGGAACGCTGTTTCAGTTGCCACAGAGGAAGGGAACCGCAACCGACTCCGTCAACCGAATCCATCCCTGGCCGGTGACCTGTTTGCACCGCAGACTGCATCGCCCCGCTTCGCATCGCAACCCTGGTCTCACCGTGGGCGACGTCCGACGCCGCCAACACCGAGCCGCTGCTTGCACCGTGACCTGTGGGCACCGCAGTTCGCATCGCATCGCTTCACTGGACCAGCCGGACCCGACCGACGCGGTCGCTGCAACTGGCTCAAGAGTCGTGACCGCACCGCATTTGGGGCACCGCTCGCACGACTGCGACGCACCGCTCCGACTCGCACCGCTGTCCGACGCCAGCTCCCGCACTCCGGCTTGGTCGCCTGCATCGCAACCTGTCAGCACCGCATCGAGCATCGTCTCACCCTGCATCGCACGCCTTGGACTCACCGACTCCGTCTGCACGATGCTCATCGAGCCGCTGCCTGCACCGCATCGAGGGACACCGCACCTTGCATCGCTCCGTCTTGCACCGCAACCGCGACGAACGCCGACCGGCTCGTACACTCCGTACCAGCCACAACGAGAAAGGTACTGTGACCGAGTCTGCTCACGACTCTGCCGGCCCGTAGCGACGCGGTCGGCTGGAACTGTTAGACTCTGTGGTTTTCAGCATCGCGGTAGACTCGGACGGAGCTACCGACTCGTACGAACTTTGTTTTTGAACTATTCTTGCAAAGAAGAAGTTACCTTATCAAGCATTCATTTTTAAAGTATAGTATTGTGGATTTTTGTCGTAATTGGTCTTGTCTTGAGTATATAAAATATTGGTTATTTTTCTAAACTGGTGTGGTGTCCGTTTGTAGTGCTTACACTGTATTACTGTTGGTTATGTGCAAATGCTTGACACACTGCCTCTGAATTAAGCCTGACTGCTCGTGCCAAGCTACCACGAGGGTGAGCAGGGGTTACTTCACGACTACCCTGACTAGGAAGAAGGGTCCCTACTTGGACAAAGGTGCAAGCCCTTGCCAACTAGAGATCCCATTTCTAACAATGGGACTTTAAAAAACTCCACATAGAAAATAATGCACGCACACGCACACGCACACACGCACACACGCACACACACACACACACACACCTGTAAAGAAAATTGTGACCAACTGAAAATTGATGTTTAGGTCTAAGGATTGAAAAGTGGACATTAATGGTTCATTATGGTGTATTTTTCAAATCTAGATCAATGGTGGCTGGTGACCTTTAAAAATGGTGAGGCGTAATCCTCAGTTCGAATTCCAATGAGCTTATTCTTGAAGGGTTCTTTCACACTTGCTTGCCCTAAGGGCCTCATTTACAAAGATTTGGCGTACGGCAGTGCCACATATCTTTTTGCTGTGTTGCCCTACGCCAAGCCGAAAGGGCAGGAATGCACTATCTATGAGATACTGTGCATTCCTGTGCTTTCAGCCAGCGCCGGCGCACATTTTAGTGCCTAGCACCAATACAGGTTACCTTGTTCTGCGTTGTTGGCAGGATTGTTTTTGTGCATGAAGGGACACCTTCTTGCGCAAAAACAATCCATGGAGGTGTTGTCCTCATTCTATGTGTTCTATGCTTCAGAATTCAGCACACATGAAAGAGGAAAGAATTTGGAGAAATGAAAACATTTCTCCTCGTTACACCTGCTCTGGGGAGGCGTAAGGTTTTGGCGCTGCCCCAGTTTTACATGATTTTGTAAATCTGGGACAGCGTCAAAATCCAAGGGTGTTGCCTGGTAACACCCACCGTGGTGCCCATCGAACGCCTCCTTGACACAGAGTAAGGCATGCAGCTCTTTGCACTGCCTTGTCTTACTATATATCTATGAAGCCATGCAAAGCCACGCAGAGTGGCTTTGCGTCACCTCATAGATATGATTGAGAAGCCTGTGCCACCGGAGCATTTAAAAAAGTGACGCTCCGGCGGCGCAGGCCTCCTGTAAATAAATAACCTCCTACGTCCCTAAGTTTACTATCTCACTTTGACTCACTCAGTCTCACTCTGTCTCACTAATTCACGAAGTCTTACTCATTCTATTCTGACCCACTCTGTCTCACTCAGTCCCACTCATTCTCACTCATTCTGAATTACTCATTCTTACTGTGCCTCACATACAGTAACACTCACTGTCATTCTTCCTCACTCACTCACATTCATGCTCACACATACTCGTCCTTAATGTCACTCATTCTCACTCACTCTGACTCACTCCTTCACTGACTCTCTCTCACTTTAACTCACACACATAGTCGCACAGATGTGCTCACAGTGCTAGAATGGCGCAGGCACCTTCATGCACCTGTGTCAGCAATCAAACAATTTCACTAGCTGCCTCAGTTTGTTGTTGGACCCGTATCAGGTCTGCTTTTTATTTTTATTGTACCAAGAGTAAATAATAATTTACTCTTGGTACAATAAAAATGGACCACAAAAAGCTGTGGAGCCCATAAAGGAGAGCCACCGCTGATCCTGGGGCACCCATTGTAAGAAAGTGGCTCTGTATATACTGAACCAAAGTAAGGTTCAGTGTGCACAGAGTCCACAGTCCCCAGAGGTTTGGCAGAGGCTAAAGTTAGATATAACCTTACTCTCTAAAGTGGTAGCTTGGTGGAGCAGTAAGGCAGTATCGGAGGACAGTGTAAAGCATTTGTTGTACACACTCAGTCAGCAAATGGTCTCACACATTCAAGAACTGAACTCTAGGCCAATTGTTTTGTATATAAAAATATATAGTTGTTTTATTTTAGAACCACAAGTAGGTATAAAAATACTTTCTCAGAATGAGATGCTTTAGTTATATACTTTCAATACACAATAGACTTTTAAATGCAATAGCTACAGTTGTTGCAATAGGCAACACAATTCAAACACAATTATAACATTGAGCTCAATGGGGCATTTTAAGTAAATGCAATATCAATTACTTTGCGTATGATTTTCTTACTCAGGGCTGGATCCTGGTGCATTTCCTGTAAACAGTTGGAAGAAATCGTTTTTGTTACACAGGCGATTTTTAAGGAATATTTGTTTGTTTCAAAAATCGACACTTAGAAGAATTTCTGGAGAAAACCAGGCAATGTTATCCTATGGAGGAAAATCAAGTTATCGGTAAGTACAGTTGTAATTGCTTTTCAGGGTCAGTGCTGGGCACCAAGATCCAGCACTGGGATCTCTCCTGATAACAGGTGAGTAATTTCGTTTTCGTTGATCGGACGATTTTTAGTGAATATTTTAAAGTTTCAAAACTCGACAGAAGAAATTTCAGTGTAAACCAGTCAATGTTACCCTATGGAGAAAATGTAGGTTATCGGCTTTCAGGTAAGTACTCGACTGGCAGAGTTAAGGTTCTGGGCATAGACTCAGGGGTCTCCCAGGGTCAGGTAGGTACAGTTGGTACACCCTCAGTGGCACAGGGGCGGCCAGGTGCAGAGTGAGTTAGGCCCAATGTTAGCCTATGGCGGCCAGGGGGCCCTTGGTTGGTGGCTGCTAGCAGGCAGGCCACGCGGCTGTGAGAGCTGGGCTCCTGGTCACTTACACAGGGCAAGTGGAGAAGTAGAATAGGATAGGTGTTGCACTCCCAGGGGCACTCGGGCGGCTGGGTGCAGGGTGCTTTTGAGCCGTCGGGCGCTCAATGGATTTCAATGGAGAAGTTACCAGATGAACAAAGGCTGCAAGCTCGGGGATGGAGATTCTTCAGGTGCGACCACCACTTCGAGAAGTAAGTTGGGAAGCTGTAGGTTAGGTAGGCACCCCGGAGTTGGGCACAGTGGGCCGCAGGGCGCCGGGTGCAGGGGTGTCTTTTTGCGTCGGGAAATCTTACCCTCTGCTGGTCGCGGTTGGAGGGGTCCCTGGTTCTGAGGCTGCAGGCGTCGTCAGGAGCGTCGAGGAGGGTCCTTGGGTGCTGGATTCTGGGTCACAGTCACCGGGGGGACATCCTCGTGGTCTTTGTCCACTCAGGCACAGGCCGGGCTCGGCGGGTGCAGAGTGTGCAGGAGTCGCGGTTCCTGGCTGGCACCAGGGGTTTGTTACTTGCTTTGAGCAGAACCACTGCTCGTGGGAGTCCCAGTCTTTTAGAGTCACAAGGCAGTCAGGTCCTCCGGGGTTTTTGAGGTTGCTGACCACTGGAGACGCCGGAGTTTAGCAGGAGCAGGTTCGAGGGTCGACAGGCCTGTAGGGCTGGGGCCAAGTCAGTTGGTGTCTTCCTCTTGTGAGCAGCTGCACGGCAGGTCTTCATTCTTCTTGTTCTTCTTGCTGGTTTCGGATTCGGGATCTGAGGAAGGAAGGTTCAGGGTGCCCCTAAGTACTAAATTTAGGGGCGTTACAGGTAGGTAAAGGGCAGGGACCAATGGGTCCCTTCCCTGGGGTGGGTACACCCCCTATCCTGCCACTCTCCAGTGGGAGGGGGGCAGGAGCCTAGTCCTGATTGGGCAGGGCTCCCCATCTTCAAGATGGCGAGAGCCCGGAGATGTGCTTCACCTCGCCTCCCCCACCTGAGGGGTGGGGTTGGCAGAGGCTGGCACACCCCTTTCCTCACTTGGGGTTTCTCGCCAGTCTTCCCGCCAGAGTGGGGGCTAGAACCGGTGGGGACCAGTTGCTGAGTACAGCAAGTGGTCTGGGGAGGCTCACAAAGGCGGCATGCCTTTGAAGCTTCCCCCTGCCCATCCTGGGGGAGGAGACCTAGCACCTCGCCCAGGACGTGCATTGTTGCAGGCCCAGGAGAGCGGATGGCTCTCCACCCAGGGGTCCAGCAACATGTCTGCTGGGTGGCAGCCTAGGCAGCCTCTCAGGCAGGACGTGGATTGTGGGTCAGGTTCAGGGGGCAACTCTAAGTTGCCCTCTGTCGTGCATCTTACATTAAATCCCACACTGGCATCAGTGTGGGTTTAATGTGCTGAGAAGTTTGATACCAAACTTCCCAGTCTTCAGTGTAGCCATTATGGTGCTGTGTAGTTCGTAATGACAAACTCCCAGCACCATATACTCGTAATGGCAGCACTGCACTTACAGTGCCCAGGAATGGACCTGGGTACTGTAGGGGTACAGGGCTCATGCACCTGTACCCTCACCACTGGCATAGGGCACCCAGCTAGAGGGGTGACTAATGTATGCCAGGGCAGTGGTTTGTGGGCATGGCACACAGGGATGTGTGCCGTGTCGACTCTTCACTTTGTTCTGCACCAAGACACGCAGTCTGCAAAGGCAGAGTGTGAGTGTCAGGGTACAGGGCCTCTAAGGGTGGCACAATAAGTGCTGCAGCCCTTAGAGGTCTTCCCTGGTCACAGTGCCCTGGGTACCTGTGGTACCATTTACCAGGGGCTGACCTGTGGCCAGAGATGCCAATTGGGTACAGTTTTGGGGAAAGAACACAGGCCCTGGGAACCTGATTGGCAGGGACCCAGGGCACATCAAGTCAAAGTGCATCAGTGGTCTGGCAAAAAGTGGGGCGGTTACTGCAACAGAAACCCACTTCCTTACACCCATCCATCAAACCAATCCATTCACTCAATTATCCATCCTTTCACTTATCCACCCCTTTCATCCATTCATTCATCCCTTCAATCATCCATCCATCCTTTTGCTTATCCATCCAGCCTTTCCCTCCATCTATCCATCATTTCACTCCATTCATCTATCATCCTCCTTTTGGGTCATCCTTGTATCCACCCCATCCTTCCACCCTTCGTCCCATCCATCCATCCATCCATCCATCCATCCATCCATCCTTTCATTCACTCGCTGACCCTCCCAAGTTCATTATGAGCCTTTGTCTGCCACACTGCAGACAGAAGAGGCCCATGAAGATCCCCACTTCCTCTGTAGCTGTTAAAGCAGGGAGGGGAATGGGGTGGGGGTGACAATGCCCCTGATGTAGAGGCTTAACTTCACACTTACGTCTTAGTCTAGTGCAATTGTTGTCCTCAGCTGGTTCCTTCCTTCTCTTGGGCCGCTATGGTCGAGATAACGAGCACTCTGTGTGCTCAGCTCCATAGTGTTTGTTTCAAAGTGAAACCAAATGTAGTACTAAACATGTGTTACTGCCAGGAGAGCAGCCCCCTGCACCCCTCCTACAGCCTGACCCTCTGTGCTAATAGACAAATTGTTGCCACCCACTCCCTCCTTGTCCTCATCGGCCTTCCCCACCCCCAGCCATTGAAGTGCATGGAGTTTTGTAACTCCTCCCAGCGCCCCAAAAGTAACCGGATCCATGGCATTCTAATTCAGCACTCCCTCTCATGTGATGTCACTGCTGTAGCTTGTGCCTGCAGGTCGAAGAAAACCTTGTCCCGCTGGCGCTTGCGCAGTAGGACAGCTGCAAAGTCCACTAGAGTACACCCAGGAGATTCAGCACACCGCCTCAGAGCAATAATTTCTTTCCAGCTGCTCTGTGTTTATTTTTCCTGTGCTTGCCTCTTCCCAAAGGGTGGCAGGGCAACGTCCCTTTTGCCCATGAACACCAGTCGCCTCTGAGACTTTGCAGCCAAAATCGAAGCCAAAATAATTGCTGAATAGAACTCACTTTTTTTAATTGTGCAATATCGAACTAAATACACCATGGGCCAAAATGTGATTAAGTCAACTATACAGACTTCTGTGTTCTATGAGTGTGTGCAATGGAATTTAGTATAAAAATCCCCAGCTTACCAGACCCAATATCAAGACAGAAGCAGCTTGTTCCCCTATCAGTCTCCGTTCAACTGGGTGCATCACAGTTGTTAGTTCATTTAGAGGAAAAAAGGCCTCTAGGTTACCAATTTGCAAGCAAGTATTTTCATACAGAGATTGACAAAAAAAACATTTGTAAAAAAAAAAAGTGGCAAGAAAGCAGAAACCAGCTGTACTTGTAAGAAGGGCTCCCTTTTTTGGTAGAGTAACTTTAATATGGTTTCCTATGCTTTCCCACAGGGGGATCTCCACCTACATGTGAAAAATTTGTAGTAGTAACTTTAAACTCATAAATCCTGTTGTAGGAGGCTCTACCAGGGTGTGCAGACATCTAAGCTCCTTGACCGTATCGTCATCCGCTTGAATCCTTGCAGGGTGGAGGTCCTGCAACATTTATCCTCCCTTCCTGCAGTGGCTGGCAACCCCTGGGGGTGTTCTCCCCTCCCGAAGAGCTGTGCACCATGTCTCCGCTCGATGTTGGGGACAAAGGAGCGGGGCTGGGCTTGTGACCGGTGCTGCCACAGACTCAGGTACTGCGCACTGCTTAGGCCTGGCCTGGGATTGGTGAGGGTGTGAGCGGCGGCTGCACTCCGAGAAGGTGATTCGGCTCATCGGTGTGGTCCCCGGGCCTGATTTTGTATCGCCGCTTGGGGCCCCGCAGCAGCAGCATCGCTTCTCTGGGAGGTGAACCTTGGGCCCGCAGGGGCATGACCTGGATGGACACTCATTTGGCCCTGGGGGCCGTCCCCTACTTGGTCAGGAGCCCATACCTTGTGAGCAGTTGGTAACAGCATAGTGAGATATTGTTAGAAATGGGGGGCCTCATTTATGAAAAGTGACGCATCGCTGCGTGAAAACAGCGATGCATCACTTTTCATTGAGCCCTCATTGCGACATGCTAGATGCGCCATATTTACAGTATGACGCATCATGTCGCAAGGAGTTACAGATACGTCAGTATTTCTGACGTATTTGTAGGCGCAAAAATGACGCATTGCTGGAGTGTGTCACAAAAGTGACGCAACTCCAGCAATCGGTCATTTCACATGGGCAAGTCCCATTTCAAATGTGCCTGCGTCAGTCTTACGCCTGCTGTGAGGCAGGCGTAAGATATTGACGCATTTGCATCCTAGAAGTGGTGCAGTGAAATATCATAGATTTCACTGCGTCACTTCTACGAGGCTTACTTGCGTCAGAACGCCCACCCTGCATACATTATACCTGGCGCAGGTATAATGTGGTGGAGGGGTTTACAAAGTGACGCATCTACCTAGATGCGTCACTTTGTAAATATGATGCAACATGGCGCATTTTTTACACCGCTGGTGCGTCACAAAAAGTGACGCACCGGCGGCGCAAAAGTGACGCAAGGGCTCATAAATTTCTGGTTTCTGGTTGGCAAGGGTATGCACCTAAGCCAGGCAGAACCCACCACTCTAGTCAGGGCAAGGGAGTTACATGCTGAAGATAACCCCTGCTCACCCCCTTGGTAGCTTGGCAGAGCAGTCAGGCTTATCCCAGAGGCAATGTGTAAAGCGTTTGCGCAACAGACTCACACAGCAGCGACACACTAGGCACACCACAAAAGAAACTCCACACAAGGGTATATATAAATATAGCCTTTGTATTATGCATAAAAGCACATTAGGACACAATCAAATATATCACTGTGCCACTAGGCACTTGCCATGACTTTACAGGGATTTACAGAAATCACTAGGCCAATCGGGCCACTGTCATAAACACACCATCAGGCTGACCAGTGACTACTGGTAGGATTACACTGAACGCAACGCATTATGCAAAACATTATTAGCAGTGCACCATAGTAAACACTTAACAGAGTGCACTCATCAATAAAATCACCATAGTGATGCATATGGTACCAACCTTGGCAATGTAACCCCAAAGCCTAATCACATCAGGGCATAACACAGCCCATAGGTTAGGACAACAATAAGAGTGGCCCCGGCGCTCCAACGACAAGGCCAGCAGCATGTACAAATGCAGTAGCCACAATTTACCAGGAACCCTCCTGATCATGTAGATGTTCCCCCGTAGGAATTGCAGAGGTCCACTTGACCCCATGCACGAGGCCTCCAAATCAGCCTCCAAATGCTGCCAGGGGTGTCGCAGGCCTGGGCCATCCGCACCAAGCCCGAGGGCAAAAACCCAGCCCCCGGCTGTCCCTGTGCACTCCTGGGCTACCGGCCTATCTACGCTGGGAAATGCGGGAATTACTTTGATGCTGCAAAAGTACCCGATTGGGCTCTGCAAGTGGCCCCTCGGGCCGGAAAACAACAGTGCGACCAGTTTCCTTCCGAGGGCCCTCCTGAGACCTCAACTGGTCTCCCGCTGCCTCGTCCACGACAGCGCAGCTTGGGACAGAGACACGCTGGTCTCGCATGCACTCGCCTCCCTGTCGGGCTTCCGCGGGAGTCGCTGCTTCCCTGGGCCAAGCGTGGCCACATAGCCCTTTGCGGCTGGGGCGGCGGAAGACGCCGACGCATCCCCAGCCGTTTCAGCCAGAAAACACCTTGGTTTCCTGGCAACGCCCTCCAGGGCCATTCCCTTCTGCTGGACCTCAACTCTGTGAAGTCTCTTTATGGCGCAAATGTGCCCCTCTGCGCCCGCCGTACCTGGAGTGTGAGCCCACGTCTCGGGCTCCAACAACCAATTCAAGCCCCCACCATGCAGTGATCAGTAAGGAGAGCAGGTAAAACGCTCCTACGACCAGGGCCAGTAAAACCGCCCACCACGTAGTGATCAGTGAGGAGAGCAGCCAAAACGCTCTTCCCGCCTGGGCCAGTAAAAGCGCCAACCACGCGCTTTAAAGTGAGAGAAGGTAGATGGCACAACGCTCACCACGCGCTATATCTCTCCAGCCCACGGGCAGAAAACAAGGCACAGGCAGGCCAGCACGCAGGGCCCCTTAGCAGAGGGCATCTCCTTCAGCCACCCAACAAGCAGTGGCTTAGTCCTAAATGGTGGTTCCTCCTGGCAGAGAGTTCTTCAGATCCAATTCCCAAGTAAGCTCAGCAGACATGGGGTCACAGCCCCAGTACTTATAGCACCACAGTCTATGTTCTCTCCTGGCCCAGGGCTCTGAGCCCAGTCCAAACCACTTTACAAGTGCACAACAATGTCCATTGTCAGTGTGAGCCCTGGCTCCACACATACCACAGGGGGACGGAGCCATCATCGTGGAAGGCAGGCACAGCCCTATTCAGGTGCAGGTGCTACTCCTCCCACCACTCCATATGCAGACCAGGCCTATTCAGCCTAGCGCTGACTCATCGAGACTCTCTGGAGCCACTGCACATCCCCAGCTCCTGTCACTCCAAAGCCAGACAGTCAATACACATCCTAGCAGAGGACTAAAGATACATAGCATACAAAAATGCCTACTTCTAAAAGTGGCATTTCTAAAATAGTAATAATAAATCTGCTAACACCAATACGCAGCATTTATCACCACTATTCCAAACATACCAAACTTGATCATGCTACCCCTCTCATGTCAGGAATTACCACTGAAGCACATATCAGGGAATCCCCAATGCACCCTTTGAGAGGGCAGCCTTACAGCAGTGAGAAACCAAATAGGCTGTTTGTCACACTCCCAGCACCTGCCACACAGTTAAGGCAAGGGCCTACCTTAGGGGTGACTGATATGTAGTAAAGGGGAGTCATAGACGTGGCAACCACTTTATGTGCCACGTCACAGCGGCAGTGAACTACGCGCACAGGCCCTGCAGTGGCAGAGGCCTGAGACAGGTTTGAAAAGCTACTTTGTTGGGTGGCGCAAGCAGCGCTGCAAGCCCACCAGTGGCATTTAATTTACTGGCCCTGGGTATATGGGATACCACTGTACAAGGGACTGACAGGTAAATTAAATATGCCAAACAGGTGTAGACTAATCTTACCAAGTTTACCATAGAGAGCACATGCACTTTAGCACTGAACAGCAGTGATAAAGTGCCCAGAGTCCTAAAACCACCAACAACAGGTCAGACAAAATACAGGAGGAAGGCAAAAAGTTCTGGGATGACCCTGCAAAAAGGGCCAAGTCCAACAGATATCAAACAAACATATACACAGTTTGGAGGCAAGCTGCCGTTTAGTGTTTCTCTGCTGTTTAATAGTTGGAATACATGGGTGCTTGGACACATGCTGTGCAGGGGTGTTCCCCCCAATGGACTGAGGTGTGGAGTCTCTGGAGGAACTACAGTGGGCCCTTAACTACCGCTGCAGATCGGACTGCTTGTGCCCCCACAACTCTCTGCTCTTGCTCAGTGTAGGTGGAGCGGGTCCCAGGATACTCGCATGTGGATGCCCTCTGTAGACCTTTGGACCCCTCTGACAGTTCCCTCGCCGGTCTGCGTTTTGGCTCCCCATTGGTAGAGGTGGTGGAGGGCACAAACAACAGGAATCCTCACCACCAGCCCCCAAACGCAGGCACTGCGATCCTGACTGCTACACTCAACACTGACGGCAGCCATGGGGGACACTATGAACTCTCTTGGGAAGGTTACTCCCGGCCCCGTGGAGGCCTCCCCCTCAGATAACCTGGACAAGATACTGGCATACCATAGCAGAATCTAGGGAGGCCTTTGAGGCCAAGTTTGATAAATTTACTTAGGATATAGTTATCCTTAGGGAGAATCAACAGAAACTCTCTGAGAGGATACACATGAATACCCAAGTCATTGCTGAACCATGGCTATCTGCCCAATTCACTGCAGAACAAATGCAATTGATTCTGGACCGGTTACGTATTGCAGAGAGAAGCCAGATGATGCGGTGGGCTGCTCTCGTTGCAACAATGTGCAGATTGTTGACACGCCAGAGGGGGCGGAGTGGGGCATCCCGGTCACATTCCTGGAGAGTTGGATCAAATGTGATGTTGTGCCTGATGTGTTTTCCCTGCATTTTATGCTTGACCAAATGCATAGGGTACTGGCTTGGTGCCCCCATCGGGTGCCCCGCCCCGGTTCATGGTTGCCAGATAATTGAATTATCGAGACTGCGATGCGATCCTGAGAGCTTCCCGTGAGAAAGGCACTTTCTGTCTTGACAACGCAAAGGTGATGTTTTTCCCTGATTACACACTATCGATCCAAAAGCAAAGGGTTTCATTTACAAAGGTCAAAAAGAAATTGCTTGAACTGGGACTTAAGTATGCCTTACTATTTCATGCCAAGTTAAGCATTTTGGATGGCCAGCAGACTCATTTCTTCATGTAACTGGAGGTGGCATGGGACTGGATGGAGACTTTTGATAAAACAGGTACCTGGCTGTGCCCAGTCTCTGTGCCGGTCTACCCCTATGCTGCACCGAATCACAACCACGGTCCAGGGCATGCCACAGCATACCATCACTTGCAGTTAGATGGAGCAGTGGAATGTGGTCACTACGGTAGCCTCCGTGCAAGGACTTTCAGCATCGCCACAGTTGCTTTCAGCAGACACTGCTATTTGCAGGGAGGATCCCTCGCCGAAGGAACCTGGGATGATCCCCGCTACCTGTAATTACCCTCTGACACTGTCTCCACGCTACTCCTTTTGAACTGGGTGTTGTTGGCCTTCAGCTCTCTCCACGCTTTTTGGGGTCACCCGTGGAGTCCCTGCTGGCCCACTGCCATATGACTCCTACTATGTAGCAGGATTCTACGGCACCCCTCCTCCATTCAACTCCATTGGCGGACTCGGGCATCCCGATCTGTGTCGGCCACCATACCTTCCCCCGATTCTTAATACTGCACTGATCTCTACACTACTGAAGCCCCATAAAGATCCTACAGATTTGGCGTCCTATCGCCTAATATCTATTTTGAATACAGACTATAAAATCCTAACCAAACTACTTGCTTGTCACTTATTACCGGAACTTCCGGGTTTAATTCACAAAAATCAGGCGGGATTTATACTGAGTCACAATACCTCTCTGAACCTCAACATGCTCTAGCATATTAAGAACTAGTTGGCTACTTCCTTTCTCAATGTGGTCTGCATTTTGTTGGATTTGGAGAAAGACTTCGATTTCCTGCATTGGTACTATATGCATAAAGTGTTGAGGTTATTCAGGATAGGACCACTCTGGCAAACATTTATACAAATTCTATACTCAGCTCCTTTGGCTCAGGTAAAAACTGGGAGGTGCATTTCAGCACCATGGCCCTTAGGTAGGGGCACTCGACAGAGTTGTCATCAGTCACTATTATTGTTTGGCATTGGTTATGGAGCCTTTGGCGGCCTGGCTTCACCTTCTGGGGGTGACTTGGGGAATATCACTAGATGGCGCCACTCACATCATGCCCCTGTATGCAGACGATCTTCTCTTGTATGTCTGTGACAGCAATGCTGAGGTATCTGACATTGTGTAGATCTTCTTGGAGTTTGCTTCTATTTCGGGTCTCAGGATGAATTGGGCCAAATCCTGCATATTTTCTTTATACCATGGATGGTGACCCCTGTGCCCCTCTCAGTTAGATCCTAGGCTGCAAGCAATTGTCACCCAATACATTTCGATACCTGGGTATCAATATTTATCATACGCCTGCGGATCTACGTGATGGCAACTTGGGCACTCCGCTCACAAATAACTTTCTGGTCATCCTTGCCCCTCTCAGTGGTTGGCCATGTTGCCCTGGTGAAAATGGTCATGTTATTATTTTGCTAACCTCCCCCTCCTCCTTCCACGTTCTGTTTTTAGGCATCTGGACTCCGCCTTGGTTATGTTAATTTGGGGGTCCGGATGACATAGGGTGTCACTTGCTACACTGAAACTCATGGTAAATGCGAGAGGGCTGGCTCTCCCAGATTTTGAACGATACTACTTAGCTGCATAGTGGGACTGCCCTTGCCCATATGGCGTTTCTGTGTGGGACATTTACGACACTGGCATGTAGCGGGTATCTCATTCACAGGCGATCTCTCCCATAACAATGAGATAATAAAATTCCAGGCCCTGTTGACGGACTTTGATCTTCCATCCAGACAGTTCTTTTCCTGTGAACGTATTCTCCACTCCTTTCACCCATTATTTCACACCCAACTCTGCAAACTCCGACATATGAGGTATACCAGGTGCTCTCAAAGCAAGAACGTGGGGGAAACAGATTTGGTGGCTTTATAGAGCATTGAAACATCAGTCTGATGGGTCTCGCCTATCACTTCAAACCGCATTGGAGACAGACCTTGCCAGACCCTTCCATGACATTAAATGGACTAGGGTGCTGGAATACCCTCATAGGGTATCTAGAGGGGCTTAATTCAAATATATCAAATCCAATGTCTTGAATAGGGCCTACCTCATCCCGGCCCATATAAATAGGATCGTCCCTTCATTGAAAGTTCCCTGCCCTTGGTTCATAACTCACAACTTGCTCATGCTCTGTACCCTGTGCTTCACCCCTGTGCTTCCAGCTATTTCTACCCTGGAAGCTCAGTGTGCAATGGCTTTCAACTGTCTTTTCTCCTGAAGTCCCACTTTTTCCAGTTTTGTCTTCTTAATCTGATTCCAGGCTTGTTCCCTGATTCCTTGTATTTTGGTCTCACTTTATTTTATTGCTCCCTACTCTCTCCTTTGTTACTTTGCCTTCCCTGGTTCTGTTACTTCTTGTTACTACATCTCTGCCCCTCCATACGTGTGATTCTGTCCCTCCTTACATTTGGTTCTGACTGCACACTCCCTGTCCTGGGTGGATTGCAGATTCTGAGTCTTGGATTCTTGTTCCATTCACTGCGTTGTTTGTGCCAATCCTGTCCCTATTCCCTGTTTGTTTGCAGGTTCCCTTCCTTGGCTTTCATTGTTTTATTTCCACACCACGAGTTCAGTTTTGTCCTTGTTCTTGAATCCGGTCTTGCATTTCCCTGAGCTCAGTGTTCCTTGTTCTATTTCCTTTTGTCCTGTTGTGTTTGTGTTGGTCTTTGTTGTTATCACTGAGGGTGTTAGTGAGATTCTGAGGCTTGGTGCCTCTCCACAAAGACTCGCTCAGCACTCTTTTCCCATAAAAGCTGCTGGGTGTGTTCCCTGACTCTGTGAGAGCAACTGTTCCCTGCCTTTTGTACAATGTGTTCCTCTTGCAGAGATTTCCCAAGGAGCACACAAACTATCACGTAAGATAGGTTATTACTTGTGCTATAGTTTGTACGGTCATCTAGCCTTCTCATGATTTATAGTTCAATGTATGTCTTGTCTACATAGTTGTGTGTTTGCAGGAATTATAATATTCAGTTCCATGGACCCAATCCTGGCCTGTTCAAGTCCACAAATTCTGTCTTGCCCTTTCCCGTTCCACCGTTCAAGCAGCTCTGTTGTGTATACTAAAACTCTTCTGTTGAATTACCCTATCTTTGGTCAGGTCAGACTCTGCTTACTTTTAGTTCTCTTCTGATCTCCATCGAGTTCCCGAATGGCCCATCCTATTCAGACCGTCGGTCATCATTACTTCTTCCACATTGCTTCTACTCCACTGCTACCCCATACCATAACTTGACCACCTGATCTTAACATTAAAATTCTCATTACTTTGACCCAGTTGCTTGGACCATTTCACTAAAAGTTTGATTGAACTACCCTTCACTCCAACAACATCATTTCTATACTAACCTTAAGAAATGCTAAATATTTATCTTGATTAATATTAATAAAGTTTATCAAATAGCTAATCTTATTAATATTAACTTATATTACAGTAATTTAGGGATGGTCTCTCCTTCGCACTTCAGGGGTAAAATCGACTCCATTTTTTACTCATTTGGTTACTGTGGTAATTTTCTGCCAGCCACCGGTCAAGATAATGTGAACAGTTTCCGATAAGGACTTGTCTACTAATAGCTTCGAGTTTTTTCCCCTGATCCACGGCACTAATAAAAGACCTTATTCTAACCACCAAGTCAGGTTCTCCAGACGATCCTTGTCCGCCCTCAGTTATTGAGCTAGTTTCTGACATTATTGCAATCCACCTTTCAAACATATTCAATAATATGTTTAGAACTGGTATCTTTCCATCCCAATGGAAGCGAGCCTCCATCCTGCCTTTACTGAAAAAAATCAATTTGGATCCTGAAGACCCGGCCAACTATCAACCTATTTCCAGGCTTCCTTTCCTAGCAAAAATAGTCCAGAAAGTAATGAACACTCAATTTAATCAATTCATTAAGGACTCCAACTGCCTGGTCCCTACTCAATTCGGATTTAGATCCGAACATAATACAGAGCCTGCCCTGATCAAGGCCACTGATGAGCTCAAATTCATCCTAGATAAGGGGGGATCAGCCGCCCTTATCCTGCTGGACCTGTCTGCGGCGTTTGACACGGTGGATCATTCCACCCTAATCCACCGTTTGGAAGCAAAAGGTATAAAAAAATCTTGCCTTGAAGCTACTCTCATCCTTCCTGTCAAACAGGGAAAACAATCAACTTTGACGCCTTCTCATCAAGCTCGTTCCGCTTGCCCTGCGGGGTTCCTCGGGGATCCTCTCTTAGCCCAACTCTTTTTGATATATACATCACAGATCTTGCTCCCCTGGTCGCATCCTTCGAGTTTTCCCTCACTTCCTATGTGCACGACACGCAAATTGTGTTATCAGCCTCCAACGATGCCAACCACACTGGTCTTCGCATCCACGACTGTATGAAACTTATTAGTGGCTGGATGAACAAACACCACCTTAAGCTTAATGCTGGAAAGACCGAGGTGTTCTTACTCGGCAATAACTCTAACTTCTGGACTGCCCCGTGCTGGCCTGGTGACATGGGTCCCCTTCCCGTACCCACCAGGAAAGCCAAGAGTCTTGGTGTCATGATTGATGACCGCTTTCTTTTGGGCAATCAAATCAACGCAGTGGTCTCATCCTCATATAACACCTTGAGAATACTAAAAAAAAATCACATCTTTCTGCCCACCTCAGTCAGGAAGTCAGTTATTTCCACACTAGTATTATCCAAGATCGATTACTGCAACGGCCTTTACATCAGCCTGCAAGCTCAATATCTGAATAAGCTGCAGATTCTTCAGAATTCGGTGGCCAGACTCCTACTGGACTTGCCTAGGTACCACTCTGTCTCCTCTGCTCTTAAGGATCTTCACTGGCTGAGAGTCAAAAACAGAATCAAGTTTAAGGCCCTCTGCCTTACGTATAAGGCCCTCCATGACTCAGGACCTTCCTTTCTGAAGAAAGCCTTATCATGGTACACTCCTACAAGAAACCTAAGATCAGCAGGCTCTTTCAGAGTAAATGCCATTACATTTAAAAAATCGAAATGGGGTGGCAATTGCTTTGTGGTTAGAGCTGCAACATCCTGGAATCTCCTTCCACTCAATCTTAGATCAGCTCCTTCCCTGCCCCAATTCAGGAAACTTCTAAAAACTTGGCTCTTCAACCAGTAGGTCGTCCCTTGCCTTATCGCTGCCTACAAACTCAGCGCCAAGACACCTTCGGGTATCCGTTGCGCTTTACAAATAACTTAACATAACATAACATAAATATTAAGTATGTATATAAATACCTGTATACAATTATTTTGCTTTCAATTAATATTAACTTTTTTTGCTATTACGAAAGGGTAAGATAACTATTACCAGTGCCCATTACAAGTGATGTGGTAAATTCTTCTTATATATTAGATGCTTATTTTAGCTAATTTATTCTAAACCTTTAATTTGTTTTTTTTTAATTACTATTTAAACTACTGATGCACTTACTCTAAATTCAAATTCCAGATGCCTTATTCGAAGTAATGGTATCTACAATGCTAAGTATCTTGTCTTCCTGGTGTTCTGAAGTCACGTGACAGGAAGCAGAGGCAGACGCTGCAGGGGCGGGCACTGAAGGAGCTCACTGAGCGGACCCAGTGGCAAGTGAGCATAGAGAGATTTTCTGGAGGCACATTAGTGTAACACGCAGGAGGGGCACCGAGGAGAGAGACGCAGCAGAGGGGAACAAGTACAGCCTCACTAATTTAGTATGAGTCTGGTATCCCGTTTCTTAGAGCTCAGTCTCAATAATTTAGTGCGAGCCCCATACCTGGGTGCACAGCTCCTCTCACTGGTTGCGGGTTTCTTGCAATGTTGCTAGTCTCTTTCATTGGGGCCAAAGTCTTACTCATTGGATGTGGGTTTTCAGAGTCTCACTCTTTGGGAGTGAATATCACATCTTGGAGCACAACACTCAGTGCAAGTCTGAAGTCTTGGAGTATAGTCTCGCTCATTGGGTGTATGTCTCACTTCTTGGAGCAGTGTCTCACTCATGGAGTGTGAGAAGCACACCTTGTTGCACAGTCTTTTATTGGATGTCTCACTCATTGTGTTTGACTTTCACTTTTTTAGAGCATTGTCACTCTCGTTGAATCTTGCGTCTTCGAGCACAGTCTCACGCAGCGGGTGTGAGTCTCATACCGTGGTCTCACTCATTGATATGAGACCCACACCTATAAGTAGTCTTTTTCACTTGGTGTGAGTCATACTTCTTAAATCACAGACTAATGTTGCCATTGATTTTACAGATGGTTCAAAATCATTCAGTTCTCATTCTTGTAATCTCTTAACTGAGGTCTCTGCTCTGCTACAGCCTGGTTGGGAGAGGGGTCATGCAGAGGACAGGTAATCAAAAGATACTTCTACTTAGGACAATCAGACAGAAAATTGGGCATCTTTTGAGAAAATGTGCATTACTGTGAACTCTGCCAGTGCCCTTCTTAAGGGATAAACTCTAGTGAAACAGTAACAGTGAAAACTATGCACCACTGACGATGTCAATTGTGGAAGCGTCCCTGTCTACCCGCAGACAGCACACACACCAAGTCTAACTCGCAGGCCCTCTCTGTTCCCCGAAAAGTCAACAGGAAATGCAGACAGAAGTCAGTCTCGTCTGAGGTGGGGTAGAGTTTATTTTAATGACATACAAAAGGTTCCAACCTGAGATTCCCTGAATCTCTAAGCAGGTAATAGAAACAAACCAGCAGTGCAAACAGACAATAGTGACAATTAGAGGCTACCTCTTTTCCCACTGGTTATCACAGATTCCAATCTATTACCCACAAGGCATTGTAACGACACAGAATAAACAAACAGTGCAACATCAAATACAGTGATAATTAGACTAATGAACTAGTACTCGCTTAGAGCATTAGAAAGCACTCTTGTCATTCCCATGCATCCAACCATGGAACTTGACGCAAACCCAAAATTACAAAGATTTGTGGACATGAGTTTGCGCCAAAATGGAGGACCTACCTGAACCTGGCATAACGAAGACACACATCTTAATTTCTCCTTGTTATTTCCTCTTTGCATGTGTGCAGCATTCTGCAGCACACATGCAAAGAGGAAAAAGCCTCAACGGATGGTTGTGGTGCAGGAAGGTGCTCCTCCTTCCTGCACAAAAACTATCATTACCATAACCCAGGCCCCTTTGCACCATGGTGCAGTAGTGCCTGCTTTGGCTGTAGGCAGCACACAGGGCACCAGTGCAAGGAGAGAGCAGAGCTGCCCATGTCTTTGTAGATATGGCGCAGTCCTGCTCTCTCCCTCTCACTCAATGCAGCAAAGAATCTTCCCTTGCTGTGCTCGTTGTGTGCAATATTCGTAAACATGCCCCTAAATGTTCTCCAAGATATGTGTGCTATTGATAGTGGCAACATTTAGGCTATTTTCACAAATGGCAACAAAACTGGCTGCCAGCCTGGGCCCTATGGCCATGTTATGAGGAAAGGAAAGAAAAGAAAACGTATACTGTAATGGCAAGACAATAATGTGACGCTGATAAGTAAGCACAGCAAAAATGTCTGACATGAGTTTGATGAAGGAGGCTGCACATTTTCACAAAAAGTAGAATGTCTTTGCTGAGGGAAACATGGAGCTCAGGCTAGAGTACCTTTCGAGAGGAAACAGACTAAAAAAAATCAGATGTAGCTTTCTCAGACTAAACCGGCAAAAAGGTTCTCCAGTTACAGTGACTGCAGCCCTGGAGAGAACACCGCTCTAAATGTTGATAAAGGGCTGGTGCGCTCATGGGAATCTGCCTGGAGTTGCTGGTCATCTGAAACATTAGCATCCAGATGGTTGGCTCGGTCCTGTGTGGATGTGTCACACCTATATTCATAAAACATAAACAGCAATGGACTACAGTGAAATACCAGAAATGGGAGAGGGTTCCGTTTAAACAATTCCTGCTGTGGCATCACGGAGGACTCTCCAGGTTGAAAGTTTTACTTCCCAAAGTCTCTATTGTTGTTCATGTGAACTCCATTTGCACCCCAACAGTTGCTTCTTATCCACGTTGTCCTCTTATCTCTAGTGGTGGACAAGACGGGTCAACGGGCGACCATGCCGACGGCGGCAGATGATGAGTGTCCTACGACCTGCTGTTTGAATGTGTGGCAAGTGTGGAGGTCAGGACTCAGAAGATACACTATTCAAAAGGAAATACTTGTTTGCCAAAAAGTGCAGTCCGTGCAATGAGAAATAAAAGAAGCGCTACAGACATGCTCAGGTGTTTCGGAGCACTATGTCCTCTATACAAGGAATGATTTATAATGAGCACAGTGCTTGCCAGGTAGAGGTTTTTAAAAATGGAATTCATTGTTCAATGTGAGTAACAGATATGGGAATCTATTGCGGCCATCAGAGGATGGTCGGCCTGCCCCTGGATTGCCCTTTGGTCATCATGGTGCTACCCCTTGCTTCTGCTGTTCTCAGGGGTCTTGATGGCAGCAGCAGGAAACGGAAGTTAGGTAGGCTGGTGTAGCCATGTTTGCTGTTTGTAGCTTACAAGCTGGTCTTTCCCCTAGCCACTCGACAGAAAATAGGAGGCTCTTGAGGGGCTAAGAATGGGCCAAAAGGTAATCGTTGTGATCTCATCAGGGGTCAAAGGGCGCATGATGTCACCAGCCCTACCCCTGCCATTTTAGTGAGTTGTCGTCCATGGAGGCAGCAGAGTGATTGTTTTTGCCAACCCCCACACTGTCCTGCAGCGCTGCTTTTCAAATAAAGATGTCCGGAGCTGTATAACTGGAGGCTGTTGCCTGCAGGTCACAAGCAAGTGTTTCCGGGATGATATCACAGACACATCCGTCTGTCCTAGCATGGCGGGCAGCACAGCAGGGGCCGAGAAGAGTGGGCTCATTATCAGTTCAGGCATTTCTCTTGGTGATAAGCTTCTTTGCAATATATTCTTCAATCCAGGGAGTGCCGGGTTTTACACAGGGTCCTGGAAACACGTGATTTTTAAGCTCCAATCTGCAGAGTAAGAAAAATGGTGTCAGTGCTGATAATCCACCAACATGGTGCAACCGCCACCATGTTAACGAAACATTAGTTGTTTTGTTTGACTGCAGACGCTTCAGTGCATGCATGACGAACACGTATAACAGAAAGCGTGTCTGAGCACAGGCTGCACAGAGTGTGAGTATCAATAGGCAAAAACAAGCATTCGCAAAGCCAATAGGTCTCAACTTTGAGACCTATTGGTTTTCTCAATGGTTTTTACCATACCTTACAACACCCCAGATGCTGCGCAGCATGGCTAAATAAGATTTAAAAAATCCTATTACACGGCTGGCCATGTCATTTTGTAGGCGCATGCAGAACACATGCTCACGCCTACAAACTGACGGAAGTTTTTTAAAATTTATTTTTGCCGAACCGATTTGGACTGGCAAAAAAAACCCAAGGAAATGAGAGTGACAATAAAGCCAACCAATTGTAAACAATGGGCAGACTTTAAGCCCACTCTAAGTTTTTGGCCAGATCACACTAGGGTTTCTTCAAACAGACAACTGTGCTGGCTGGTACGCTCAGCCTAAAAAGGTAGATTCTGCCAGGTTTCACATATTTGTGAAATATTTCACCCAGCCGTAGACACCACATTTTCATTATTCCTTTACTCATAAAAAATACCAAAACTAAAATCATTTGCATTTCAGTATAGAAAGCTTGTCAATAACCAGTATGTGTTTCTATACACCACAAGAATTCTCAGTGAGTAACTGCTATGAACTTAGGGCTTGGGCATATCGCAAGTGCAGAATTGGGGGAAAAACTGACACTGGAAAATACTGCCCGATCTCGGGTTGAATTTTGGAACTATCACAAGTTCCACATCGTGCATCGGAGAAAATGTACAAAATTGGATTTTTAAACGCTGCTTTACTCATACACAATTTCCTCCTGGCTGGAGCGGCAGAAAAATGCAAGTCCAAAATTTCAGCCATTCATGTGGTGTTCGCTAAGTGTGGAACCAGGTGCAAATAATTTTTTTGCTCACCTGAACACTTGGCAAAGCAGTCGGAATAAATCTGTTAATCACATTAAACAAATTACAGTAGTACTAAAGCAATGATCATAGAATATTGCTCACTAGGGGATAGATTGACATGTTATCATTACCACATGGCATAAAAACATGCGTTGATTTTGAGGAAACTTATAAAACGAATAAGAAACGATTTAATATTAGATTTTATATTCTCACAATAATGCATTTATTGACTGAGTGGAAACTCTCCCCCACAATCGAGTCAAATTATGGACTTGGTGAATACTCATTAATGACCTCACAATGCTGGAAGGTCTCGGAGATGGCCTCGCAGAAATCACGGTGGAAACAGAGGACACGTTTGTGTAATAGTCCCATATATGGCCGGTGTCTTTGATAATCCTTTAAAAGTGTTCTTAATCACAAATTCTACAGAAGGTACAAGACCACACGTGCCACATTAGGTACTGCATCACAGATACAACATAGTATGCTTCTCTACAGAGCGTGTATGATCACAGATACTACATTTTATTTTTGACCGCAGGCACTAGAGGGCTTTTTACAAGCCCCTATTGCTACCACAACATCACTTTTAACGATGTTGTGTTGGCGATAGGGTTTACGCCTTATTTACAAGGCAGCGTTAAGCCACTTAACGTGGCTTAATGCTGCCTTGCAAATAAGGCACCCTTTCATGCTATCCTTAGCGTGAAAGCTCCGGGTAATGGGTGTTGTGATGGGCGTTCCACCGCAACACCCATTAATTTTGATGCTGCCCCATATTTACAAAGGTGGCGTAAATATGGGGCAGCGACAAATTTAAGACCAGGGAAAATCTTGTCTTACCCTGGGGCAACGAGGAGAAATGTTTATTTCTCCTCGTTTGTTGCTATTTCAATGTGTGCTGTGTGCACCACACATGGAAACAGCAAAATACCATTGATTGTTGATGTGCAGGAAATGACGTTTTGCAACTTCTATGTGTGCTGCATTAAGCAGCACACATAGAAGTTTCAAATAGCCATTTCAGATTGTTTATGTGCAGCAAGGGACACCTTCCCGCACATAAACAATTACTCACCTCAATGCAGGCACCCTTGCACTATGGTGCAAGGGTGCCTGCATTGGCGCTAGGCAGCTAAATTTAGCGCTAGCGCAGGGGGAAACGCAGGGCTGCACCATATTCTTGTAAATATGGTGCAGCCCTGCGTTTCTAAAGGGACGGAGCTTGTCGTTAGCCTTCTTGGCTTAACGACACGCTTCGCCACTTGCCTTGTGAATGCCCCTGCGTTTTATCGCAGGTATATGAGTCACTGTTTAAGCACAAATTGTAGGCCTGTTGACAGAACCCAGAACATGTACTCGGCCAAAGACCCTACACATACACTAGTGTGTGGTTGACAACAGATAGCGCAGAATGCATGACCACAGATACCACAGGGTGTGTTCAGTCATCAGACATCGGTGTCACATGGTGTGTATTGACAGATATGTCAGTGTGCTTAGCCACAGATACCTGAGAATCCCTGACTACAGATGCCACAGCACATGCTAAACCCCAGATACCACAGTGTGTGAGTGACCACAGATAACCACAGAGGGGCAGATTTACAAGCCCCTTGCGCCAATGATGCGTCACTTTTTGTGACGTACCGGTGGCGCATTTTACTGCTCCATATTTACAAGGACAGGAAAAGCCACCCTGCATGACTTTTCCTGTCCTTGTAAATATGGCCCCTTTACACGCAACACTTTGCGTGAAAGGGGCGTTCCATGGGTGTTGCTGTGGGTCTTCCCACGCAACACCCATGGAACCAGACACATTTCCAGATTTACGAGGAATCGCAAATCTGGAAATGCGTGTGAATGCTACGCCTCCCCAGGGGAGGCGTAGGCGTAGGGAGGCGCAACGAGGAGAAATGTATTCATTTCTCCTCTGTTTTTTTTCCTCTTTCTATGCGTGCTGCATTCTGTAGCACACAAAGAAAGAGGAAATCACCTCTAATGATTGTTTATGTGCAGGAAGGGTTCCTTTCCTGCACATAAACAATCATTGAAACAATGCCGTTCTTCAACTTCTATGTGTGCTAATGCAGCACACATAGAAGTTGAAAAACAGCATTTCAGATTGTTTTTGTGCAGGAAGGGAACCCTTCCTGAACAAAAACAATCTCTCCACGACGCAGGCATCCTTGCACTATGGTGCAAGGGTGCCTGCGCCGGCGCATGGCAGCAGTTTGTGTGCCAGCGCAGGGGGAAGCAAAGAGATGTGACATGTTGTAAATATGTTGCATCCCTATGCTTTGAAAGTGACTCAGTGCAGCGCAGCCAAATGGCTTGCAGCACGCACTGAGTCACTTTCTTGTAAATCTGCCCCAGAATGTCTGACCACAGATACTGCAGTGTATGCTCCGCCAACAGACATCTGTGCCACAGCGTGTTTTTTGTCAGATATGACAGTGTGCTGGCCCCAGATACTAGAGAATACCTGACTACAGACACCACAGCCTGTGCTAAACCCCATATACCACAATGTTCAGAGGCCTCAGAAACCAGAGAATGGCTGACCACAGTGCAGGCTCGGCCACTGGACATCCGTGTCAAAGCAAATTTATTGACAGATATGTTAGTGTGCTTAGTCACAGATACCTGAGAATACCTGACTACAGATACCACAGCATGTGCTAAACCCCAGATACCACAGTATGCGAGTGACCACGGATAACCACAGAATCCCTGACCACAACTACCTTAGTGTATGCTTGGCCACCGAACATCTGTGGCACCGGGTGTTTATTGTCAGATATGTTAGTGTGCTTGGTCACAAATACCTGAGAATACCTGACTACAGATACCACGGCATGTGGTAAACCTCAGACACCACAGAGTGCCTGACCACAGACACCACAAAGTGCCTGACCACAGACACCACAGAGTGCCTGACCACAGGCACCACAGTGCATGCTCGGCCTCCGGACATTTGTGCCACAGGGAGTTCATGGGCAGGTAAGATGGTTTGCTGGTCCCAAATACCTGAGAATACCTGACTACAGATAAACCACATATGCTAAACCCCATATACCACAGTGTGCGAGAGGCCTCAGCCTCTGCCGAATGGTTGACCACGGATACCGCAGTGTATGCTGGGCCACTGGACATCCGTGCCACCGGGTGTTCATTGACAGAAAGGATAGTGCTTGGCCCAGAGAATACCTGATTACAGACAACACAGCATATGCTAAACCCCAGATACCACCGTGTGTGAGTGGCCACAGATGTCACATTGTATCCCCAGGTGCAGATTGTGTAGTCAGAAGTGGTTGGCACTCACATGTAACCGCGTTGTGAGCAGCTGCGTCTGGATGAGCTGAAGCTAACGATTCTGTTGGGTCTTATCTTCTTTTTCACGAAGGATTCTGTGGGGCAGCAGAGCCCGCCAGACCGGACGTCATCTGTTAGGAAGGAATGCAGACATTACTTGTCCTTCTTTTACTGTCTGTTCCACTGTTTGAGTTCTAATCTGTTTCAAATACATGTTTAAAAACTAAGGCCTGATTGGGAACGAAAAGCAGCCTTTACAAAAAAGTTCAACCCATCTCTCTCTCTCTGTCTCTCTGTCTCTCTCTCTCCCTCCCTTTTTGTCCAGCCTCAGTGGCTCCAGACGCCCCTCTGGGGAAATGCTCGATGGAATAATAAATGGCCTATCAGGCCTTGGAAAACACCCCTCACTCTCGGATCTGTAAATAGCCTGACTAGTCCCCGGAAACTGTTGAGAGCCTCCAGCAAAACAAGTCAGCTTCCTGGGCTCGCTCAAGTGCCCCAAGTCCACTGACGGCTTCTGGCCACAGGTAGAAATCCAGTGAGGCTCTTTCGGCACACACTAGTTGAATAGCACTCACTAGTAGAATAGGCTGCTGTTTCAGCACTCACTAGTTGACTAGCACTCACTAGTAGAATAGGCTGCTGTTTCAGCACTCACTAGTTGAATAGGCTGCTGTTTCAGCACACACTAGTTGAAGAATCTCTTCCTATTGGCCCTTAGCAATGAATGGAACTTGAAAGGGATTGTGCTATAGGCAGGCTTCGATGTACATGCAGAGCCTAAGGACAAACAAAGAATGTAAATAAAGAGTCTGCGTGAGCAGAAGGCTGTGTGACTGAAGATTTGCTGATCCGGGCATAGAAAAGGTCTAGAGGGCCTCTGTGAGCAACAGCTGCTAAAGATAGGCATGGGAGGGAAATAAATAAAAACTTAAGCAGAGGCTGAAGATGAGCATGGAATAGAAACAGAAAGAGTCTGTACTTACTCAGAGCCTGAGTAACGACAAACAGGCTAAGGATGAGCAGGACAGCGCAGACGGAGACGACGGGGCGCATGGCTGCGTCTGAGGACTCACTCCAGGAGCTGATGGCCAACACGAGGAGATCCAGATGGACTCGTGGCTGGGCAGTGGCATGCTCCATCTCCACTGAGTGCGGCTTTATCCCCTCCAGGCCGTGATCTGAGTAGGCGAAGGGAAGGTACCTGTGTGTAGGAAAAACCCAGCAATGGAAGCGGCGCTTGTTAGCCGTCCCACGATGAGTGACCAGTGGGGGCAGGAACTTCCCTAAGATGGAGAGGGACAGTCGCTTCAGCTAATTAAAGAAAGGTGTGAGCTCTTCACAGCAAGCCGGGGAAAGCTGAGGCTTACCACAAACCAGGGGGCGTTGGAGCAAGCAATGTGTCATACTTAAAAATAACAGGCAATTATTAGAGCGCCAAAACACTTTGTAAAATTAGTTACTTAAAAAAAAATCCTTAATGAACATTGAAGTAAAACTAACAGCTTTACAACCTAGAACCTTTAAAATAGTTCACAGTTACAACTTAAATAAAAATGTACATAGAATACAAAAAACATTACACTAAAAAAGAGACAGATGAGGGGGAGGGTGAATGTCATGAACGTTTTTACCATTGGCAAAAATTACTACACCCCAAATTGCCCAGTGGCACGAGCCATGAAATTATAAACAGCTTTCAATCATGAAAGGCTTTGTTTACCTTAATTTACAAAGAACTTTGCAACAGCAACTATTATTGAGACAATTACTACCCAGTGGCCACGGAAGTAGGAGAGCGGGGGCTGCATTGAACAATATCAGTAAACATGATGCTTTAGCTTTAGAAGACAGTCATGGGACACTGATCCGCTCCATAGCAGTCACCTTGATGCTAGGATCATCCACACTATTTCTCTGCTTGGCAAACAGACTGAGGTACAAGTATGTTGACACTAAAACTACACAGACTAAACTTTAAGAATGAAAACTACTGTCCATGACGATACAAGCAAGATCATGCGCAAATGCAAAGAGCCAATTTCAAATTTCCCTTTTATTCATGCACCTCTCCCAACTGTGCTTTTTGTTCAATAATTTTTTCAAAGATAAAAAGTAATATACACAGCAGCTCATATTATTTTGAATCATGCTATATATCATTAGTTCATATTGTTATCACGGTTTTCTACTGCACACTTTGCATGGAAAGATCATTTTTGTTGGGATTACATTTTTTAAGGAGTCTTGAAACAAACACCCCTGCTTATCTTCACAAAGGGTCAAGGGCCTTTGTTTTTTATGCTATTGGTATCTGTACTTGTCTATCCATTTGTTACTACATTGTTAAAGTTGACTATTCTCTAACCTCTTGTGTGAACTGTGTTGTCACATTTTCATAACATGGTGTTCTCATGATCTGGGGAGGTTTCCTTTGCTTTATGACATTCTATAGCAAACAGTGCAGCAGGCTCATTGACCAGTGTTTTTTGCTCTTGGCGTTTACACGAGGAGTTGTCTGTTCCCAGCTTCTTCTACTTTTTTCATGTTAAGGGGTCGATTCCGATCTCAGTCGGAAGGCCTCCGAATCGGATTCGGCTTTACCGGATCCGAGTCGGAGGCTTTGTTTCCGACCGAGTCGTACAGAGGTCCGGATGCCCAAGTACGATGCGAATGAACGCGAAATCGCCGACCGAATCATTTCCGGGTCTGAACCGCTCCGTACGACTCGTTCGCACTCGATTCGTACCGCGCAATGGAGACGTATTACGACCGAGCCAGTACGATGCACGATCCGGACAGCCGGATCGTGTTGGAGCCTCCGACACGTAAACGCTCTGGGAAGCGGACTTCGGGGGTCCGTGCCGGACCCCCCTTCACCCGTAGCCTTACGAGTTGGACACAGGGGGGACCCAAGGGTCCCCCCTATACATGCATGTACGGTGCGGATGGCACCAACGCGTACCCACTACAGGGGGCACCCTTTTGCACAACATACCCATTCAGTCAATGGGAGTCCATGTACGCGTCGTACGACCAGCTCCCATTGACTTCAATGGGAGTCCGACCGAATCGAGTCTGTCAGCATGCGGCTGCATCGTACTCGCTCGCTTGGTGCCAAGGGGCACGAATCGGTCGGAAATCGCTCCGGGAACGTGTCGGACGGAACGGTTTCTGACCAGGATCGGAATCGGCCCCTAAGTCTTACAAGTACGCTTACCAGAATGCCCAGTGGGCCATCCACTTCAAAAGGTAGCAGCAGTTTTTGCCAGACCAACCCGCCATTCAGATGATTTCATTTTGGAGGGAACCAACCTGCATCAAGAGCATTCATCAGTGTGCCCAATCATGTCCCATGATTCCGTGTTTAGCAAGGATGCATATCAGCTGCCCCCTGTGTATTGCTCTCTGCTAGCAACACAGAAAGAGAAAATACATTTAATTCTCTATGGTGTTTAATAGAAACTCAGATGCAACCCGTTCACACCCTAGACATGGCTGTAGAACTAGAGCAACGCTACTTCCAGCAAAGGGGACCAGAAGATCTCCAGGTTTGGAGGGGTTGGTGGTAGGAGGATAAGGGGAATTTCCCCAGGGCTGAATTGTACACTATGCACAAGTTTACGTTGGGCCAATGGGAGCCTAGAGAGCATGTCACATGACATTCCCATTAATACATCTTGAAATCTGCACAAGGTGTTACTTTCCGAACTACTCCTGGAAATGTTTGTAACTAAATATGCAAAGGGTTGTAGGAGTACTACTATGGATGCAGATGTATTACTGATTTTTGTGAATCGCACCTTAAATACTCAAAATCATTCCCTACTTAAAGCTTATTGTTCTTGAGTGCAAGTGATTAATTTGGGGGGGGTGTACCCTTCCAAAAATAAGTACCCTACGCTTATTTTCCTTGGGTTCCATTTTTTTATTCGCATTAAGACTCAAATGACAATAATAGTTTAGGCAGAGCATTACCCTTTCTACTTCCTAGCACTGAATTGTCAATGCAGAGCAGACAACTGTGCCTTCAGCCCCCATCAACACTGAAGCATTAATAATGCACCTCCTGGGTCTTATACCACACACAGACAGAACTGCCTGGGATCTACATGAATATGACCTCCATCAACTCCCTTTGAAACCTCTTTTCCTTCAGTAATATTCTGCCCATGTCATCCAATGCTGCTGGTTGGTCAAGGAAGGCTAAAAATGACCATCTAGTCTTTCGAAAGACTGCGGAGGAGTGGGAGGACTCAAGGAGCTGTCCTTAAAGCCCAGTGCCAAACACACTGTTGCCTGCTCAATTTATAAGAAACTGCTGTGTTAGCTTTTGCCAGCCGTGGCCCGTGCAGGTAAGAGCGGTGTGGCCAGTTGGGGGGGGGGGGGGGTAAGGCGATTTCGACAGACGACAAAATCGTCTTTCGTGGTTGTCTATCGAATACCCCCCCAACCCGGCCCTACCACTCTTACCTGCACGAGCCGCAGCTGCCTTTTGCAGAGTCTCTTCAGGCTCCACCAGCAGTAAACCCTGACCCAGCAGTACATCTTCCACAGGGCTGCTGGGTCACAGTTTCTGTGCTGTTCATCTTACTATCCAATATCTGCTATGCGAGAGATGGTGGAAACGGGCAGGGAAATTGTTAATCCACATTAGGGCTATTTATGTTTTGCACAAAAACCTCTGCTTTGAGAGTTTATTTTCTCTGAACAAAATTGGTGGCTGAGCAGGTACTTTTACGATTGTGTTCGCTCAGCAAACTTTACTGCTGTGAAGGGATCTGCAGTCATGGTAGCTCCCTTCACAGCAGAGAGATCCCTGCTAAGCAGGAAATACTATGTATTGTGATGTGAAGTTGTAAGATATTAGGTAATTAGTTAAGAGGGGTGTGAGTCCATCTCCAGTAATAAACACAATCCTTGTAAGTGAGAACCAAACGTCATTAAACTTGTGCTTAACCCTCTGGTAGCTTGGAACAAAAATGGTCAGGCTTAACTTAGAGGCAATGCGTACAGCAGTTATGCAGCACACAAACAATAATAAAGTGAAAAAACAACACAAATAAACTCCAAAGCAATTGAGAAAAGTAGAATAAAATGTTATGAGTCTACTAGTAGCATTCAGTTTACAGGCCCTGTGTATATATAGTACCATCTTCTAAACACTTAGGGCCCGATTCCGATCTCGCTCGGAAAGCCCTCCGTACGACTCGGATCCGGAGGGCTTTCCGAGCGAGACGTGCTCCGGGAGTCCGAACGAGCGAGTACGATGCAGCCGTATGCTCACGGACTCGGTTCGCTTGGACTCCCATTGAACTCTATGGGAGCCTGTGTACAGACGCGTACACAGGCTCCCACAGCAGAAAAGGTGTGGGTGGGGAAAAGCGTACACCCTGTGGCGGGCACCCCATGGTGCCCGCCACACTGTGCATGCTTGGATCGGGGGGACCCATTGGCACCCCCGTGATAGTTTCGGAGGTCCCCGGGTGAAGGGGGGCCTGGTACGGCCCCCCGAAGTACGCTTCCGACAGCCATTTCATCTAGCTGAGACCGACTCGAAGCAGCTGTCCGAATCGTGCATCGTACTCGCTCGGTCGGAAATCGGCTCCATTGGTCGGCACGATTCGTCTACAAATGAGACGAACGTAGCGGTTCGGGCCCGGAAACGATTCGGTCGGTGCGTACGCGATCTTCGCATCGTACTTGGTCGTTCGGACCTGTGGACAATTCGGTCGTAAACAAGGGCTACGAATCGGATCCGGTAAAGCCAAATCCGATTCGGAGGCCTTCCGAGCGAGATCGGAATCAGACCCTTAGAAGTAAAATAAATTTACCAATCATGTGTAAGCCAATTTGCTATGTTTAGAAGGGAGAGCACAAGCACTTTACCACTGGTTAGAAGGAGTAAAGTGTGCAGAGTCCTAAAAGCCAACACAAATAGGCTAAACAAAGGAAGGCAAAACTCTAGGGTAACCCTGCAGAAAGGGCCCCGTCCAACAGTGGGGCCCTAACATCATTTGAAAATGAATACTTGGGATGGAATCCTGAGTAATTAGATAGGAAAATACCCAAAAAGTGAAACTTCCAGTGTCACATGGTCAAATGAAAGGTGAAGGGTAGCTGCTGAATATAATGTGCTAAGTCATGTTAATACATTTGTAGAATACAACTGTTACTGCAAGGGTGTCTTGACACTGTATAAACTATTGACTAGAGGAAAAGATGTGTCACTGGTTGCATGAATTAGCTAGTGAAAAAAAAACGCCAGGGGTAGCAGAAGTGACATCGAATACCCTCTGACCTTAATGACATCACAGTAACTGACATCATGTACCCCTTGACTCTGATTTCTCTTCCCAGGAAGGCACGTCGCTTGACCCTAACATCACAGCAATTGATATCGCAGAAGTTCCATAATAATTGAATGATTAGTATAACAACATAACATAGAGAAATGTCTGTTTTAGATAACACCTGTATTATGGTGCTTACTTGATCTTTGACATTTCTGGCGCATAATGCTTGCTGTGAATTGTAGTGAGTGATCAAAGCAAGTAAGCTGGGCGTCTTCTAGGGGAGATCTCTTTTCGAGAAAAAGTTGAAAAGAATGGGGTGAACTATTGCATTTTAAAGTACAATTTTCAAATACATTTGCTAAAATGCCATAGGCACAGAAAGGGCACTCATTAAATACTCTTACCCTCTTGGTGTGCCAAGCCAAGGAAAACCTGACTTAACTCAGGAGTTGACCCCATTTTTTTCCGAAATGTGCTATGAGTGCACCCATATGTCAAAAGTCACTTCCATTGTGAAGGGCCAACATTTTTAATTCGGTGCCCCTATATTCCATGGGGGCCCTTCCTATTAAAAATGACATAGAATATGCCAGTTTCAGAATTTTGCAATTCATGTTGTCCATAAACCATAGGTAACCTTTATTTGAAAAACTACCTAAATATGTCAGGGCCAGCACTTTGTCATGGCTACCACCCTTCAATATGTCAGGTTGTCTACCTTTATGCCAAGAATTTGCTCCAGTGTGCTTGTACCAGCATTTTGCCACTGGTGTCGACACACCAAGAATTTCCTCAAGAATGCCAGTATTTTTCCACAAGTGTCATACATGCCACGAATTTCCTCTAGTATGCCAGTACCAGTATTTTTACACTGGTGCCATTTATACCAATAATTACCCCAGTGCCAGAATTCTGTCAAAGGTATCTGGTATGCTAAAGATTGCATCAGGTATGCCAGTGCCAGTATATTGCCCTTGGTATCTCTATGAGAGAAGGATCACTGACAGAATATCGACGGACCGAATATCGACCTACAAGAATATCGAGTACAGAATATCGATGGACAGAATATCAACATCCTATCTCTACAAAGGTAAGTACAAAAATATCGAAACCAAAATATCGTTGTTTAAAATATCGTTGTTTAAAATATCGATTTTTTTAAATGTCTTAAAAATAATATAAAATTAATTAAATAATAAATATAATTAATAAAAACATAGGTAGAATTATTTAAAAAAGTTAAAAATGATAAATAATAAATGTAATATATAAAAAAAATAAACATAAATATTTAAAAAAATTATATATATATTAACTTAATAATATTAATAAATAATTATTTTATTAATTATAAAATGTTAGAAACATAATAAAAATTATAAATACATATATATATATATATATATATACATAAACCTGTAATATAAATATAAAAATAAAATATATATATAATAAATTAAAATATTAAAATTAATATTCATTTGTAAAAAAATATTTTACACTACATTAACTATAACAGTAGGGAAAATGTTGGATAGCGTAGGGGATACAATTACTATTCCCACTCCAGAGAGTGCAACAGTAGGGAAAGTGTTGGATAGCGGAGGGGAATAATTAACTATTCCCACTCCAGCAAGTGCAACAGTAGGGAAAGTGTTGGATAGCGGAAGGGAATAATTTACTATTCCCACTCCACGGAGTGTAACAGTAGGGAAAGTGTTGGATAGCGGAGGGGTTAAAATTACTATTCCCACTCCAGTAATTGCAACAGTAGGGAAAGTATTGGATAGCGGGAGGGTAAAAAGTACTATTCCCACTCCAGTGAGTGCACCAGTAGGGAAAGTGTTGGATAGCGTAGGGTAAAAATTACTATTCCCACTCCAGCAAAAGCAACAGTAGGGAAAGTGTTGGATAGCGGGTGGGTAAAAATTACTATTCCCACTCCAGTGAGTGCAACAGTAGGGAAAGTGTTGGATAGCGGAGAGGTAAAAATTAATATTTCCACTCCAACGAGTGTAACAGTAGGGAAAGTGTTGGATAGCGGAGTGGTAAAATTTACTATTCCTACTCCAGTGAGTGCAACAGTAGGGAAAGTGTTGGATAGCGGGTGGGTAAAAATTACTATTCCCACTCCAGCGTGTGCAACAGTAGGGAAAGTGTTGGATAGCGGGGGGCTAAAAATTACTATTCCCACTCCAGTGAGTGCAACAGTAGGGAAAGTATTGGATATCGGGTGGGTAAAAATTACAATTCCCACTCCAGCGAGTACAACAGTAGGGAAAGTGTTGGATAGCGGGTGGGAATAATTTACTATTCCCACTCCACCAAGTGTAACAGTAGGGAAAGTGTTGGATAGCGTATGGGAATAATTTACTATTCCCACTCCAGCAAATGCAACAGTAGGGAAAGTGTTGGATAGTGGAGAGGTAAAAATTAATATTCCTACTCCGAGTGTAACAGTAAGGAAAGTGTTGGATAGCGGAGTGGTAAAATTTATAATTCCCACTCCTGCAAAATAATTAACATTAAATAACAAATAATTAATTTGTCAAAAATAATTGACATCCCACCATATTCCCCTATAAACGACACCACCAATATTATAAAATATTACACAATTAACATAATTAATTAACAATTAATTAATTAATTAATAACAATTAACAAGCAAATTAAAAACCATCAAAAATAAATTAGATCACACAATTAACCTTATATAATAACTTTAAATAAATATTATATAAAAAAATATTAAAAATTGTATTAAAATTAAATTACTTCCCACCCTACTCCCCTATCAACCCACAACCCGCTCCTAAAAAAATTACACAATTAAAATATTTACCAATTAATTTCTAAAAATTAATAACCAATTAATAACTAATTAATAACATTTTTTAACACAAGTAACAATATAAAATATTAATTACATAAATATGAATTAATAAAATAATTAATTAATTATGATTAAATGACTTCCCACCCTACTCCCCTATAAAAACAAAACCCACTCCTAAAAAAATTACACAATTAACATATTTACCAATTAATTATTAATTATTAATAACCAATTAATTAAAACAATTAACAATATAAATTATTAAATACAAAAATATTAATTAATAAAATCATTAATTAATTTCAATTAAATTACTTCCCACCCTATTCCCCTATAAACCCACAACCCGCTACGGAACTAAAACGCAATATATATATATATATATATTTTTTTTAAATTAATACGTTCTAAAAAATTATTAATTAATATATTATAATTAAATTACTTCCCACCCTATTCCCCTATAAACCCACAACCCGCTACGGAACTAAAATACGCAAAAATTAATTAACATAAAATTAATTACTTATAAAAATTCAAACATACATTAGAAAAATAAGCTATACCTTTAACACATATACTGACATACAAAACACAAAAAAAAAATCGATATTATAAACAACGATATTTTTACTTACGATATTACTAACTTCGATATTAAGTAAAATGATATTTCTTACCTGCATGTCGATATTCTTGTTGACGATATTCTTGCAGGTCGATATTCTGTCACATCGAAATTTAAACATCTATATTATGGCATATCGATATTTAAAACTCGATATTATTTCTACATACCTGAGAGAATACTCACCTTCAGTACACCAGGGATAATGACAAATTCACAAGCATCACATTACATTCTCACATACACTCACAGTCATTCACACTCATTCTCTCACTCACTCTCACTCATACCTTCTTGTATCCCCTTACACTTATTTTTATTCATTCCTACACGCTAACTTGCATTCATTCGTAAAATCACTTGCTCACTCATACTTATTGAGCCACAATCACACACAATCTCACTCACTAGCTGTCACTGATTCTCACTCACTCACTTTCACTCACTCACTTCCACATACAGACCCACATGCTCACAGATACACATGCTCTCCAACATAAGCACACTCTTACCTGCAAGCACACACACGAAACCTACCACAGCTTCCACTAAAGGTCCCTTCCTGCTAAGGGGCCAATTACAAGACTCATGGGGGCGCAGTGGCAACTGTCTTCCGACTGCCGTATTATGATTAGGGTGGTTTGGCCGCCATTGCCCCGCCGCAGTCGCCAGGCAGTGTTGCTGTGATCAGGAGGCCCCAATACACTTGGCGGGACTGCCGCGGTCCCACCAAGCATATTACGAGTTTCCTCTCCACCGGCAATGTCATGGAGGTTCCTGCTCCATGAACACCGTGACAGAGAAGAAACTAATGGGGCCCTGCAGAGCCCCCTTTGCCACCTCTACATGGGGATGCATGCAGGGGGCACAACATGTGCCCCCTGTGTGCATGCACCCCAGTTCCTGCACGGCATGGACTTTTCAGTCCATGCCGTGCAGGAACTGTTTATGGCATTCCCATTGTGGTGCCCATTTTCTGAGGCACCGTCATGGGAACGCCAAAAACCAGCCAGCCAGACAGGAGGAAACTCCTAATCTGGCGGGTGGTTCGACCACGGTTTTGGCAGTGCGGCGACAGGGCAGACCTGGCCCCAAACTGCCAAAGTCATAATCTGGCCCTAAGTGTGCTCTATTTCTTATTACACTAATAGTAAATAATAGAATATAATTTATTATTGGTATAATTAAAATTGGCAGAAAATGAGGAATGTGGAGATGCCTTAATGGCACTGATTTTGCCACCTCTGATGTGAGGAGTCGCAAAGGCAGTGCTGGTGTTGTAAGGAGCAAGCCAAGGGTTGCAGCTATATCACTAGCGACCCCTAAATGATTTCCATGGTGAAAAGCCAAGTCATTTGGGCTTTCATAAAATCGAAATTATGGATCTGAAGGCACAGCTATCAGGGAAGCAAGTGTCTCTCTTTAGCTGCATGTACTGAGAAGTATTAGCCACAGGCCCACTCCCTCTTGAAATGGGCAACAGTGAGCATAGCTGCTGAGAGGATAAAACTGTTTTCTGAGATACATATGACTGACTTTAGATTGATGATACATTGGCCCTGGCAGGGCCCTGGCAAGAGGAATTAAACAGAGGGGGATATGTACAAGGAAGTGGCGGAGCGCGGCGTTAGCCTCCTTGGCTTAACGCTGCGCTCTGCCACTTCTGAAACGCAAGGCTGCACCATATTTACAAGAATGTGGTGCAGCCTTGCGTTTCCCCCTGCGATGGTGCTAAGTTTAGAAACTTAGCACCAATGCAGGCATCCTTGCACCATAGTGCAAGGGTGTCTGCGTGCAGGGGAGGATAGTTTATATGTAGAAGGTGTCCCTTCCTGCACATAAACAATCCTAAAATGCCATTCTGTCACTTTCATGTGTGCTGCTTCATGCAGCACACATGAAAGTGACAAAATGGCATTTTTTAAAAAGATTGTTTATGTACAGGAAGGGACACGTTGCTGTGCATAAACAAACCATGGCATTTTGCTTTTTCCATGTGTACTGCACAAGGCAGTACACATGAAATAAGCGAAAATGAGGAGAAATAATGCATTTCTCCTCGTTTCGCCAACTTAAGATCCGGATTTACCTGGTCTTTATTTTGGCTCTGCCTCCTATATACGCCACCCTTGTACATAGGGGGCAGCGTCAAAATAGGTGTTGAGGTGGAACGCCCACCGCAACACCCACTGCCCACCCCATTCACGCTAACCATAGCGTGAAAGGGGGCCTTATGTACAAGGCAGCCTTAAGCCATGTTAAGTGGCTTAACGCTGCCTTGTACATAAGGCACAGCCCCTATCGCCACCACAACGTCGGTAAAAGTGACATTGTGGTGGCGATAGGGGCTTGTACATTTGCCCTAGAATCTCTTGAATAGGATGCTTTTCACTATGGGAAGCTAATAAGGCTCTGCCAAAACCAGGGACCTATGGGTACAACTGTACAGATCCAGCAACCTGCAGCTGATTTCTGAACCCGCTGCAGTGTATGGAGTTGTCACTTGGAGATGATAGAGTTTGTAAATGAATGAATAAAGACTCCGAATTAATATTGACCTACAATACTACTTTACAACAATCCAATGGGTGTAAATTACATATTTGTTTTTCAGGATCTTCATATGATAGAACCAGGCTGATGTAACATTACTAATTTTCCTATGTACAGGAATACCAGACCCCCTTTTACTGTCCTTATAAAATGGCTGATAAAATCACTTGAGGCTTTGGCTGGCGAAGCAGGCAAGCCACTGTGCTCCGCCCCTTTAGAGTTTTTGCTTGACAAGGCACGTTTTTGCCCTTCATCCCTACTCTCTCAACCTCACTGCCTCCACCCCAACACCTACAATCTGGACGACATTTACCACCTGCTCAGAGGAGATGGTAAATGAGTGTTAAAGCTCATGGAACTAGAAATTCTGTGTGGTCTTTTGCCCAGTAAAACCAGGTCTGAAGTTATTTATTGAGGTTTAACTCATAATTTCATGGTACTAATGGGATGTTACCGCACAGTACCAGTAATTACCAATGCAGAATTTGCACCCCGCCACTATTGTGTAGCTCGTAATGAGGCCTCATGAGGTTACAGTTATGAGATAGTTTTTGAACTTTTCCTTAGTCTGGCCAGACTGGTCGACCAGTGGAGTACCATCCACAGTATGCCATGAAAGTTAAACCAAACATGCAGATATGGTGGGCCTAGAGGGAAACTTTGATGTTGCACAGCTTTGGGCTCAGAGAAGATCCCTGAGGCACCGACTGCTTCACCTCTGTAAACGCATAATGAAAAGAAGAAAGTTTCATCGCTTGCTGCCTCTTTTGCAAATAAGAAATTAGCCAGTCTAAGGCTCTACCCCAAATGCCTATTTCATGTAAATGAATGAAAATTTATTTCGTGGAAGGTGTACCAAAGAGGGAAGAGAAATCAAGTAACAAAAGTGTCGCTCTACAACCCTAATTTATCATAAAACTAAGACTGATACGTTTTTTGTGCCTATGCAACCCACAGCCCAGTTTTAGAACTGCTAGACCATTTGGCTCCAACCGGTCGATTGCAAGCTACCAGTAGCTCACAGACACCTTCAGAGTAGCTCACAGGCTTGAGTTCATTTTTTAAAAAGCACAGGATAGCATTTTTCTTTTAAAGTTAAGGAAGGCTGTGTTTATTTTACATTATTATCTTCAGGCTGCAGAAAGCAGAGCCTAATAATGAGCAGTGCTGAAGTCAGATTTTTGACCCAGGGCACAGAGGTGAAGAACTGAAGCACTGAGGTATTTAAACCTTAAATAAAAGTCCTTGTTAACTTTTATCTGAATGCTTTTAAACGGAAGAAACTTAAAATAAAGAGTTAAGTTAATGATTAAGTTAACTCTTCATTTTAATTTTATTCCATTTCAGTTTTGCATTTACAAACTGCAGGCCTCTTGTTCCCAGTGGCCAGTAGACACTGTGCCATATTTATTTTTGTGTTCAAAATGTTTAGTTAGGGTTTTTTGTAGACAAGACAAAACATAAAATGATACAGTGTTGGTATATATAAAAATAATGCGAACATCAAAAATATTGTCATAACAATATCTATATACCAAGAGTTTACAATTGTTATAGGAGCAGTAAAATTATAAGAGTTGAAAAACGGAACAAACGAGGCTACTCCTCAAAACATTAGTTATACAATACTGTTAATAAAAGCAAATAGTGTTACTAAGGGGCCCATTACGATGTCGGGCGGAAGCACTACTGCCGTGCTGTCGGAGGCAAAAACCGCCAGTTACCGTCCGCCAGCTACGGCCCACACGCACACCAAATTAGGATGTGAAAAGTCAGGCAAACACCGCCCGTAAGCCTGCGACGCCGCCCGCCATCAAAGTGCGCCCGTCTACGTAGCGGCGCGAGCCAATGGAGACACACCGTCCGACGAAATGACGTACCGCCCGGCGTACAAATTACGATGCCACAACCAAACAGCCTCACCGGCAAAGAGACACCGCACGAGATACCAAGGCGGAAAACCGACTGTTCAGTACGGAGACCGAAAAGGCGGCCCACCCAGAGATGAATCCTGCACTCCAGGCCATCCCCATGCTCTACCTGATGCACCACCTAGGAGTGAACGCGCCACGACGACGCAGGTAGGCAGACACACAACAAGGGCACGCAAACACTGCACACAATGCAAGGGCGGAAAAACTGTACATGGCCCCCCCAGGCACCCCTGTGTGGACAGGACACATCCACCACTGTATCCACACATGTCCCACCTGTCAAAATAACACAACTCGCAACATCCTGGGCACCCACTACCCGGGCCCAGCAAGTGACGTCCCCGTCATGGCACCGCAGCGTAGCGGTGATGACGCAGGTACACATGCGCACAACACAGGGGCCAATGACAGCGCCATGCATGGGCTGCACACAAACACCACAGGGTCACAACTACACACCCCACACACCAGTACCACCCTGAAAGCACGTCACGTGGCCTTCCTGCATCGGTCATGTCCCCAACCGACAACTCACAGTTGTCAACTTGACGTCACACAAGTGTCCCGAACAGGGGAGTAATGTGATAGCAAAATAGGACACACCCTTGTGTGTAAAACATGGAGAAGCACACGGTGGCTGCTACATAACGGCGCAGAATATCGACAATATCCGGAAAAGGCACGCCAGTCTCAACAAGAAATACCTATACCATCCTGCTCGCAATAACAACCCATGCAATGTACAAAATAGAAAAACCCTGCTGCCTGAACAGGTGTGCCCAATCACTACACCCACACAGAAGCCGCAATGTACAGTGGCAACGGAGTGTCCCGCCCACACACGGGAGAGCAGATAGCACTGAATGGCCTTCCATTCCTACTCCGAAATAACATTGCAACAAATTATGCAGGAGAATGGAGCCATTGTACCAAGAAGAAGCAAAACATAGCCATGCAGAGTAAAACGTCCACTGGCAGATAGCGCACAACATGAAAGAAAGATAACACCACAAAATACAATAATACCACTCCTCCATGTGGACCAAATGCAAGTAATCTGGAAAGAGTCAGACACCACTGGCCTTGACTATTCATAGAAGCATGTGGGATGAGGGACTGTGTTCTCCGCCCAAGCCATACCCCAAGTTCTGCCACCGTACATCCATTCCAGAATTTCCAGCATCGTCGGAGGCTGCACTCTGCTGACTGCTCAGGCAGCCTGAGCACGCCATCACATCACCCTGTAGCAATATGGCTGTTGCACCAGGGACCCTCAACTACGCCGGACAGATCAAGCTGTACATTGACAGCTTGCTACACATAGTGGGCTGTTCAAATCTGGCAATGCTCAATGTAAGTTACCGAGTAACTTACCGCATTGCAATGTTCAGCTGCGTCATCCCCGTTTTCTACTATAGGAGGTGTCCGTTCCACTGGCCTGTGGATTTATGTCTCTCCAACCCGGCATGTCCAGAGTCGGACTTGGTACAGTTGTTTGCACCCCTGGATGACCACGACAGGATCTGTTCAGTGTATGGGGGCATGGCATTTGTGGCTGCAATCGGGAACACACTGCAATGGGACCAGTGTGCCTCCACACAACGTCTCCTGGATCACAGTTTCATCGAATGTCATCCAACATGTCCCATCAGGATTCTACAAGGGACAACTTACGACGAACACGTTGCTACCCACCATCCGCTTCATTGGATGACAACCATGTTTACCATCAATGGGATGGATGCCCTGCTGGAAGGTATCGCATACACGTCAACTTGTCAATTCATGGGTCCCCGACTCAATACCCCCAATTGAACATTGATGTCCAACACCGTACCCATGCTTGGCTTTCGCACGGAGTGGGCAGTTAGCTGTGCAAGAACTATACCATATAATCTGCAACTAACACCTTACCATCAACTCCACTGCCATGACATCTGACATTTTCGGGACATGCACCCTGTTCCTCACCATATCCCGTGTCTCTGCATGAACAGGGGGAGGCAGAGGTATGGGACTTGTGTACAGTAACCACATGGCCAATACAGCATGAACAACTATGCCATAATATGTATTCTGCGCACCTGGACACATGCACCTGTCAGTGCACACTTATCTGTCTGCTGTAGTACGTGAGAACTGTCACCTCACCTTTGTCTGTACTTCCGTGCCAGGACTTTTGCATGGACAACAAATGCAACCCCCTACAACATGGCCCTAGTTATAGTGTCATGTTCAGTAGCCACCACATTGCAACAACTGGTGAGACGCTGCTGCATGCAGGTAGGCACATGCCCTGATGACACCTCTGACGCAGGTGTGTCGGAGTCACCATTGTACTAAACCGGTACCATGGAACTGAGATGAACTGTACCTATGATGTCAAGCTGTCTGGCAGGCTAAATGAATGCTGTCTGTGTCAAAGCCCAGAGACCATCAGTAATTAGCAAATGTACATTAGCATAGCAAGGGCAAGGCAGTTGTAACCCTGAAGCCCTCATTCCACAGTCAACAACTAATTACATCTACCTGTACCCCCTTTCGTATGTGTAATCATGCTAAGTATATCCTCCACATGCATTTTACTGCCAATAGTGTCCACTATACTGCATCACAGAGGAAGTAAGTCCAAATACATGCCTCGAAGCAAATATGTGACTATGTAGAATTATTTTTAGAAGACAAGTACGAATGAGAGAGGATGAGAGTGTGTGAAGTACACGAGAGTCGTGAGATGACCATGTAGTCCAGTGACATTGGATGTCAATGCATATGAGTTGCCGCCACAGTGGACCTAGTGAAATACTACAGGTCGTGGGCCTTTTATTGTCAGACCCTGACGTGGCCCAACAGATCATCACATTAACACTGATGGGCTGGTCACTTCAAAGCACAGTCCTACATATGTGTATAATTACCTTCACAGTCGGACATCACACTCATCAAGCAAAAGTAGGAGCCACGCAAGAAGCATGCTACAGCAATGCATGACAAAACACACACAGGATATCAGTGTGGGTGGGCAGGTCCGCACAGTGAGTACGAACTGCTGAAACTCACATACATGCTTAATTAAACCAGGCACAATCTTGACAGTCACACACCCTGCAGACCCACAATGGCCAAAACATATTAAGTAGGAGCCATCCTGAACTGCAAGGACCCACCCACACACTGCACACTGTGCAACATACAATACACACATGCGCTCACATTCACAGACCTGAACACGGATACAAACACCCACCATGCCCCTGGGTAACACATGTGTGTAATCGACATTGCCAGAGTGCACACACACACACCAACACTACCCCAAAGTCACACACTTCACACCACACACACCTACACCTCCCAAATGCACACTTTGAAAGTAAGCCATGTGCCCAGGCTGAATGTTCATCACAAGATTAACATACACCTACACTGCTGGCCACACAGAAAGTAAGCTCACACATACCCGCACACTATGCACATGCTACCTGTCATCCTGTGGCCAGACTCAAACCCCGTGCTTTGCTTGCACGCAAACATGACACGTATACATTTCCATGAAATACCAGCAAATACATGCAGACAATCCGTGTCACTAAAATACTTCTTCATCACACACACAAGTAGCAGAGTCTGAAAGAAGTGAAGTCCCAGCCACGTGTAAAACACATTGGAATGTGAGACCAGACATTGCAATTGTTGAGGTACCATACAAGGCATGTGCCTCACTTAACTATGCATACACAGTAACAACTGCAATCAGCAACTACACAGACACAACCGACTACAGGAACAACAGCATCCAGTCACAGATTACATAGACAGGCGGCAATATTGTTCAACACCAGGGACAGTGGCCAGTCCGATGTGCAGAGTAGTGATACGAAAAGCTGCGCATGCATTGTGTGTGAGTGTACCCTGCCATGGCCAGCAACATTGCCATGGCAGTCACAATAGCCATTACAGCCACCACTGTGTCACAGGTAGTTGTGTGAGGGTGCCTACCATTCAAACAGGATGCCAGTCCGACTCGGTGCTGTCTGTGTGCTACGGGACAGTTGGAGGTCCGCCCTGAGAGAGGAGCACAACTGTGGAAGACACACATGTGGCATGTGAAGCGGGAGGGCTGCTTGGCCCAGGTGGGTGGGTGGCACGGGTAGGTGCACACATGCAGTGTTGAAACAGACTGTGTGGGGAGGATCCCGGAGGGGTACAACTCCACTGTGTTGGGAATTTGGAAAGCCTACCTGTCTGGGGATGAATGTGAACTTGTGTGGGCACAACAGGCGGGCACACGATCAATGCTGCATCAGGTGTAGGCGTTAGCCCTCCCTCTGGGGACATGCTGGATACTGCTGTGCATCTGCCCGGCCCTTGCCAAGGCACTTACATCCCCTGTCCTCCAGGTGTATCCCCTACATTGTCCACCTGCACAGGCTACCCAGGGCATGGGATGGCAGTGGAGCTTGGTGGGTGGGAGGTCATGGCGCCCTTCTCATCATCACATCTCGCAGGCAACACATCCTCAGTGTGCAGCAGGCTACAAGTCCGAAATGAGAAGTGGGGGGACGCTGACGTCACGACAGGAAGTGACGTCACGAAATGTGGCTTGCGCCATCAGACTCATTGCCGCCCCTCGCTCACCCCTTAGATGCGATTGCATCAGAGACGCCAGCACGTGAGCAGCAGCTCCAAACTCGCCCCAGAGAGGCCAAAGAGTGAATGTGTGGCTCCACTTGCTACAGTCATCGTGCTCATGGTGAAACAAGTGCGGGGACGCCGTCCATCCGCGTGGTACCCCGACTCGAGCCCTGGACTGTGCAGGCAAAGTGTCCTATTGGACTTGCGATATGTGTGAGTTGCATGACACTCGTTGGCGGGGGATGGCTCGGAGGCCCGTCACCCTGAGGCCCATATCTCACTCTATGGGTCCCTTGTCAATGGCAGCGGATGTAATGACTATGCGCGCCGGGGTGGGTCTACCTTTCGTCTGGGATGGTGTTTGCGGCCTGTCCCGCCAGGGCCGCTACGGCATCTGTGTGTTGCATGTGGTGTATCCGGACTCCGGAGACTGTCATGCATTGTCACTGTTGTCCAGGGCCCGAGTCGGGGTACCACGCGGGTAGACGGCGTCCCACCACTCATTCTACCGCGAGCACGATAACTGGAGCAAATCGAGCCACACATTCACTCTTTGGCCTCTCTGGGGCGAGATCGGAGCTGCTGGTGCACGCGCTGGCTTCTCTGATGCAATAGCATATAATGGCTGAGCGAGGGGAGGCAATGAGTCTGACGGTGCAAGCCACCTTTCGTGATGTCACTTCCTGTTGTGACATCAGCGTCCCCCCCCACTTCTTTTTTCAGGACTGGTGCCCTACTGTTGTCAGATGTGCCACTTTCCAGGAGGGTTGAGAAAGGGTCAGGAATGTCAGCCTGATATTGGCCCAGTTGAAGGACCACCTTGACTGGGGAGGACAACCATTGGACAGTCTGGTGTAGCCCACCCACGCGTACATGTAGGCCCTCCATGAACTATGTCACCTGCGGCAAGGTGATGTCATGGGCAATGAAGTAATTGAGGACAGCTGTCTGCCCCACGCAGAGATGCCGCACAAGCTCAACAGACCCAGCACTGAGGGCAGCAGGGGTCACATGTGCAGGGGCAGCTGTGCCTGGTGTGAAGGACACTCTCTCCTTCATCCTTGTGCCGACACGTGTTGCACCAGTGGAAGTAGATGGGAGGGCGGGCATTGGCCTCCGCGTGGCTGAAGAGGAGCCAGAGTCCACGTCCCCTGAGCTAGCACACATGGATGCATCACCTCTGTCCTCAGATGATGCAGAAATTGCCGTCTCGGCCTGTGATTCATCCAGCACACGTCTGGCCCCTCCGAGGCGCTGGTCACATCTGTCTCACTCAGCTCCTGGTCAGCTGCTTCATCCCATGCCTCACCACTGTTGACCGTCCCCTGTCCCTCAGCACCCACGGGAGATGCCACATGTGAGAGAGCGAGGTGGCCTCACTCATTTGGCATCAATTAAACAGACATGTGCAAGGGAAGCAGCACAGAACATTCCCAAACCCACATGTTGCACGATACCTGTGCAATCTTATACAGCCACCACAATCAACACGTAATGGCTGGCGTACAGACAATGAAGCCGCTAATAAGTGGCACATGTGTTGTGCACATAGCACAACACCCGGCCTGTGTCACCCTGCGACCATAGCCACAAATCGCTGTGTGCACACCCACTGTCCTGATGGTGGCAAGGATGACCACTACGTAATTAGGCAAAGGACATACCTGCATGGAGCAGAATGGGACACCACTCACACATACTGCTACATGACAGTCCACAATGGTCATGTGCCCATGCCTTCCACCTGTCGTTCGCACGAGCACAACTACTGTTGCACAGTGTTCCGGATGTGTAAGTACCAGGAATATGAGGTGAGGCATCGCACACATATGTCCGAACGAAATCAGAGTAGGCACAGTGCCTCAAACTTACATGTGAATTGCCACTCCAGCCTACTACAGGTTGTTCCTGAGGGCTATGACTCTGAATGCATTGACAATGCAGAGTGCTCTAATTACATCTTTGACCTCAGGAATCGCATATGCATGACAGATGCACCCAGCACAGAGTACACTTACAACCCACTGCATCACACAGCAAACATCACATTACCCAGATTATGGGTAGGCTGTGGACACATGCTGCCTCTCACACCAGAAGACACCATCCCACTATACTGTACACTTGCTTGCTGCTGATGCCCCTACACAGGTGCATCCGGCACAGGCTGTCTGACTGTCAAGATGCAGACCATTAGTGGTGAAATGCAGCGCCGTGTTAACCTGACAATACGAGGGGGCATCCCCCGATACGTCTCCGCCACGTAGTCGCTCATCCGGCAGATGACGTCACACCCTTTGTGGAATTGGCTGCACTGTCGGTTACACATACACAGAGGCATCAACTTGGATGCAATGGCTCATCACAGGGCCTTGGGCTGGAGGACTTCCAACTGCAGGGATGGTACACAAGAGGGTTGGAATATCACTGATACACTTCTCATCATCACCCACATCCACCAATCACACCCACCAATCATGATGCTGACCCATCCAATATACTCAGAGATGTGTAACAGCGCCAAGAAGTACTCGGACATGGCATTACAGCATGTGTACACCACACGTGAATGCATGCTGGTGGGAGTGTGTACACAGTACCTGTCCATCCCATTCACATGCAGGATGCCAGCACATTGAGCAATGTGTAGTCTGCCCAAATCTACTGTCCATTGTCAGGTAAGCCAACACATAGATCACAAGGCAACACATCTTTGTGGGTGGACTCACTGTGTCCAACACTGCGCAGCCCTCAACGTACTCGCCCTGTGAATGGCTCAACCCGCAATGGAGGTCACATTCAGTGCCACTATCTCTCACACACATCCCTATCACAAGGCCTGGAGTGTTCAATCGACAGGGCTGAGTATGTGCATTTCCGGAGGGTTGTGAACTAAAGACACATGTAACCCACTGTACAGTCAGTGTTGTTTCCTTCTAGGATTGGGCGGTCAATGTGCAGCCCAGGTCTGCTGAGACTGAGAAGGCCAGCAGGGCCCCAGCCAGCCATTCACACAAGCAATAACTGCCCTGAGTCCTGCATTGCCAAGTGGCTGCGTCACGGGATGTCGACATGTAAATGCCATGTACCACCACTCGGGAGGGACATGCGTGGTTGTGGGCTGCTGGTGGTGGCTGAGGATTGCCCACTCGCTGTGGACGCAGAGGAACTGGATGTTGCACGACCCTGCGCCCCAGCAGGTGGTGGCGGAGGTGGTGTGGTTGGCCTTGATTGGGCCCTCACCGCCACCACTAGCTGGCCCATGAGGTCGACAAGTTGGCCCATACGGGTCACGAATTGGCCCATATGGGCGTCCATGGACCTCAACACCCCAATGACTTCCCGCGTATTGGCAGATGAGCGGGCCCATTGTCCCTGGGCCTCTTCATAGGCCCCAAGGACTCTGGCGATTTGCGGCAGGGCTTGGCTCCCAGGCTCAGATGGCGTTGGCCTGACCCTGCTCCTCCCACCTGTACTGCTGCCACCGACCTGCCCACTCGCCACAGTGGTCACCCGGGGCCTCGTTGTCGCTCCCTGGGTCGATGTCAACGTGCGTACAACACCTTGCGCAGGGTGAGTGGTCAGGGAGGCCATGGTGGTGGTGGTGGTGGTTGCGGCGGTGGTGGTGGCCGCAATGACCGTGGCAGCAGGGGCCTGGGACTGGTCACCAGCCCTGGGAGATGGGTTGGTGGGTAGGAGGGGTCCTGGGGAGCGGTTGCGGCCTGCCACACCAGATGTGCCTGGTCGGGTGTCCTCGTCCGAAGAGGTGTCCAGGTCTTCCACATCCGTGAGTCTGGGTGGAGGGCTTGGGGACTGGCTGTGATGGCTGCTGTCTCCCTCTCCAGCATCATGCTGTTCGTCACCTGTGGGGCGGAGACGAAAGGTTATTGTGTTGCACCTTGCAAGGTTTGTGTTCGATGTCTGACATTCACAGTTTGTGCACAGTTGGTCACTGATTTCCCAGATGCATGTGTATGGCTCTACAATGTGTGTGCGTGATCATGGCAATGGAATAGTGTGATGGGTGCATATGGCATGGGACGGTTTTGCAATGCAATTCGGTGTGTGTTGCAGTACCCCTACATTTTGTGGCTTTGGTGGACACGGGGTACAGCCCCATGTAAGCTTTTGGGATGAAATATGGTTTTGTGGTACATACTGTGACATATGGGTGCGGTAGGGGGCATGTGTTTTGGCCACACGACACTGCAGAGACAAAGGTGTGTGTATGTCTGACATACCCAGCATATCTGCTCACTGTTATCATTTGGGTACATTACACTGCAAGTATTGTGGTGTGTGAGTGATGGTTGTGTGCCACACAACGTATTGCAGATGGGACAATTCCTTGGTGTGCGTGCTACCCTCAGCCATGTGCGGCAATGCAGTGCTCTTGGTGTGTTGACTATTTTAGGTATGTTGTAAATCACAGTGTGACGTGCGCTTCAGACACTGCAGACACATGTTTGGTCATCGGCATTGCTGTACTACTGTATATGGGACAACCGTTTAGATGATATACCTTACATGACACTGGGGCTAACAGATGAGATGGATGAGATTTTGAATGTGCATTGTGTAGCTGTGTGGTTCATGGGTCCAGTGGTGTATGTGACATTACTGGGGTCCCACTCTGTTACATTGAGTCAAGATAGACTTACATGGGTGATGTTGTACAATGTCAACGGAACAAGCAGACACGACTACATGGACAAGACTTCAATGGTGTTGCTGATGTGTGTGATGATTGGCACAGTGCACGCCATGTGGGTCAGTACTCCAGTGAGACTTGTGCATGCAGACGTGACTCCTTACGTGTTACTGTATTTGACATGGCTCATGTGGGCCATGACTCTGTAATTCATGTCCGTGTGCACATTAGTCACATGGTTATGACAGGGAGCAGTGCTACCTGTTCCTCTGCTACGTGACATGTCCCAAATGTTAGTCGTAGTACAGTCCTCATGCCTACAGACACCCCGCCCTGTACAGTAGTCTACCTACTTGTTGGTTTGGAGGGTGCAATGCAATGGCTACCACATGGTTATGGGAGGGTGGGGTGCTCCATCTTGATGGTCTGTGGGAGTGGGGGCCGTGTTGTGAGTTGTGGTGATGGCTTACCACCCACAGACACCCCTCCATGTAGGGAAACATATCTACCTGTCGGGTGAAGGTGTGCACTGCAATGGCTGACACATGGGTGTGGGGGGTGCTCCATCTTGCTGCGCTGTAGGACTAGGGGCCTGGCGGGGGTTGTACTTCTGCAGTCCTCCCTCCGATACACGGACTTTGTGGTACGGCTACTTACCTGTTACTTGTTGGTTCGTGCAGCTATGGCTGACACATGTGTGTGGGTGTGGGGAGTGCTCCTTCCGGCGCATCTGGGGTACAAGGGGACCTGGTGGGAGTTGTGGTGCTGGCTGACTGTACACATGCCCCCATGGTTTTGTTTGTTGGTACCTTTGGGCTGAGTGTGTGGGGGTGTCTGTTGCATGTGTGAGAGATGTCTTGTGTATTGTGTACTGGACATGGGGGTGTTTGGGCCTCGGAGCTATGGCATTCTGGTAGTGCATGACAGTGCATAGCAGTGTGCTGGTATACATTTGTTTGTACTTACCAGCCTCCACTCCCCCTGGTATTCCGGTGAGACACTCCGGATGTAGTATGCCTCGCACCTTCTCCTCCCACGCCTTGAAGGTCTTGAATGGCGCAGGATTCCCGCCGCCAGTCCTGTCAGCCAGCTCACGGTTCTTGGCCTCCTTCTTCCTGACCACGCATTTCAGGTCGTGCCACCTCTTTGTGATTTCACCCCGGTTGCGTGGCACGTTCCCAACTGCATTCACCTGGTCTACTATCCTTCTCCACATTCTGTTTCTGGTGACTAGTGGTGTCTGTTGGACCTCGTTCCCATAGATTTGTGGGTGCACCTTTATGATCTCGTCGACCATGACCGTCAACTCAGTGGCAGTGTACATTGGCATTCTTTGTGATGCCATGGTGTGTGGTTTGGTATTTGTGGTGCTGGTGTGGTGAGTGTGTGGTGTGTGGTGTGTGATGTGCAGGGTGTTCGTGGTGCCGTTGTTTCGGTGGTGATGGTGGTGATGTTGTTGGTGATGGGTGAGATGTGTGCGTGCGTGTGGTATGCTGCTTTCCTTTGTGGCTCTCTGTGTTCTCTGATGGCGTCTTGGCTTTGTAGTGGTGCAAGGGATTGTGGTCTGTGAAGGGGCTGCTTTTGTACTTACCGATTTTTTTTTTTTTTTTTTTTGTAAAATATTTTTATTGAAGTCTCTCAACAAACAACACAACTGATGGCAATCAGTGATCATGTCCAAAAAATATGTGCTTGGGGTAATGTCAATTGTACAGATTGTTCCCAGCTCTGGTCTGGGAAGGTGCGCTCCTGCTCCCTACGCCCCTTCTACTCGTGCTGTCGTTCAATAGTATCTCCATTTCACTGGTACAGCGGAGCCGTTTAACCCTCCCAGTTCACACATCGCACAGTCCTCAGCCGAATCCTAAACCAGTTGCCAATCAGCCCCCTCCCTGTCCCATCCCCCCTGCCGCTGGTGTGTTCCTCAATACCATGTCGAATAAGTGTAACCTCAATACAAAGTTGGTCAGGGGCCAACATCTCTCTGCTCTTCTCCCTCAAGGGGCGCTGGTCCCGTCGGTCAGAGCTCCCTCATTACCAGCCTCAAGGACTCTCAGTGGCTCCCCTCCTGCTCAGTGGCTCTTGGTGAATCCGCCAGGCCTTCCCCTGATTCCTCGTCCGAGTCCGGATCAGGCTGCAGTGAGTCGCGCGACCAGGGCCTCCCACGCCTTTGCTGTTTCCAGTGCCTTATCATTATTGGTTCTCCTAGCTAGTTGAAACCGAACCACACTCTCACTGGCTGCCCACTTGAGGAATTCGGCCTTCCAGCCGTCAACCGTGGGGCCCCTCTTAGATTTCCAATTCTTCGTCAGTTCCCTTTTGGCCAGAACCAACCCCAGGTCTATGAACCGGCCTGTGAGTTTCGTGCGAGCTGTGCGAGGAAACCAGTGCAAAATGCATACCCCCATTTCCGGGTCTAGCTGCCTGTCGGTCACCCCACACAAAGTCTCTACCACTTCCTCCCAGTAGGATCCTAGCTGCGGGCAACTCCACATCATGTGCGCGAATTCTGCCTCCTCTGAATTACAGCGAGGGCACCGAGCCGTGTCCACATTAAAATATTTATTTATTCTCGCCGGAGTGAGGTACGCCCGATGCAGTACATAGAAATGGATAAGCTGGAATCTAGCGTTACGCGTACTCTTCCACGCCCCTCCACTATTCTGGACCAGGTCGTTTCAGGGATCTCCCTTCCCAAGTCTGCCTCCCATTTCTGCTGTAGCTGGGTCAGGGGCTGCAGCCCCTCTTCCATCAACCGCCTGTAAAGGCACGTTATGGCCTTGAAGGTCCCTGCCGCCATCATTACGTATTGGCATGTTAATGACGTCTGAGGCTCAGACAGCCCCCTACCCCAATAGCGTTGGATCGCCGACACCAGTGCAGTATGTAGTAGAAAATCACCCCTGGGAAAGTCATATCTGTCCTGCAGCGCTCGGTAAGGCAACAGAGCTCCCTCCTCATAAAGGTCCCCCAGCACATGCACCCCACGTTCCTCCCACCTAGCCAGCGTGGACCAGTCTCCACCGTGTGGTAGGGCTGTGCACATCCCTAACGGGATATCTGGCGCGTACGGTCGATGGGCCCCAGTCCTCCGGTGACTACGAATCCAACACGATCGCAGCGTCCTCTCTTCGTGTGTCAGCGGTCCAAGCCTCAGCCGCCGGCCCAGCACAACAAATGCTAGGATATGGCGTGGGATCCACCGGCCCATTGGGCCCTCCGGGCCCCGGTACTCCCTCGCTATTGCCTGGGTAAACCACTGCAGCTGAGCCGCCAGGTAATACAGTTCAAAGTCTGGGACCGCCCATCCCCCCTCAGCCCGAGGCCGCATCAGCGTGTTCAGCGCCACCCGCCGTCTGCTATTTCCCCAGAGAAACCCCCCTATCATTACTCGAAGCGTCCTGAAGATCGAGCTCGGAATCCAAATCGGCAATGTCCTAAAATAGGAACCGAGGCAGCACCACCATCTTCAAGAGCGCCACCCGGCCCGCCACTGACACTGGTAGCGTGCTCCAGAATGTCATGTTCCCCTTAATCCCTCTCAACGCCCTCCCCACATTACCCTCCAATAGGTCCTCCTGCTTATGATATATGTGGGTTCCAAGGTAAGACAAACAGTGAGGCTCCCACCGTGCGCCTCCCAGGTGAGGCGGGCACGCCATCTCCTGGTGTACTGGGAACAGGCAAGTTTTTGCCCAGCTTACCCGAAGCCCCGAGACCTCGCCAAACCTACGCAGCAATGACGTCGCTCCCTGTAGGGCCTCTGCCGTATTAGCCAGGAACATAAGCAGATCATCGGCATAGAGAGAGATGTAGTGCACGTCCTCGCGGAGCCTTAGTCCTGTATAGAGGTCCCCTGATCTCGCGTATGCAGCTAGCGGCTCTATTGCGATGGCGAACAGAAGTGGAGATAGCGAGCAGCCCTGGCGCGTTCCCCGCCCCACCTCGCATGCCAAAGAAACCGTCGCCCCGGTCCGCACTCGGGCCGTCGCCGATCTGTAGAGGATCCGAGCCCAACCCACAAAGCCCTCCCCTAATCCCATCATTCGCATCACCTGAAAGAGAAACGGCCATTCCAAGCTATCAAAAGCTTTCTCAATGTCGATCGAGAGGACCGCTGCCGCAGGCGTCAAACTATGGTCCCCCTCCATGATACGCAGCAAACGCTGCACGTTAATCAATGTATTTCGCGTGGGAATGAAGCCCGCCTGGTCCGGGTGGACCAGCCACGTCATGTGGGGGAGGAGCCGGGTTGCGAGGATCCTACTCAATATTTTATAGTCGGTTGTCAACATCGATAACGGGCGGTAGGCCGCCATGTCCGTCGGTTCCCTCCCAGACTTCAACAGCGGTATGATAATAGCCTCCCTAGTGGTGGCCGGCAGCTTCCCCACCTTCCATGCTTCACGGTATACCGCCTGCAACCTCGGGGCCAATCGGTCCACATATACGGAGTAGAATTCTATCGGTAGCCCATCTACTCCGGGTGTTTTATTACGAGCCATATGCTTAATTGCACTCCGTATCTCTCCTAGCGAATCCTCCTGCCCCAGCAGACCCTCCTGTTCTGGTTCTAGCCTGGGGAGGGTCAGTTCCGACAGGAACTCACCTACCGCCTCTTCACCCTGTTGCAGCTTGCTACTATATAGGTCCGTGTAGTAACCCAGGAACCATCCGTTTATCCCCTGCTGCGTGCAAACCTGCTCTCCTGTCGGGGACTTCAATCCCAGCACGGGCGTCCCCCGGGAGTTCGGATTAGCCAACCACGCTAATAGCGCGCCTGTCTTGTCCCCTTCCGCATGCGCCCTTGCCCTGTACGCCCTATGATCAAAGGATCGCAACCTCTCCACCTGCTCTGCCACCGCTTCTCTGGCTTCCAGGACCTCCCCCTGCAACCCCGGGTCCTCCGGTCGGGCTCTCTCAACTGTGCGCAAGCGGCGCTCTGCTACGTCAATGTCGTTTAAAAGCGTTTTCCGCACCCCCACCATTTTAGAGATACAGAGACCCCGGATCACCACCTTAAAAGCATCCCATTCGGTGGCCACTGACTGCGCCGTGCCCTCATTCTCCGCAAAATATTGATCAATGCCCGTCCCGATATCCGCTCGGAAGACTGGGTCTTCCAGCGCTTCCGGCCGCAGCCGCCACGTCGGTATTACTGCTCTCTCCCGGGTCCACCGTAGTCGTAGTAATAAAGGATTGTGGTCCGACATCGTCCTAGTGAGGTATTCACTGTGAGTGACCTTGGCATGAACGGCCAAGGTGCACAGCATCGCATCAAGCCTCACATGCAGCCCATGAAGACCCGAATAGTAGGAGTAATCCCTTTCCTCCGGGTGGTGCGCACGCCAGGCGTCCACTAGTCCCCAATTATCCTGCCAGGCGCGACGTGCCCTAGAAATTCTGTGAACGGGGGCATCCAAGAGCGGGGGATGGGACCTATCCAGTTCCACATCCACTATAGAGTTGAAGTCCCCACCCATCAGTATCGAGCCAGTCCGATAGGGCGCCAAGCTCCCCGATAGCTGGTCAAAGAAGGAGACCTGGTCCACATTGGGGGCATATACGCTACATAATGTCACATCCTCGCCATTCAGGCGACCCATCACCACCACAAACCTCCCTCTGGATCCGTCAGGTGCTGCGTCGGCTGAAAGGGGACTCCCGCTCTAACCCATATCAGGGCCCCCTTGCAAATGCAGAATAAGTCGTATAGAATAATTGCCCCTCCACCGTTTCTGCAGTGCCAGCCCCTCAGTACGGTTGATGTGTGTCTCCTGAAGGAAGGCAATGTGTACCCCTCGTCTCACTAAGTACGCATGCACCTTATAACGACGCCTCATTGTGTGGAGCCCCTGACATTCCAAGTAATACATTTCAGATCATGTAACGACCCCATAGTTGAGCCAAATCCCCTCCGACAGCCACCCCCTGCACTGGAACACACCTGCGGCTAGAACTATCCCACCCAAACCCCAACACCCACCCAAACAACTCCACCCCAGAACAGGCACTACAACATTAGTACCCATCCAAACTACAAATTAAACTGCTCCTTGGTGAAAACCGAAGAGCAATACCCACCCACAGTTATGGGGGTAAGCCCGAGCCTCTGGGGAGGAAACTCGTACTCTTCCTCAGGGCCACGCCGTGACCCCCGTTTAAGTCAGCCAGCTCCCAGCGGAGCCACAATATAGTGGGAGTATAATGATACCCATCTAACTAGGCGTGCTAGTCCCTCCATCCTCCATTCCGGAGCCGCCAGCCCGATTCCCGTAAACCACCCAATAGCCGGCTGCTTCCCCCTTCCCACGCTCATGCTCACAATACCCCGACCAGTTGCTACGCATCTATGAGTTCATCCGCTGTCCCAGCTGTCACCAGCGGCAGTCGCTCACTTCCTGTGTCCGAGTTCTCGGTGTCCGATTTCAGCGTGCCCTTTTCCGAGTCCGATGCCACCAATGACTCCAGGCCCGCGTCCTGGGAGATGGCCGTGACAGCCCGCAGCGCAGCAGAGCGCTCCCTCTCCGTCTGAGATCCCGTGGGTTTTTGGGCCGCTAGGCGATGTCTCCGATTGCGCAGCAAGCGACGCGGCCGCGGTTCTTCCGCCCGCTTGGCTACGGTCTCCCCTGCTGCCCCGGTTCCTGCTTTATACATCTCGAGCCAAGCCCAGGCGTCCTCCGGGTTATCATGGAAGATCGTCCGACCATCAAGAACCACCTTGAGCCGTGCTGGGAACATCAAGGAATATTGGAGGCCTTCTTCACGGAGCGCTCTCTTGACCTCCAGGAACGAGACCCGCCGGCGCTGCACCTCAAGCGTGTAGTCCGGGAACAGCGTCACATTGCTGTTATCCACCTTATAGGGGCCTGTCGTGCGGGCCTTGTGTAGTAATAGGTCCCTCTCTTTGTAGTGGAGCAGCCTGGCCACCACCGGTCTGGGCGGCCTCCCAGGAGTCAGCGGTCGGGCCGGCACCCTGTGGGCCCTCTCCAGGGTGTAAAACGGGGACAGTCCCTCAGGCGCAACCTCCCTCTTCAGCCATGCTTCTAGATAGTTCACCATGTTGGCCCCCTCCACTCCTTCCGGAAGCCCCACCACGCGGACATTATTCCTGCGGTTCCTCCCTTCCGCATCTTCCGCCCGCCGCTCCAGAGTCTGCAGCCTGAGCTGGAAATCCGCCATCTGAGCCTCCATCGCCTTGTGGGCCGGTTCCAGAGTCTCCAATGCGCCTTCCGTCTGCTTCACCCTGTCCACTAGCTTACTATGGTCGGCCCGGAGGAATCCCAGTCCCTGCGCCACATGCGCAGTGTCTAATTGCAGGGCCTCCCTGGTGTCCGAGATCGCCTTGAGTATTTGGTCAACCTGTGTTTGTAGCATCCCTTTGGCCTGGTGCGCGGCCCCTTCCCGCTTTTCCGGTACCGCCGCCTCATCCTCCGTCTCAGGGGGTGCTCCCAACTGCTTCCCTCTGGGTTTCCCCATTAGTACTTGCGACAGAGGGCCCAGTTCTGGTGCTGGTCCCCTTATTATGCGCCCCAGCGTGCGCCCGTTGTCGTCAGAGGTAATGTCACTTCACCAGGCGCAAATGTCCATCCTCTCGTTCGCGGCCACAGCACCCCTGGTCTCCGCTGCTGGGGACGACCAATGAGGTTGGTATCCGAGCCCTCACGCAGTCCGTCTCACAGTCCACTTACGTTCCGCTGTCCGCTGCCCCACACTGTGGTGGCCTCCCTGCCCTGTTTCAGTCCGTGGGCTCTGGCCCCCTCCTCAGCCGTGCAGCCCCAAGGTCTTCACTGATCGCAGCGTCCTCCTACCCCCGGGGCGATGGCCCGCGTTTCTGCGGTCCTCTCAGCAACTAGTGCGCGACAGTATCAACCAACAGTCCTCTGGTGCTCCCTCGCTCCACACCGTAGTTCCGCCACTACACAGACAAAGAGGTGGATCTCTTATGACCAGTCCATACCCACAGTGTCCCCTAGGCCTCAGCGGTCGACTATTACTTGCCGCTGGTCTCTGCACAGCTCCGCTGCGACAGCCACTCTCCGGTCGTCGCTCTCGTCGCACCGGGGACCCCCCAGGGTCCCTCTCTGGGGTCTCCCTCTTCGTCCTCCCCTCTGAGCGGCACACTGCACCGGCCTGACCACCCTCAGCGTGGCTCACCTCTGCTCCCCGGGCTCCAGCCGCCGCTCGGTTCAGTGGGGTGGGGCGTCCCCCAGGGGCCACACGCCTCTGCAGCCGACAGGTGTCCCGCTGGCCCCCTCACTCCAGCAGCGCCGTCACCTCGGGGCCTCCCCTCAGCAGCAGGCCGTGCCCTCCGCTCCCAGGCAGCTACCCAGTCACAGCAGGCCGCGGCGTGATCAGGCCCCGCAGCACCGCTCCTTCTTCCAAGGGTTCCTTGGCTTCAGCGCTCTCCCAGGGTTCACCGCAGTCGCTCCGCTCTCCAGCCGCTCCAGCAACCACCCTCCGGTCGTCGCTCTCGTCGCACCAGGGGCCCCCAGGGGTCTCTCTCTGGGGCCTCCCTCCTCGTGCTCCCCTCTGAGCTGCACTCCGCTCCGGCACGATCACCCTCTGCGCGGCTCACCTCTGCTCACCGGGCTCCAGCCTCCACTCGGTTCAATAGGGCGGGACGCCCTCCCAGGGACCACTCGCCTCTGCGGCCGACAGGTTCCCGCCGGCCCCTTCGCTGCAGCCTCGCCGTCACCTCGGGGCCTCTTCCCGGCAGCAGGCCGCGCCCTCAGGTCCGAGGCGCTCACCCAGTCCCAACTGGCCGCAGCGTGATCAGGCCCCGCTGCACCACTCCTTCTCCTAAGGGCTCCCCAGGTTCACCGCTGCAACGACCAATGAGCCGGCCGCGGCCCCCACAGCAATCAGTTGTGCCGTGTCGCGGTGCCTTCACCAGCAGCGCAGCGCCGCCATCAGCGCCATCTTGATTCCCGCACCAGTCAGGCCAGGCCCCTCGCTCGGCCGTCCGCCGGAGGGTAGCACGCTATCTGCAGATGAGCCGCAGAAGCCCCCCAGCGTCCCGCTGCTGCTTCCCCGGCACTCAGGGCCTCACGCGGCATCCCGAATCAGGAGAAATGTCGGGGGTCGGCGCGGAGCTCCGAGCTCACACGTCCTCCCTCATCAGCTCTGTGGCCACGCCCCCCTGCTTTTGTACTTACCGATGTGGGTGTGTCATGATGGGCTGTCGTTTTCAGGTGTGTTGTGTCTGGTGTCCTGGGATTTGTAGTTTTTTTGTTTTGCCAGGGGGGATGTATCTTTGGGATGTGCTCTGTGTTTGTGTATTTTTGCGTAGTTTGCTGTGTGGACTTGTTGGCCATGTCATGTGTGTTTCTTTGTTCCGCAAATGATTTCCGTGCACGGACGTGGGTGCCAGGCCTTCCGCCATGTCAGTTATTCATCACTGTTGTTAACGGTGGCGGGCGGGGAATATGTGGATTTTCCGCGCTCATGTCGGGGAGATCATAATTTCACGGTCGTTGTCTCGGTCGGCGGGGCGGGCGGATTTGGGTTTTCGTGCGGGATTGCGTCCGTGGCGGACGGATGATCTTCTACTCTGGTATGGACGGGCGGAATTTTGTGTGTTTTTTCCGCCATGGGCAGTGATTGCTTCACGACATCATAATTGCTCGGTCGGTGTTCCCATGGTGCCGGCGGGCGTTTTTTTCAGGCTGTGGTGGATGGCGGATTTTTTAATGCCCGTTATTGTAATGGACCCCTAAATGTTTTATCGATAAGTATTAATATAATTATCAATTGGTTTCCTTAACTGGTGAAATGACGATATCTTGTAAGATAATTGGGCACCAGATCTAATAAAAGTGACATAAGACCACCATGCTTGGATTGATATTGCTTCAGCTGATTTCCAATTGGAAGTAATGGATTTAATAGTAATAGAAATAAGGAGATTAAAAATCTTAGAATGGGACTCCAATAAAGTGGATGATAGGACGTAAGATTTACCAATACGTATGTTGTAAGTGAGGGCCTCAGAAATAGGATGTATTTTAACAATGATATCCCAAACATTCTTCCAAAATTGAGATATTACATTACATTCAAAAAGCATATGCTTTAAATTACCATCATAACATTTGCAGTTCCAACAAATTGGTGAGTCTATAAGTTTAGCCTTAAATAATTTACAAGGAGTCCATATACAATTGAATAAAATAAAAGCGTTGGTTTGAAATAATGATACAGGAAACCATCCTGAAATATTGATGGTCCATATTTGTCTCCATTCATTAAACGAGAAATTCAAGGAGAGTTCAGCATTCCAAAAAGTGGATAAGAAGGTAAGGTTTGTAGCACTTCTAGAATTAAGTTGGTTATAAAATCTGGAGACAGTATGTTGAGAGGCAGAAAAAGCATTAATACAACTTACAGAATCCGGGGTTTTAATCTGGGGTAGCATATTTGGAAAGGTGTTAAGCAGTGTATTACAGAGAATTTCATATTGAAGAGCTTCGGTATTGGGTAACATGAATCTCGTCTGTAGTTCAGAGAAAGATAATAAAGCATCATCTTCCTAAATATCCTGGAGGAAGAAGATGCCAGCCGATAACCATAGTTTCCAAAATGTAATCGTACGGTTAAACTTTAATGTAGGATTGTGCCAAAGAGAAATCATAGTAGAATCTGAAATACATGATTAAAAGGACGCATCAAAATCAGCAATAATCAACTGTGCCATATTTATAAGTGAAAAATGCTGTCATGTTGTTCAAATGGGAGAAATGTAAAGTGGATAAAAATATTTCTATGAAACATCGAGTACATATTTTTCTCCACTTTCAATTGAGCCAATTGCCTTTTAATATTTTATGAAGCATGTTTCTTCACTTTAAATTCCGCCTATTTAAACAAATGGCTGTATTTTTCTGTTGTAAATATGGCACAATGGCTACAGGCCACTGGGTGCAAGATACCTGCTGTTTGTAAACGTGACACTTTGAAATAGGAGAACATTTAAATGATGAGTTTTATGAAATCCTTATAAACATAAAGGTAACTCTTCAGTTTAATTTTCTCCCATTTCGAAGTGTTGCATATACACACAACAGGCATCTTGCCCTGAGTGGCTGGTAGACACAGTGTCATATTTATAACTGAGAAAATACAGTCATTTTTTTTAAGGGGGAGAAATTAAAGTGCAGAAAAATGTTCCATACAAAGAATATTTTTTGCAGAAACCTTTTCTGCATTTTTAATTTCTCCAATTAAACAACATGGTTGTATGTTTGTGTTTATAGATGTAAAAGTGCCACATATGGTGAAAGGTATGTCCTGTGCCACAAGTACATGTGACACAGACTCTCATTCACCCATGCACATATATCACTTTTATAGGCACACATGTTCATACATCCCCGAAGACCACACTCTCACTGACACACATGACAGCCTTGTCATACTGTCCCTTGTTAAAGTGTTTTTTTTTCAAACCATCGTCTTTGGCTCTATGGACATTACGCTTAAATTCAAGGAAACTGGGCATGGGGGTGTCTGGTAACATTGTGTAAGTGGCTTGGCCTTCAGTAGCTCACAATGATTTTCACCGATCAGAAGTAGCTCTCACTACAGAAAAGTTTGGAGACCCCTGCGCTAGACCCTCTGACCAAAGCACAGGCTCAAAGCCAAATTACCATCTTCAGATAGGGAATCTGTCGGACTATAATCCACAAACCTCCTAAGCACTACATGAGGATGGTGCATTCCTGGCAGCGATCAGTCCTGTGAGACTATGGTATTAGGGATTATTTGTTGTATTTAGTGAGTCCAAAACTGCTTTTACCATAGATAGATGCACACAAGAAATCCACACTATTTATTATAATGACTTTATTGAAATTAATTTCCTAAACTATTGCAGATAATATGTATGGATGTAACTATAAAAATAAACATACTAGTGACAATGAAGGCAATTAATACATATATATGAAGAATTGATGTGCTATCAAACTATAATAAAGCGACATTTACATGTTATACATGTGGAATCAATACTGAATGCAATTGGTGTTTATACATATAAACATTCACTCAGATACATGAATTTAAAAAATGCAGTGAGGGGTCACAAGCAGAACACAGACATCATGTCAAGAACATCAGGTTAGACACTAGAGCCATCACTGTGTAAAACAAGGGTCAGAAGCTTGATGGTGAAGGGTCTAAATACAGCATCCTTGTTCAGAAAGATTAAGAGAAGTTCATTAACATGCTTTTACATATTTCTTATAGGAACTGGCAGCTGTGAAATTGGACCAAAATTGGTCAGAGTGCATGGGTCTGCAGGTGTTTTGTTTTTAACAGGGGCATAATTATAACATGATTCAGACCATTGACACTAGAGCAATTGTAATAGAAGTTCTGTCCACAGAGGTCAGGGTCTAACTACTGGAATCTATGGTCAAGTGAAATGTCTGCACTCATTTATTTATCATTTTTATATAGTGCTGAACACTAGAAGGTATGAGAACGCTTTACATAGAACAACCAGTGTATACAATTGACAAATAATGTAACCTGAGGATAGATAACAAGGTAACCAGTAAGAATTATTGAGAGCAAACAATATAAAAAGGACAATTTATAAAACTAATTCTAATAGGCTGCTGGTAGGTTTCTATAGAGGTAATGAGACAGCCCCGGGCATTTGGTGATGGAGGTCAATGGCAGAAGTCCTAAATTTTACAGATACATTTCGAAGGGTTGAGATTTCCTGTGTTTGCAGAAGGTCATCGGGGAAGGTTTTACTCTTAGGTCAACTAATAGTGGGTTCCATAGGAGTGAGGCAGCTTCTGAGGATTGCTGCTGAGCATGTGTAGTTTTGAAAGCTGGCAATTTGAGTAACAGGTTGTTTTTACTTCTTGAGTCTCTGATTCCCCCTTTAAAATACAATCAGGGTATGGTGGGGAGTTGAGGGCAATAGCTTTGTAAACCAGGCATCCTAACTTGAACTTTATTCTGGTTGTTATGGGGAGCCAATGTTACTTGTACAAGATAGGTGTAATGTTGTAAAATATTTAGTGGATGACACAAATCTTGTTCCATTGCATGTAGGGCAGTAATAAGTGGCGTGAGGGAATGTTTTCCAAAGTCAAGCCTAGAGAGAATGAGGACATGATAAGCTGCTCAGTTTATAAGTGGAGTGGATAATAGAGGTTTTAACTTCTTTAGTGCTTGCAGGTAAAAATGAGTTATTTTGGCCAGCTTGTTGATGCAGGGAATCATGGAGAGCTTTGAATTTAATGCAATCTCCAGAGAGGCGACAGTGGGAGAGGGTAACGATGAGAAGTCGAGCATGTTTAGGGTGTTAATTAGGTCTGGACAGACCTTCCTGAGCCTTGGTGCCAGGCAGTTTTCTGACATCGATGCTTGAATCCTCAACAGAGTGAAGCGCAAAGTAAAAATGTCCTGCGCAGAAAAGATTTTAAGGTAAATTTGCACGTCATCTGCTTTCTGGTAAATGGACACCCAAGAATCTTGGCAGATTTCGGGCGATGGTTCCACACATAAGTTGATTAGATTGTGTGCCATGGTGGAACATTAGGGGACAACGCAGACAGTGGGAAGACTTACAAGACTACTTGGGAGCGGTTTGATAGATATGATTTGATCAATTTGAGTATAGGGCCTCTGATATCAAAGCGTTCACAGAGTAGTGAGATCAAACGAGTGGTCAATGGTATTAAAAGTTGCTGGGAGGTCGAGAGGAACAAGGAGGCATGTGTCATCGCCATCAAGAATACGAAGGATGTCGTCAACGATTATGAGTGAAGTTGTTTCTAGGTAGTGGCCAGCTCTGAAACCGAATTGATGTATTGTGAGCAATAATGTGGCTCTGCTAATGTGGTCTTGAAGTTGCAGAGAGATCACTTTCAAGTGCTTTTCCTAACCACTACTGCCAAAAAGACGGTTGGAAATAGGTTGGTAGTTGGAAGGAATGTTAGGGTTGACGTTGAGTTTCTGTAGCAAAGGGGAGAATTGACCCAGTTTAATGTGTCCAATAAAACCCCTTGACTCAGGCAATAATAGTGTTGGACCAGGCTTTAGAGAAGAAGGCTCAGTAGTCTTTAATGATGTTCAGTAGGATGAGGTCATGATGTTTGGTGGGATTGGTTCTTTGGTAGCTTTTAAGGGTACCTGACCTTTTCATTCTCACTATCTTCACACTCATCTCTTATGTTCTCATTCCCACTTATCCTCTTGTATCTTCCTTTCCATACACACACATTTCATACATCTGCCATGTGCCCCCTTTGGCATGCAAGAACAGCATAACAGAGTAGGCACTAACATTTATAAAGAGGAATAGCCTATAAGAAAGCGAAGTAGCTATTGCTGCTTCCATGCCACATGACCAATCATGAACCTGTTTCTGGAGCCACCTACCGCGGTTAGACAAATAACGTTATAGCAATGTAGGGTAATACATGTAGTCATCATAAAAGATAGTTACTGAGATGATCAATAACCATTTACTGAATTGCCTTATGCAGCAGGCACTCATATCCCTAGAAGCTTCATGCAGCCAATTCACTACTGCACTCATGCATCAGCTGTAAGCAGTCCAACATATCACCATTTCACTCATTAGTCTGGGGTAAATATGAGGTAGCTGTATGTGGCTGGTGAAGGTCAGTAGAGCAGGAGGTGAGAATGAGAGTAGCATTGGGTTCCGTCTGTGGTTATTTGTGGTTCTCATGGATTGCAAGTCATCTCTTGGTGGACAGTCTGTAGCAATTTTGTGGTGAATGAGGCAGACTTACAACAAGACCTTGGACTTCTGCACTGCCCAGGTGCAGACACTTGAAGCATTACACATGCACCTAGAGGGCCTATCAATTGTGAATCATGTCCACATTAGCACCCTTTTGTCAGGATTCTGACATTAAGCCTCTACGTGCTGCTCATGTAGGCCCTGTGAGGTCCTGTCTCTAGAGCTCACCATGTCAGAACACTCCATCACACCACACACCTTGCTCCACAATACATTCCAGTCATCGTGTCCACTTTACCAACCTGGTGCATTTTAGACCTACCCGGGGCCTTTGACACTAAGTCATGTACTATTGAAACACTAGCTGATGGAGATAAGTGTTCAAGGTACAGCTTTTGAGCTACTATGCTCTTTTCTTGATAACAGGGAGCAAACAATCAACATGGGAGATTGTAGCTCAAAATCTGTGGAGTTTCGCAGGGTTCCTAATTGAGCCCTACATTATTTAATATATATGTGGCTCCTCTGCTGGAACTAATCAGGTCCTATGGTTTCTCCACAGTCCGCTATGCGGATGACACCCAGATTGTCGTATCCACGATCAAAAATATAGAAGAGGTTGCCCTGAGATTCAACAACTGTAGGAGTGCCATAGTTAACTGGATGAGCTCTCATTGTCTGAAACTAAATTCTGAAAAGACAGAGGCACTCCTTTTTCGATGGGATACTTCCTTTTATAATGAGTCCTGGTGGCCACAATCCCTCTGCTCTCTTCCAATCCCAGTTCAGAAAGTAAGAAATCTGAGAATCATTTTTGATGGTAATCTCTCTTTTAGAGATTAGACTAGCCATTTTACATCTTCCTGCTTCTTTGTTCTAAATATTTTAAACAAGAGACAATCTCTTTCTTACCCCCACGATCTGCAAAAAACTGTGGTCACGTCCCTGGAATCATCCAAGTTAGATTATTGCAATTCTCTCTATATGGGGGATCAGAAGGGCGTCTCGGATAGATTGCAGAGACTGCAAAATGAAGCAGCCCGTGTCCTTAAAATTGTCAAAATATTTTAGTCAGTCTCTAAGGCTAGGGAAGAGCTTCATTGGCTCCTCATAAAAACGAGAGTTGCTTTTAAAGCACTCTGTATAGCACATAAAAAGCTTCATCAAAATGGTACGGATTTTCTTAAGAATAAAATCTCCTGGTATATGCTTAAAAACAGCTCAGATCAGTCACAGCCCAGAATGTGTCAGTTTGACTGACTCATAAAGACACTTGGGGAGACAGAAGCTTCTCCAATGTTACATCTCACCTTTGGAATAAAATGCCTTGGCATTTGAGAAACCAATCCAACTACATGCTCTTCAGAAAATCGCTTAAAACCTGGTTATTTACCTTCCCACTGTAAATCATCTTAGGTAGTCTTCCTTCTTTCAGATGGCAACGCCAAAACACCCAAGGGCATTTGTCGTGCTTTATAAAACTCAAATCAATTCAAATCGTATCATTGTGGGACATGTGGTTTCTTCTGCTGCTACACCTTGCTCCAATCATGTCCTGATGGTTGTACTCAGCTCAGCATCATGGTTCCTGATGTCTACACATGTATTGACTTATTGAGACCAGGCCTCAGTGAAATGTTCATTATGAAAGAGTAATTAGAGTAATTTTGGTAATTTTACGTTACTCGTGTGAGAGGAAATGACCAAAACTTAAGTGATTACAGTTATTTGGGACATAAATGCCTACTGCAAGAGCACAAGAACAGCGCACAAGTGGCTACTGGCTGCTGCTGTTTTCTTTCTGTTGCATTTAGTGCAATTTTCCTAGCGCAAAATGCATCCTTGGGTCCATTTTGGACACGAAGGTGCATTTTGTGCTATGAAAACTCCTCAAGGCCTAGCTCTTCGGGTCTGCTTTCTCACACTTTCTGTTAGTCGGGGATCAAACTGTTTTGCCCAGCACCAGGACACTCATTGAGTATCTATTGTGCTATACAAAGCTCTAATAATAATAATAATAATAATAATAAGAAGAAGAAGAATAGTCTTGGATTATTTCCCCTTACCCTGTGTTTGTTGTTCTAGTCCAGTCCTATCCTTGTTTATTTCTTGTTTCCCTTTTGTTCCCATTTCTGCAGACTGTGATTCACAAAGTTACACTTTTGAGTAAGTTTACACTTTGTAGTAAGTTTACTACTTACGGTATTTACAAACTCTGAGTGTAAACTTACCAAAAAAGAAGTGTAAATTACATGCCTCCACCCCCAGATTAATGCAATTGGCTAATTCTTGTATGGGTGGGTGACCTCCCTCCGTAAACCCCTCCCTGCCCTTCCCTAAACCCCACTTGCTTCTCCCTAATCCCACCCCTTTCAGTAGTAAGTCTGCCCCTTTTCCCACCCCTGTGTCCCTCTCACCTTTACTACTAAAATCTATACATACTTTCGCAGAGACTCCGCAGTCGGGTGGAGTGCTCTGCATATATAAGTATAGGCAAAATCTACACTTTGTAATACGGTTTGTAGTATGTTTTGTGGCACTACAAAACGTACCACAAAGTGTAGTTTGTGAATCAGGCCCTTTGTGTTCAGTTCAGCCCTTTTCTTAAAATCCGGCCCTGCTCTTCCCTGAGCCCAGTTCCTGTTTTCTGTGTTCCATACTCTGCTCCTTTTTGTCATCTCTTGAGATTGAATTGAAATCTTGATTATTTTTACCAAGGACTCTAGTAAGAATCAGAAACTTGTCGTCTTTTTCCTGTTCCCCTGTTTGTTTGTAGCTTCCCTTTCCTGGCTTTCAGTGCTTTATTTCCACAAACCTTGAGTTCAGTCCTGTTTGTGTTCTTGAATCCGGTCCTGCTTTTCCCTGAGCTCAATATTGCATGTTCTATTCTCCTTTGTCCTCTCTTGTGTTTATGTTGGTCTTTGGTATTATCCGAGATTCTGAGGCTTGGTGCCTCTTCACAGAGACATACCCTCACTCTTCTTCCATAAAAGCTGCTGGGTGTCTTCCCAGAACCTGTGAGATGAACTGCCCCTTGCCTTTTGTATGATCTTATCCAGTCACAGAGAGATCACTTCCAGGGACAAACTATCATTTGAGATAGCATGTCAATTGTTCTTCTGTTGTACCATCACATTTTCTTCTTAATGTTTATTGTTCAGTATATACCTTGGGTCTCATCTACAAGAAAGTTGCACGGTGCCAGAAGCCATTTAGCTGCGCCGTGCTGCATCATTTTTAAAGCACAGTGATGCGTCAGCTTAACAACAATACAACGCATTCCTGTGCTTTCCCCTGCACTGGCGCACAAATGGCTGCCATGCGCCAACGCAGGTACCCTTGTGCCATTTTGCAAGGGTGCCTGTGCTGCGGGGATGATTGTTTTTGTGCAGGAAGGGACACCTTCCTGCCCAAAAACAATAATTAATGGCATTTCCCTCTTTCTACGCATGCTGCAGAACGCAGCACGCATATGAAGAGGAAAAAACAATGAGAAATAAAAGTATTTCTCCTTGTTGCGCCATTCCGATGCCTCCGTAGGATTCTGACACTTTCCCTTCTTTACAAAATGTTGTAAATCTGTGAATGTGTCAGGTTCCATGGATGTTGTGTGGGAACACCCACAGCAACACCCATGGAACACCCCTTTCACATAGAGTAATGCATGAAAGGGGCCCATATTTACAAGGCCATGAAAAGTGACGCAAGTTGACTTTACGTGGCCTTGTAAATATGGGCAAGCCCATTGCACCACCGGTGCATCAATAAAAGTGATGCACCGACGGCGCAATGGGCTTGTAAATAAGCCCTCTTGTCTGTATAGTTTTGCAGGCATTACTCAGTTCAGTTCCACTATCCTGATCCCAGTGTGATCGAATCTGTTCCAGTCCACAGCTTCTGCCTTTTCATTCTCCTTCCCAACTTTCATGTATTGTCTTGTGTATACTAAACCCTCCTCCTGAATTCCAGTACCTGCAGAGAGCAACTACCCTCTTTTAGTTAGTCTTATCCCGATCTCAACAGGGTCTATGACACCACCTATATTTCATCTGTTTTCTTATAGCCGGATTGTGGTAGGGTATCATCACTAATGTCTTTAATGGTGATAGTCTGTCCCATGCTTTGGTATGTACAGAGTGAAGAGTACCTTCTGGTGTGGGATGTTTGTGTGCTGCGCTTGAACAGATCCTAGGAAGCAGTTCCTGCGTCTCTGTACTGCATGTGTTTAGTGAGTCGTCTTGCATCCACAATTGCAGATTCGTACCACGATTCAAGGAAGCATTTTGAGTGGGCAGGGGAGCCTAGGTGGGTATCACCTAAAAACTGTATGTTTCTTTGCTTGTTTAATTTCCTGCGGCGTGCAAGGAATTATGACAAAATGCGCTACCAGGGGGTTATATGTGTGTGTTCCTTGTAGGGCGGTGGTTGTGAAACGTCAAGTCTGTCTCTAAGGCCCATCTCAAGGACATGATAATCTGATGCTGTTTTTTATCACTGACATTCCCTCTCACTGAAGTCATGCAGTTTTTTAATTGAATTTCCTTCACCAGTGTACCTTTCTCCTTTATCCCACTTTGATGCACCCATCTCAATGGGGATAATGCAGTGGGTACAATTTTTAGGCATCTTCCACCAAGCTGGTGTAAGAAGTCTTGAGGTAGGTGATCGCTCAGCACTCCCTACAGTAATGTGTTTGGTAAGGCGTGGATGTGCCTGGAACGGCCGGACTGTGCCCACTGTAGTTCCTTTCAGAGGTTCAGAGAGGCAGGGGCACTTCTGTTTTGAGCGCACTACTTCTAATTCTGTTTATAAAATTTCAAAATATTAACAAGTCTCTAAATCGAAGGCCTCAGTAGTCACTGAGCTACAGTGCAGGGGCTGCAACAATTAAGTAGTGGTCACATTGCAGGCCTCACGCTGTTGGTTACATTCTGGATGTGACCTGGGACCCCTCCATTGAAGAACATGGCATGGAGCAGAGTGGAGGTGCTTGGAGCAGGAGTGCTTGGGGAAGTAGAGCAATAGGTCTGTAGAGTGGAGCACACATAAGAGAGTGCATGTTTGCATGCCTCTGTGACAGTAAATGTGTGCAGGTGACTCACAAGCCTGGTTGTGACCCTCACTTGTGGGTGCCTGATCTCTGCCAACTCTGGCTACTTGGGAGCTGTGGCCTCCCAGACACTGTGATATCTTATGGGACTTTAAATGTGAAATGCCATTTTGCCATTTTTAAATGTGAAATGCCATTTTCATATAACACCTAATACCTTTGCGCCCTTTGACTAATCTGCACCAAAGTTGACCTGAAGAATCAGTGATGGAAGTACCAATTATCTGCTTCATTTGATGAAGATTAGGCAAACAGCTCCAAAGTATTGAGCAAATCGAAAAATCCATTTCTTATGCATGCCTCATCTCAGTCATAACAATAGTCACTCTGCTAAAATTATACACAAACACATGCAAACACATACACATACAAATGGCTATGCTATATGAAAGAGGTCAAGCATTTCAATATTTTATTAAAGCTCTGTGCTTCTTTTATCAAAGCCCCAACAGATAGTCATTCAGGTGACAAAGGCAACACCCAGGAAATTAAGGTATTTAAAGGGGTTTCCTTTCTTTGCTACCAAAAAAATAGCATGTCATGACAAGAGAACACCATGATACAATATCGCCATGCTTACTCCTAAACATGCAGAAGAAGACATTTATTCATTTCTTTGTAAAGGCTTAGGAACGTTTTGAGGAGCTTTCTGTGTTTTATTTATGATGCTTGAATGGGATTTTCAGTGTTTTTTCTGTACAAAGATTTGAATTTCAGGCTGTTTTCAGGTCGATGGGACTTAAGGTGTCTCCTTGTTTAGTATTTTGAGTAAGGAGAAGAGTCTGTGCGGTCATTTTGCCCCTTGCCTTGTTTGTTTGCCTATCTCTTGGATTGAGTCCTGGTGCACGTATTTGTGTTTAAATTATGACTCTGATGCAGTGGAACAGATGGTGGTAATTGAGTAGGTGGTCGCCTACCTCAGGGGTGGGCAGGGATCCTCCAGCTTAGACACACAGCTTCCATGTGCAATGGATTCCATAAATGTGAAATGGCAATTTAATGTTCAATAACAGCACAGGATGCTCTCTGTACATGAAATAACCCCTGTATCCTGCAGCAATTGTATCTCACGCCATCTAAACTTCACAGACCCAGGATATGGCCGACCGGCAAAAGCGAGCGCATATTTGACTATTGACAACCGCACTCTTAACACTTTTTTGAAGTTTAATCTGCTCGTTTCAAGTTTCTCTCTGTTCCCAACCACAGCACGCGAGGTGGCAAAAGCTGACATTAGAACTGATACACACATGTCTGACTCAAAAGGCAATTATCTTCTACAAACGTTGTTTGTATTTATTCATTAATTTGATTTGCATAACGTTATTCATACCAGGTTGCCAAAGTGTATAGTAAAATACTTTAAGGAACGGCACACATTTGAAGATTTAAATATTATGGACAATAAAGATTTTAGAGGGAAATTTGGTGGGCATGCTCATTCAGCCGTTGTTTCTTAAATTTAGAAAGCCACTTTAAGCTTAGTTACACCATAACATTGCCCCAAAAAAGTGGTACAGCGCAAAACTGCCCCTTCTTTACATGTCAACCATCATGACAGAAAATGCGAACAGATAACTGATTTAAACATGCAATTTGCATGTATCTAATATGAAATAATGAGGAATGACACAAACTCAATATTGCTATTCAAGAGTGCCTTTATTTTAGAACGTGTGTCAAAGTCAAAGACAGCTTTATTCGATTGCTATTTCATACAATCATAAAAGCACATATATAAAGCATACATATTAATTAAGATAAGTATTATAAAAAGAACATCCTGTACATACATCGCTATTCAATTGATTGTTCATACAATTAAAAATCACTAAAAACAAACACATTATTACATGAAATAGCAATAAAAGCATGATTCATATAGTTTGTAAATTCATCAATAATACAAATATGCCCTTTGCGTCTATATGACCTTTAAAATTCAATTACCATACTTTTCCTGAGGTTGACTATTTGCTTTAAGAACATTGCTATCTTCCAAGTACTATGTACATTATCCAAAAATTGCAAAGCAATAAACACTGGACGGCATTGTCTAATCCTTAAACGTTTTAGGATTGGAACAATCCACACATTCCTCAATTCTCTATAGAATTTACAAAACAAAAACACGTGTATGGTGGATAGAACTGAATGATTGTCACATGGACACAGTTGCAATTCTCGAGCCCAGTCATTCATTATTGGAAGACTAACAATTCTGTGAAAGATCCCCAGCCTAAATCTTGTCAGTAGAAACCGATCATAACCCCCAGGAACGACTATTAAATATGGCTGAATGTTAAAAGTGGTTAAAATTAGCTGCTTCTGCTGAACGCAAGGCTTTAAAATCTCAGCTGATAATCTTATCATGTCCAAGAGTTGGAGACCCTCTTTTTAAATCCTTTCTCCTAATCATATGTAAGGTGCTTGGGTCGGTAAAATATTCAGAGTGTCCGAGATCCTCCATGAAATCGTGGACATACCTTACCCAAGGAATCTTTAAGGCCCCTTCCAATTTCAGACTATCCATCAAGATGTCTCTATTTAGCTGGGTCTCTATTTTTGTCCACACTCTATGCCACAAGAGGATGGGCTCTAATTTTATGAGGTCCGAAATATGTGGCAGGCCCAGTTCCGCATGACAAACATACGAGGATGTACTGGTCGGGACAGACAGGATGTATCTCAAAAATGTGTTTTCTACTGTTTGCAACGAGTAGGTATCAGCAAAGCCCCAAACGCCTGCTCCATACATAGCTGTGGAGACGCTTTGGCTTTAGTATATCTTAATAGGCTCCACAGGGGTCGCCTACCCAATTTTCTTGAAAAATTTACAAGGGCAATAGTAGTCCTTGAAAATGCTAGTTTTTTTGCTGATACGGCTTGAGACCATAAATCTTTTTGATCAAAGAGTATTCCAAGATATGAGAATCTCTTTGTGGGCTCTATCTTTTGTCCGTCCACAAACATGTCCTTACATCTATGGCTTCCACGACCACACCTCATTATGAAGGTCTTTGATGTATTAACCCTGAGGCCAAGACCCCTCATAAAATTAGAGAAGTTATCTAACACCCTCTGCAAACCTACTTGCGTGCGTGACATCCGCATAAAGGAGAGAGGGTATGGGACGTCCAGCTATTTGAGGAAAGTCATAGCTATCCTTAATCAGCGCCTTTTCCAGACCATTAATATAAAGATTAAAAAGAAAGGGGGCCAGAACACATCCTTGTCTGACCCCCCTCTTAATAGGAAATGGGGCGGTGCATTCTCCACTCAGACTAAATCGTACTCGCCCCTGGGCATTATTACATAGGTGCCTAAGGAAAAGAGTTATTTGAGCTTCCACCCCCATCACCTCAAGAATCTCCCAGAGCTTCTCATGCTGCACACAATCAAATGCAGCGGTGAGGTCCACAAAAGCTAAAAAAAGCCTACCCCCTTTCACCCGCGTGTATTTCCCTACAAGGATGGCTAAGTTTAAACTCTGCTCAGTTGTACCCAGGCCCTCCCGGAAACCATATTGGATATCAGAGAGGACTTTATTATCCTCAGCCCAGGCGTGTAGTCGTTCTAAGATTCTTCGACCCACAACTTTAATCAAAGAGTCCAATAATGAAATGGGCCTGTAACATCCAGGGTCCTGGCGATTCCCTTTTTTAAAAATTGGCACAATAGTGGACTCAGCCCAAGTTTTCAGAAAGGGAGCAGAACAACTGGCGTTAATTACCTGGGTAATGAGCGGGCCCCATAAAGTCAAATTTGCCTTAAACAAATCAACCGGCACCCCGTCTGGACCGGGTGCCTTGCCACCCAGGCTTGCAGAAATAGCCCGGTTAACTTCATCCAGTGTAAACTGGAGATTACAATATTGGGTGAAAGAATCCAAAGAAATTTTCTCGTGGCTAGTCTCAAAATTACCCACAGGGTCATATACCTTTGCAAAGTGGTCGACCCAGAGGTGCTCACTTATAGTGATTTCCATTGTCGGGCCACCTACGGGGTTCAAGAAGGGTACTTTAACAGCTTTCCAGAAAGCCGAGCTGTCTCCCATTAATGAGGCCTTATGCAGGGATTCCCAGGCATCATTTCGCAAAGCGATTTTTCTTTTCTTAAGCGCTAATCTATAATCAGCTCTTGCCTGCCTCACACCATTTGGATTTCTAGGGTCTCGTGCAATACCTTTTTAGTTTAGTATAGGCTTGAGTGCAGTTTGAATCAAACCATCCCTGAGTTTTCCTTTTTTAGTACTCTGAACAAATAATGCCTCCTCACAGCTGCTGAAATAAGTTGAAAGGAGGTCAAAATATTAACAGGGGAAGCTGAATCACTTAGGCAAATCTCAAAAGCCGATTTACAATTCCCTAGCACTTTTTGTGTAATCAAGAGAGGGTCCACCAGTGACCAGCGCAAGGTATATCCATTTGTCTTATCCAATATAATGTTGGCTAAGGCCTGGTCAAATTTATCATGCCTAACAGGTTTACTTATCGGTAATGATATAGAAAAGCATAATGGAAAATGGTCACTTAGTGAATTGTCACCAACAGTGAAAGAGCGAAGTCTGGAAGTATGGCTATTTGACAAAAATACATAGTCTATAGTACTATATAGAACTCTTCCGTTGAATGTATAGCCCATAGGAGCAGATCGATCACATGACTCGTGCGCAAAGCCTAAGTCAAGACTAAAGACCATTTCATTATACAAGTCCCCCAGTGCAGGATGACAAAAATGGGTATTACTAGTCCCCTCTTCATATGTAAAACCACACTGTTTTCCCTCCATGTTTGGACACAAAGGACAATTAGAACATTGGAATGTTGGGAGCTCCATTGTAGACAATGGAGTGCTCCCTGCTTCTACGGGCCCGCAGAGCAACATTCCAATGTTTTACAAAGGCCTCTTCGAGCTCGAGGGGATTTAACCCCTTCGCTGCTAGGCCTTTTCCCCTCCTGTGCTAAGCCTTTTTTGGCTATTTGGGGTAGTTCGCGCTTAGGCCCCTGTAACGTTTTGACCACACAACGTATCCACTCCAAATTTGCGTCCTTTTCACAACATCATGGGGATTCTAAAGGTACCCAGGGTTTGTGGATTCCCCTGGAGGGGACCCAGAAATTAGCCAAAATACATCTAAATTTTGGTTTTTGGGGGAAAAATGCGAAAAAAGGGCTACAGATGAAGCGTCTGGTTTTTTCCCTGCAAATGGCATCAAAAAAGGGGTTGCAGTGCTGAAATCACCATCTTCCCAGATTTCAGGGACAAGCAGACTTTTGTCAGAAAACCAAAATGTTTTACACAGTTTTGGCATTTTTCTGGGACATAGTCTATTTTTGCTATTTTTTGTGCTTTCAACCTCCTTCCAGTTATTGGTAGAAATGGGTATGAAAGCAATAATGGATCCTAGAAAGCTATACATTTCTGAAAAGTAGACAAATTTCTGAATTCAGCAAGGGGTCATTTGTGTAGATCCTTCAAGTTTTCTTTATAGAAACAAACAGTTAAATATAGGAAAAATTGAAACTTAGTTGAAAAAATCAGCCATTTGTGTCAACATTTTCACCTGTAACTTCTTCTAATTATGACAGCTATTTGAACGCAATATACCGTTACATCCGCTGGACCTTTCTGGTTGTGGCGATATATAGGACTTGTAGGTTCACCAAGAACCCGACGAACCCAGAGCCAATAACTGAGCAGCGTCTTGCAATGGTTTTTTATTATGTACCGGGTATATAGCAATTATTCTGGGAAAATTTATACATGGAAAAATCGGTATGAAAGACACCTATGTATTTCTGAAATGGGAAAAAAATATAGAGTTTAGAAATAGTAGATATTTGCACATTTCCGAAATTGGGAGTACCCATACTAGCATGAGAATTATAGGACATTTTTCAAAATGACTTCTTTTTACACATTGTCTTTCATTTGGAAGGCAGAAATGCATCAAAAGTCAATAGATAATAACAGTTGCTCTACAATTTTGTGTTACCCTAAGTCTCCCGATAAAAATGGTACCTCACTTGTGTGGGTAGGCCTAGTGCCTGCGACAGGAAACGGCCCAAAACGCAACGTGGACACACCACATTTTCACAGTGAAAAATGACCCTTTTTTTGCAAAGTGCCTAGCTGTAGTTTTTTAACCCTAGCTCTGCCGGCACCTAGGGAAACTTAGCAAACCTATACATTTTTGAAAACTAGACACCCAGGGGAATACAGGATGGGGTGACTTGGCTGGCTCTCACCAGGTTCTGTTACCCAGAATCCCTTGCAACCTAAAAAATTGTCCAAAAAAACAAATTTTCCTCACTTTTCTGTGGTGGAAAGTTCTGGAATCTGCGTGGATCCACAAAATTCCACCCACCCCACGTTCCCCAAAGTCTTCTGAGAAAAATGGCACCTCACTTGTGTGGGTAGGCCTAGTGCCCGTGACAGAAAACGACGCAAAACGCAACGTGGACACACCCCAATTTCACTGTGAAAAATGACCCTTTTTTGGCAAAGTGCCTAGCTGTAGTTTTTGAACCCTAGCTCTGCCGGCACCTAGGGAAACCTACCAAACCCACACATCTCTGAAAAGTAGACACATGGGAGATTCCAGGGAGGTACGGCTTGCGTGGATCCCCCAACGTTTTCTTACCCAGAATCTCCCAGAAACCTGAAATTTTGCAGAAAAAATCACTTTTTTCACACATTATTGTGTGGGAAAGTTGTGGCATCACCGGGCTGACACAAATTTCCTACCACCCAGCATTGCCCCAGATCTCCCGATAAAAATGGTGCCTTACTCGGGTGGGAGGCCCAAATACGCGCGACAGGCAAGGGCCCAAAACGTATTGAGGCGACATCAAAATGCCTATCACAAAACGACCTGGTTTTGCAAGGGGGTCCCGTGACTTTTAGGCCCGGGGCTCGGCGGCCACCTAGGAAACCTAGCAAACCCACACATCTCTGAAAAGTAGACACCCGGGGATTCCAGGAGGTATGGCTTGCGTGGATCCCCCAACGTTTCTACCCAGAATCTCCCAGAAACCTGAAATTTTGCAGAAAAATCACTTTTTCACACATTATTGTGTGGGAAAGTTGTGGCATCACCGGGCTGACACAAATTTCCTACCACCCAGCATTGCCCCAGATCTCCCGATAAAAATGGTGCCTTACTCGGGTGGGAGGCCCAAATACGCGCGACAGGCAAGGGCCCAAAACGTATTGAGGCGACATCAAAAATGCCTATCACAAAACGACCTGGTTTTGCAAGGGGGTCCCGTGACTTTTAGGCCCGGGCTCGGCGGCCACCTAGGAAACCTAGCAAACCCACACATTTCTGAAAAGTAGACACCCGGGGATTCCAGGGAGGTATGGCTTGCGTGGATCCACCAAAGTTTTCTTACCCAGAATCCCCTGCAAACCTGAGATTTTGCTGAAAAATCACTTTTTCACACATTTTTGTGCGGAAAGTTGTGGCATCACCGGGCTGACACAAATTTCCTACCACCCAGCGTTCCCCAGGTCTCCCGATAAAAATGGTGCCTCACTCGGGTGGGAGGCCCAAGTACGCGCGACAGGCAAGGGCCCAAAACGTATTGGGGCAACATCAAAATTGCCTATCAGAAAACGAACTGGTTTTGCAAGGGGGTCCCATGACTCTTTGGCCCGGTGCTCGGCGGCCACCTAGGAAACCTACCAAACCCACACATTTCTGAAAAGAAGACACCGGGGATTCCAGGGAGGTATGGCTTGCGTGGATCCCCCAACGTTTTCTTACCCAGAATCCCCAGAAACCTTAAATTTTGCTGAAAAGGTCACTTTTTCACACATTTTTGTGTAGGAAAGTTGTGGCATCACCGGGCTGACACAAATTTCCTACAACCCAGCGTTCCCCAGGTCTCCCGATACAAATGGTGCCTCACTCGGGTGGGAGGCCCAAGTACCCGCAACAGGCATGGGCCCAAAACGTATTGAGGCGACAGGCAATTTTGATGTCAGAAGACGACCTGGTTTTGCAAGGGGGGTCCCATGACTTTTTGGCCCGGGGCTCGGCGGCCACCTAGAGAAACCTACCAAACCCACACATTTCTGAAAACTAGACAGGCATGGGCCCAAAACGTATTGAGGCAACATTGAAATTGCCTATCACAAAAAGTTTTGGCCTGTGCCTGTTGCGGGTACTTGGGCCTCCCACCCGAGTGAGGCACCATTTTTATCGGGAGACCTGGGGGAACGCTGGGTGGTAGGAAATTTGTGTCATCCCGGTGATGCCACAACTTTCCCACACAAAAATGTGTGAAAAAGTGATTTTTTTCAGCAAAATTTCAGGTTTGCAGGGATTCTGGGTAAGAAAACGTTGGTGGATCCACGCAAGCCATACCTCCCTGGAATCCCCGAGTGTCTACTTTTCAGAAATGTGTGGGTTTGCTAGGTTTCCCTAGGTGGCCGCCGAGCCCCGGGCCAAAAGTCATGGGACCCCCTTGCAAAACCAGGTCGTCTACTGATAGGCAATTTTGATGTCGCCTCAATACGTTTTGGGCCCATGCCTGTTGCGGGTACTTGGGCCTCCCACCCGAGTGAGGCACCATTTGTATCGGGAGACCTGGGAAACGCTGGGTGGTAGGAAATTTGTGTCAGCCCGGTGATGCTACAACTTTCCTACACAAAAATGTGTGAAAAAGTGACTTTTTCAGCAAAATTTAAGGTTTCTGGGGGATTCTGGGTAAGAAAACGTTGGGGGATCCACGCAAGCCATACCTCCCTGGAATCCCCGGGTGTCTTCTTTTCAGAAATGTGTGGGTTTGGTAGGTTTCCTAGGTGGCCGCCGAGCCCCGGGCTAAAATTCATGGGACCCCCTTGCAAAACCAGGTCGTCTTCTGATAGGCAATTTTGATGTTGCCTCAATACGTTTTGGGCCCTTGCCTGTCGCGTGTACTTGGGCCTCCCACCCGAGTGAGGCACCATTTTTATCGGGAGACCTGGGGCAATGCTGGGTGGTAGGAAATGTGTGTCAGCCCAGTGATGCCACAACTTTCCCACACAAAAATGTGTGAAAAAGTGATTTTTTTCAGCAAAATTTCAGGTTTCTGGGGATTCTGGGTAAGAAAACGTTGGGGGATCCACGCAAGCCATACCTCCCTGGAATCCCCGGGTGTTTAGTTTTCAGAAATGTGTGGGTTTGGTAGGTTTCTCTAGGTGGCCGCCGAGCCCCGGGCCAAAAGTCATGGGACCCCCTTGCAAAACCAGGTCGTCTTCTGATAGGCAATTTTGATGTCGCCTCAATACGTTTTGGGCCCTTGCCTGTCGCGGGTACTTGGGCCTCCCACCCGAGTTATGCACCGTTTTTATCGGGAGACCTGGGGGAACACTGGGTGGTAGGAAATTTGTTTCAGCCCGGTGATGCCACAACTTTCCCACACAAAAATGTGTGAAAAAAGTGATTTTGTTTCAGCAAAATTTCAGGTTTCTGGGGGTTTCTGGGTAAGAAAACTTTGGGGGATCCACGCAAGCCATACCTCCCTGGAATCCCCGGGTGTCTAGTTTTCAGAAATGTGTGGGTTTGGTATGTTTCCCTAGCTGGCCGCCGAACCCGGGGCCAAAACTCATGGGACCCCCTTGAAACCAGGTTGGTTTGTGATAGGTAATTTTGATGTCGCCTCACTAGGTTTTGGGCCCTTGCCTGTCGCGGGTACTTGCCCAACCCACGCGTGTGAGGTACCATTTTTATCGGGAGACCAGGGGGAGCAGAAAGGCTGTAATGGTGGCGGGGATTTGGGCATTGGCGTGCCCACTTCGGGCAGCCCCCACCCTAAAAAAATTGCAAAAAAAATCCCTGGCGTCAAGTGGGCTTTCTGCCGCCCGGGGGCAGATTGGGGCTACTGCCCCCATCTGCCCCCAGGGGGCAGAAAGACTGTTATGGTGGCAAGGGCGTGGGGGCATTGGTGTGCCCATTTTGGGCAGCCCCCACCCTAAAAAAAAATTGCAAAAAAAAAAATCCCTGGCGTTTAGTGGGCTTTCTGCTCCCCCAAGGGGGCAGATTGGGGGCTACTGCCCCCATCTGCCTCCCAGGGGGGGCAGAAAGGCTGTAATGGTGGCAGCGGGGTGGGGGCATTGGCGTGCCCGTTTTGGGCAGCCCCCACCCTAAAAATAATTGCACAAAAAAAATCCCTGGTGATTAGTGGGCTTTCTGCCCCACCGGGGGGGCAGATTGGGGGCTACAGCCCCCATCTGTCCCCCAGGGCGGGCAGAAAGGCTGTAATGGTGATGGGGGGTGGGGGCATCGGCGTCCCCGTTTTGTGCAGCCCCCACCCTAAAAAGAATTGCACAAAAAAAAATCCCTGGTGTTTAGTGGGCTTTCTGCCCCACCGGGGGGGTAGATTGGGGGCTACAGCCCCCATCTGCCCCCCAGGGCGGGGCAGAAAGGCTGTAATGGTGACGGGGGTGGGGGCATTGGCGTGCCCGTTTTGGGCAGCACCCACCCTAAAAAAAAATTACACAAAAAAAAATCCCTGGTGTTTAGTGGGCTTTCTGCCCCACCGGGGGGCAGATTGGGGCTACAGCCCCCATCTGCCTCCCAGGGGGCAGAAAGGCTGTAATGGTGGTGGGGGTGGGGGCATTAGCGTGCCCGTTTCGGGCAGCCCCACCCTAAAAAAAATGCGTCCAAAAAATCCCTGGTGTTTAGTGGGCTTTCTGCCCCCGGGGGCAGATTGGGGGCTACTGCCCCCATCTGCCTCCCAGGGGGGCAGAAAGGCTGTAATGGTGGCTGGGGGTGGGGGCATTGGTGTGCCCGTTTCGGGCAGCCCCCACCCTGAAAAAAATGCACCTAATAAAAATCCCTGGTGTCTAGTGGGCTTTCTGCCCCCGGGGGCAGATTGGGGGCTACTGCTCCCATATGCCCCCAGGGGGGCAGAAAGACTGAACAATGGCAATTTTTTGGGGGAGCCAAAGCCCTTGCCCAAGGGGCCGCTCCCCCTCCCTGGTGCCTTAGTGGGTGGATCCTGCTTGGGGATCGCCCTCCTGGGGCGATCCCAAGCCGGGATCCACTGGGAGGGATACCATTGGAAAGGAGATTCTCCCTTTCCAATGATACCTCTCCGTCTTTCTACGTGCTCAGGGGGCTGAGATAGCCCCTGAGCACGTAGAAAGTGAAACTGAAATGAGCCTAAAGGCTCATTTTAGTTTCGCTTTCAGTGAAATGAAGTCAGCGCGACGTGCGCGCTGATCTTCATTTCACTGAAAGGGAGGGGGCCTCGGGAGCTGGGGAAGCTCCCGAGGCTGTGGGGAGAAAGGAAATCCCTCTGCTGTCTGCAGCAGAGGGATTTCGTGCCTCTGGCCTCATGACGGAATGGTTCCGTCATGAGCACAGGGGCACCGATGCTCATGACGGAACCATTCCGTCATGAGCATCGAAGGGGTTAAATCCCCTCGAGCTTCGAGAGGCCTTTGTTTTATTTGTTAGAACATTCTGCCCTCTATGTTCTAATAGCCTTATAGCCCGCCGTAGCGGGCTATACCGGCTATTAAAGGCCCGCTCCCTCAATAACCATTGTATCTTTAGTACTTTTACTGCATACAGTTTTCAAATCATTAATCAATTTTGTCACTACCAATCCCACTTTTTCAGGGGGAATATTATTATAAAAATTTGCCATTAAGATACGCTGCCTTCTATCAAGATCAATTACAATTAGCTGGTAATAGATCTCTTACAGGTACATCTCTATCTTTTTTACATTCAGCATATTTGAAATATAGGTACAAAGCCCTCCCTTTGCCCTTCCGCTTAATCCCTCAATTGCTGGGGTATGGAATGTTTTGTACCCATTAATGTGAATTGCCTCTTTAGTCCATGTTTCCGGGAGGCATAATACGTTGTAAGCTTCTATAAAATCACACCAGATAGAATTACTTAACTTAGAACGCAAACCTGCAATATTCCATGAGACAAAGTTGCGAATTGCTTCATCCCTCCTACCAGGTGGAATAGTTGGCGCTTCTGTGGTTGATATTAAACCACCTACATTAGCGAGTACCTCAACGGGAGTTGCGAGTTTAAAAACCTCCTGAATCTCACCTGGAGACGTATTACTACAACCTCCGCACTCTTCCCCTTGCCCTATTCGATCCTGTGAAGCTAATTGGGTACCTACGGCTGATTGAAGCTTATCAGGGATAGGTTCGTCTTTATGGAGTCTATAATCTCGTAGTCTCTTAGGGTCAAGTTCGAGCTTCGGGGAAGAGTCTCCTGAATAAGCCACACAATTGCCCAGTCAATCTACGCCTTCAAGCGAATTAAAAATTTCATAGCGATTGCTAAGTGGAATCGCATCGCTACACTGCCTAATCCCTGGAAATATTTGCCCCCCCCTCGATTGCCATAGATCTCTAGGTGGAGTTGCATCTCTACACTGCGTAATCCCTAGGAATACTTGCCCCCCCCTCGATTGCCATAGATCTCTGGGGGTTGATAAAAGTATCCCAGCGGGAGGATATTTATCTCCTGCGCCGTGATGTAACTATTTCCGGCCCTATCCAGGATTAGTTGCACGAGGCTTGGCGACTTAAAGGTTAAGACCACACAATCACCAGGTAGGGACTTAGATGATTTACCAACCCACCCCACTCTCCGTTCCATTTTAAACTCCGAGAAGAGCATGTCTTTAATCCCAGTCCTGGAACTCACTAAATGTAAGCATTTGTTCCGCAGAGTTGACCAATGTTCAAAGACTTTGGGTAATAAAAGTGGAACATTTGCCAGGACAACTACATAGGGAGTTACTTCTGGGGGGAGATGCAAATTCAAATTTGGGTTGGTAACAGCCCCCTCACTAGTTCTCTGAGAGATCTGTGTGGTAGGATGTCTCAACCCGTCCCCCAATTTAGGCCTCCCGTTAGCAATTGAAGGCCTAATTACAGATTTTGAACCAGTTGAGCTATGCTGATATCCTGGTCGGGATAACGTGGGTGATGTTGCTCTTTGCTGTGGGGGATTAATCCTAACTGGGTCTTTAACCCTGTTGCCCGATGTGCTAGGACGGTGGTCATTGTTAGAATCCATATTACTTATAGGGGCACCACTCTCATTTCTCGTTTCACTCATAGATGCTGTACCAATACCCCTACCTGGGCATACATCCAAATGGGGTATGGAGATGTTAATGATAGACTCCTCTAGCTTAGCAAGTCTAGCTTCAATTTGGGATAATTTATGGGATAAAGGGTCCAACAGAGCTACAACCATTGACTCTAACCTTTTCCATAGTTCCTCCTCATTGTGTCCTGAAAAAATTCCATTTACTGTGGTCGCAGTCGCTATGCTATGTCCCTGCCTACATACACTTTCAGTGGTGTTAACTTTTCTCCTGGTTACCTTTGGTGACTGTTGTTTGTTTTTCAATGTACATCGGCCCTTCCTTTTCTTAGGCGGCGGTTCGTGGCTATTACCTTGGCATATTTTTGCCTTCTGTCCCCTAGTAGTAACATTTGGCCCACATAATCTTCTTGCCGGCTCCGAGGATATATTTAACTCAGGATCCACTCCTATAGCCTGTGACTGATTACTTTGGGGGACCGTAGCTTCAACATCGTCCTGCTGATCAAGAGGCCCTACCTGTACACTGCAAATCTGGGGGTACTGTGGTTCCAACGACAACCTACACTCTGTGAGCTCTATCTCATGGATAAGTGCAGATTCTGCCCTCAGCAAGAAGGCGTAGAGTGTCCCCACAACCCCTACACCAGATTTGCGTTTACTCATTTTGACTGGCCCACGTAATTTAAGATCTTAGAGTGTCCACAAAGTACCTTCAACGGACTACGATCTTCCAGTCCTTTTCAAAATGTTGATAATGTGGCCCAGCCCGGCCTCATTCGGCCTCTGATGGGCTCGGCCCGGGCACGCCAGCGCACGTCCCGCGCTGCGGGAGCCCTGGGCGCTATTTGAGCGCCTCCTGGTGCTCTCCACGACGTTGGCGGCATGCGCGCCGCAATGGCTGCAGGGAAATGTAGTTTTGACCCCCTCACGGGCTTGGGACCGGAGATGTGACCGGCAATCCTCTCACGAGCAGTCCGCTGTGGCACAAGCAGAAAAGGAAATGTTCAAAGGTTCCCGCGCTGCGGGAGCCCTGGCCGCTATTTGAGCGCCTCCTGGCGCTCTCTACGACGTTGGTGGCGTGCGCGCGGCAAAGGCTGCAGGGAAATGTAGTTTTGACCCCCTCACGGGCCTGGGACCGGAGATTTGACCGGCAATCCTCTCACGAGCAGTCCGCTGTGGCACAAGCAGAAAAGTAAATGTTCAAAGAACGTGTGAATTTTTTCATATAGTGTTTAACCATGTTAATTGAAATACTAATTTAGGAACCGTCCTTAATCAACAGAGATGCATTTGATATGATTGATTTAGAAATAATCCTTTGATGAAATGAAAAGAATCATTTTCTTTACGTTATTTTACTTTATGGTTAACATACAGCTTATGATTTCTAAAACGTATGCAGAATTGTTTGTGTAACCTTCAATGTAATAAATATTAGGTTTTAGCCATTCTCACATGTGTAGCATATGATTGTAATAAAAACGACAATGATTATGCAATGTATGCATTTATGTTACATGTAGGTACTTTGAAATGTAGTTCTCAATCATGCTAACTATTGAGAAATTTGATTATTCATTGTATCCTAATGTAATATGGGCTAAAATAATGAAGAAAGCATAATTGTTTATGTTTAATTGAGCACATGCATATTAAATGTGCAACCTTTGACTTAATAGTTTAGGTTGTCATGATTAAGGAGGCCTGTATTTCACCATGCTGCATTTCATAATTCACTGTCTACTGTTTCTGATAACTCGACAAATTCTTGCAGGTGTTCTTATGCATTGCTAGTTTAGAATAGATACATTCTTATATTAGCGATCAATACTTATCCTGGGAAGAAGACCTTGAAGACATGCACACGGGAACTGAAATGGTAATGAATGGCCGATCTATCCCCAGCCTGGGTGTGGGAAAGAAGTGCCGTTCCCATGTCCAGTGTGGGAATTTTGACGATTGTTGCAGCCTGCAACGTGTGAACCCCTGGGACAATTAATTCCTCGGTATGTTGCAACTAAAGGGGTGTTGCTTATGGACTTGTGGGATTTAACTTAACGGTTGCCCTAGATGATGAGAGAACTGCTTCACAAGAGAACCGCTTGATGGATGAGGAGAGAACTACTTTTACTTTGGCTGACTTCAGAACTCTCTTTTCCCCAGACCCTTGTGGACTTTCCTGCTGAACCCCTTCTGTAGACCCTATGCAGAATTCCCCTTGAACCCTTTGCAGATCCCTTTCATGATTCCCAACTGCCCTTGAATGGACTTTGAGAGGTTTAGACCTAAATTACTCTTTTTGACTTTACCTTAAGTGTGGATTAGGCTGACACTTACCCGATCCCTTGAAGGCTCTTGACTGAGCTTCTGCGATACAAATACTTACTTGTCCCCTCATATATGCTGTGTCCTACCTTCCTTTTCTTTATGGAACTCTTTAAATTCTGAGACTCTTTGCAGTTCTTCCCCTTTGGACTGTACTTGGGATATTTAGACTACCAATGTATAGACCAAATAATGTAAGATTGTTTTTTGAACCGTATTTTGCATAGCAGCTGATGAATTACTTGTATGTTTAATTCTGTTCCGCCTAAATTTCTTTAGGAGACTTGGTCTCCCTGTTGCAATATTGTACATTTATAGCCTCGTGTTGAGAGTGATCTATTTGAATTTGATTACTAATTTGTAATGAGGCCTGTTTAAACTGGGCTACCGATTCCTGGTCGCTACCGATTCCGGGTCCTCGTGTTGCCAAATGGGTTGCTCTGTCTAATGAAAAGGTTCACCTCTAACTCTCTTTCCCCTCAGTGCGCACAAGCAAGATTCATTGGAGGACCAAGAGTAAGTTAAAAGTGTGGGCCCAGAGAAAACTGGACCCAAACTTCCTCACACCTTGCTCTCTAACAGACCTGCAGTGCAGATCCAACTAACTTGTAACACTGTTCAAGATAACACAGCTACATATATGCATATGTTTCATATGCTACTCTACCAACGATCACAATAAAGCATCATAAAGACCTCCATCTCAAAATTTTCTCTGACATCTTTACTCACAGGGCAACATAAGACCTATGTTGTAGTTGGAGGGCTGGGTCTTCACACAAGGCTTTGGAGCCACAGAGTAGTAGGGGTAGTAGGTACGTTCTTTATTGCATGTCACTCTCTTAGGTTACAGTCACAGCTTGGTAGCTTCTGTTAGGGCTCCATCCTCCCTCCAATGATGATCAACTCCCAAGAACAACCCAGCACACAGACACCAAAATTCCCTGGATCATCACATTCTCACAGCATCTACAGGCAACATTCTATAGCATGCACACTCAGCCAATACATTCACAAACACATCGTGTCACTACATCAGCCCTTTTCTTACATACAGGGCAACCCAAGACAAACTCTTACATTTTGCTCTATTCCATGAGCAACATACCCGCAGGGGCAACACACTCATACACCCTCACACACACTCAAAGGTTCAGCCCACTATTCCACCATGCCCAATGCCCAGACACATTACAGGCCAAAGCAATGTGATCAAGTGGCAGGTGAAATAATGCATCTGAATCTGCACACAATATCACGCCCTCTTGATGGCTGCTCAAATATCACATGGAACGTCTCCCATACATAGTATGAACAGCCCTCAGTATGCACAGACTGAACCTCTGGAAAAAAAAACATTTGAACATCATGCCAGCTCAGTACTTCCCCATCAACAACAGTCCACGTCAGTACACCAGACCAACGCCATAAAGTGACAGGGCCACAAAGCATCCACATACTACACCCTACACTAATGCCCTGTGAATTTGAAAACTTTGAGCTCAGTCCACAAAAGCCAAAACAAACACACGCATACACACACACCAACATGACAACCACTCATGTACTCTGCATCCAGTTCAAATCACCTGTTAAATCCTTGTACAAATAATGACTGGACCCAGAGCACTTACAGGGAAACAAAATACCTCACAGTGGTGAACTCTGCTTCCAGTACCACTCACCTGTCGAAACTTCCCTTTTGTACAAAGAGACAACTGGTCTCAGAGTATGTACAGGCAGAACCTGTGACTTGAAGTTACACCACAGGGTGATATACTTTCACAATGTTCCTCTCATGACAGAGTACTTCTCTTCCCCACCTTCACTACACCATAATGCGTACCTCATGATTAAAGGTTGCTCCCCTTCCCACCTTCACAACCCATTATTCAAACTTGCAAAAGGATACTCCTCTTCCACGTCTTCATATCACTCTAGAGTAGTACACTGCACTTTCTGAAACACTAAAAAAGTATAGTCTTTTGCGACGGTGCTCTTTTTCCCCACCTCCGCAGCACCAAAAACTAGGGTAATGCACTTATTCATAACGGAACACCAAATACAAAGTGCTCCATTTGCCCACAATGTGAACACCAAGATCACACAATGCAACCGGATACTCGTCTATGCACAATAGTACATCCACACCTGTAAGTCATTCTACAACATCACACAAAGGGGCACTAAAATGTCACTTCCCCAATCTGCCAGCCAGACTTACACTTCTAATTGCTAACGCACTCAGTCATCAGAGTACATCCTACGCAGATTACAGGAGGGTAGTTTCAACACTCCCCAACCTGCAATGCAACCTTAAACTTGCAACAACACATACTTCACTTTAGGGTTACTGCAGGCTAGAAAGCTTATCACAACCATACCAACATCACATTTTCCCAAACATTATAAACTTATGTTATTGCTATAGGCAGCTCCACTTCCCCCGAATATCTGATATAAATAGTTCCACTTACAACTGTATTTCCCAGTGCCTCTGTTGTTTCACACTGAAGACGCTCTTCATAGGCAGTCTTAAGCCAAAGAACTAAGAACAGTCCTTCTTTACTTTCTATCAGTGGTTCCCAGTCAGGTCCAACAAGTATTATGACAATATTATGTTGTTTGTTTTTGTTTGGTGCCTTTCTGACATTGCTATATATTGTAGTTCTGAGGTTTCCACATGCATGAATGCACAATTTAAGGGAGCTCATAACCAGGACCTGCAGCCTGACTTGTTTTGCACAGTGCAGGTGCTGCTGGGTAAAACAGCCCTGTGAGGATAGTGGGAAGAAGAGATGTTGCACAGTCATCCTGTGCCCTGTGCACCCTCTGTTTTTGCTGACTGGTACTGGTGATAACTAACTCTGACTGTCCCTGGGCTCTGTCTAACCAGGCCCAGGGCCAGTGCTGTGTTGAAAACACAGTGAAAACACACACATTCATTAGGATACACTATGTGTAGGGTACACCTATAATTGGCCTGACCTACCCTATAAGCCCCTAGTAGATAATAAAACAGCTAGATTAAAACTACCTTTAAGTTCCTAGTATATAATAGGGCATGGCAGTTTAGAGGCCAGGAGCCTTTGTTGCACTTGCATGTGTGCACTGCTGAGAGCCTGAGGTCATTTTAAAAACAGCCCTGTGTTGAAGCACTGCTTTTAAATGTAAATTGTTCCCAAACTCGACTTTGGTGGTAGGGACACTTAAAAAGTGATAAACTATAATATTGTGGCATTTTAGGTACTCCCAGGGTCTCTCCTAGGTGTTCCCGGGGTGGGGGGGTCACGTCATTATAAGGAGGGCCCTTATAAAAGATGTTTTATATGCCCTGGAGATAGAGAAATTGCACATTTCACTTTCCCCACTGTAGTAAAGTGCCTCCCAAAATCGACTTTGGTGCTAGGAGCCCTGTGGAGTGAGGATCTACACTATGTTTGCATATTCAGGACCCCTAAGGTCTCCCCTAGGTGTCCTAGGTGTGGAGGGGTCCTGTAACTATAAGCAGGAGCCTTATAAAAGATGTTTTATATGCCCTAGTGTTGGAGAAATTGCACATTTCATTTTCCCCATTGTAGATCCCCAGCCACATAGGATAACATTGCAATAGCTTATGAACGCATAAATATTGCTATGAATTAAAAAGAATATCTCTCAAAGAGTTAGGAGTATGGTATTGATAAATCCAACAATATGCTATTGTTGAATTTATCCTAAAATATATAGAAAAGAAGTTATAAGACTTTCTTGTCTGTTAGCCAAAAGTCCGCCTTCCTGTGGTCTTCCTGATTGGTCAGAGTTAACAGGATTAGCCAGGTTGCTTTGATGAAGTGATAAGCGGCTCACCTAGGGAGAGGCTTTCTGTTGTGAGAGAATGCCTGAGCAGGGGGGAAGGGTCATAAAGCATAAAGCTTCGAAGGAGGAATAGGACAGGCAGGGAATGCTGGGTCCATCTACCCCATCCCCTTTGATCCAGCCAGAACGCAGACTTAAGGAAGGAATCTGCAGATGTTATCGGGAAGAGAGCTATGGAAATGAGCCACACTGGAGGTTGGTTTAACTAGTTCTTACTCCTCTTCTAAGATTTCAGCCATACTGAATTTTGGAGGAATAATGCTTTCTGGGCGAAGAATATGCCACACTTTAGAGAAAGTGGTCATGTTCTGCTGAGTTGCCTTGCACCTCAATGGACAGGAGTGCTCTCCTACTTGACCCCAGAGACCACAGAATAAATATGTGAGAGGAGCAGAGCCTCTCAGATCTGCTGCTTGAAACTAAGAGAGAAGAAGGATTGCCAAGCTGGAAACTTGATTCGTCCTTGTGGGATTTTTATTGTGTGTTATGTCTTAATTATTTACTGAATTGGTGTTTTTAAATGCTTTACATAGCTGTCTCCTCAGTTAAGCCTGCCTGCTCGCAGCCAAGCTACCCAGGGTTGTGCATGGGAATAATTTACTGAGACCTATTCTGAGCTCTAGACTGTGTTAGTAGACCTATTGCCAGTGGTAGATGCATATTTACCACTACTAATAACCCACTTTCCAACAAGAGAGATGTGAAACTGATCTCAAAGAAGAGGTAAGGGCGGTTGCATGTATTGTGTGTGTTCCCTCATGAACTGGTAAGGGGCCAGATGCTCCTAAGCTGATGTGACTTTGGGCGTTGTAGTATTTTTCAATGTCTTGGATTAATTAAATTTCAGTTCTGTGACAGAAACGGCACTTTAAACCAAGATCTCACCATATGGATATACCACATTGTGGTTTTGCAAAAGTTGTGATGAAAGTTGGTGTAGTTACAATTTCAATAAACTTGCTTTGAAAGCCACAAGGCGTCCACAAGCCATGTGGCGTAATGAAAGACAGCCATGCAAACTGCTAGCTCTTACAAAAGGTGTGTGAGAAAGTGTGCTTTAAAGTAGTGCATGGCTCCTTGACATCTGCTCTACTTGTGAGGGAAGGTTACAGTGCCCATGGCACAGGGACGGACTGGGAATCCAAAGCAACCCAGGCAAAATTTGTCAGACCAGATTCCGTATGTTGCATAGCAAAGGAGCGGAGTGAGCAAGCCTGCCCATTACTAGGGGTGTGTCGGTTCTCCCCCCAAGAACATATGGAGACAAATGGCAAAAATGGTGCATTCTACAACACAGTTTTCATTATACATTCAATTGTATTATCTTTTAAAGCATAGCAAATAATGACCTTAAAGTACACTAGGCTATGCCAATCTTTGTTGGGGCCTTTCAATAATTCCCTTACTATCACCCTCCAACAGTGTCCCCCATCTCTCCATAGCCCCTCGCTCACATGTATTACATTTGTTTTATAGTGCCTTTCGTAACAGTGTAGTATGTCGGAGCACTTTACATCACACACACATAGAGAAAATGGTACATGAGACAAAGGGGACTACAAGGTCAAGGCATTTTTTAAGAGTGCTTGATCTGGAGAAGCACAAACTCAGAGTTCAAAAAGTAACACCGTGGTTAGGGTTGGCTTTACTAATAATTTATTTCTACCCAAACAAACCCTTTTAAAGCAACATTAGGATAATGAAAGACTGGGAACAAACATTAGTATCTAACCTGTACAATACAGTTTGAATGCAACTCTTTGATGGCAGTTCATAGCTCACTGAGCTAGGTTTACGATTGCAACTTATGAACTGCACAATAACTAAAGGATCTCTGTGACAAAAGCAGTAACCCTCTGAGCTATCCACATACAGTTCTGTGATTTGCATGATACTGCTGTTTTACAGCAGGCATGTTAACCCTCTGTTCTACCTTAGATGAGTCAAAACTGCCAGTAGACAAAACTCCGATCCCTCTCCAGCAGGAATATTAATCACCAGAGGTGCCTTGACACTTTTACTGTTGCTGAAAACTGGATATAGAAGGAACTCTGAGCTTTTAAAACCATAACATATTTCAAAGCACTAGGAGGCTGGAAATGAAAGTGAATGCAGAGTGGATTATGCTGGCCTGCTGATTTTGTTACTGGGGCTGATATTGCAGCACTGCTGCACAACCGGACCACCAGTAACAAAACTGTCCCCCCACCTTTCCAGCCTCCTGGGGAAATACCCAATGCCTGATACTGCCAGTCCTTTACTGCCACAACACCAGCGGGAGTACACAGTATCATGTTAAGGATTTTGGGGGCTCCAGGCAAAACATATTTTGGGGGCCCCCATACAAAATAATGTAATTGAATTTTATTACCCATTTCCCGCTAAATCGTTCCTGCATCATGCCAAACTATACTGAATTATATGTCAAACTCTAACAGGGTCACAAAAAACTGTTGAAATATGTCTTTGCCCGAGACACCAAAAATCCTCAAGATCACATGGGCTATAGAGAGAGAGAGTTAGATGTACATGTAGGCAGAGAAGTATTGAGGTTTAGAGGGAGAAATTTAAGAGCAGGAGGTCTAATTGAGAGAAGGTTTACTTTCCCGGGGTGCCCTTGGAAGGTGGCGGCCCTAGGCAATTGCCCACTTTGCCCATACCTTAATAAGTCTCTGTCGAGTATGGCCCAATTTGTTTTGAGAAGTGTGCAGGATGAATGAGGCGGGCATGCAGCAACCTGGGAATGTAGAGATTGCCTTTCAGAGACAGCCTCCGGGTAAGAGGGCATGTGGCTCATACAAATAACAGACTTGGGCACTTGGGTAGAATCAAGACCAGAGTGCCAGAAAGAAGGAAGGATCATTGACTCAAGGTCTGATGCATGAGGGCTTTCACATGTGGATTTGGTTAGCTGGTGTAATCTCTCCTTGAATTCTGAATAGCAGCAACGTCTACTTTGTAGGGACAGTGCGGTATGGTTGTGAAGTACATTCTATATAGCTTGAAGTATTCCTAAGTTAAAGCATGTGCTATTGCAAGTTTAAAGTTGCAAGCCATGTTGCAAAATATTGAAAGTACCATGCTGTAAGTTGAGTTGGACACACAGGACCCGATTCACAGAACTAATCTGAGACAAAATCCTAAATTTACTACTTTTGGTATTCACAGAAGGCCTTTAGTAGTAGTAAAGTTAGGATTTTGTCTTAAGTTTGACTTAAGACAGACTTAAGACAGACTTAAGACAGACTTAAGACAGACTTAAGACAGACTTAAGACAGACTTAGGACAGACTTAGGACAGACTTAGGACAAACTTAGGACAAACTTAGGACAAACTTAGGACAAACTTAAGACAAAATCCTAACTTTACTACTACTAAATGCCTTCTGTGAATACCAAAAGTAGTAAGTTTAGGATTTTGTCTCAGATTAGTTCTGTGAATCGGGCCCACATTGTTTATAGAGCTATAGAGATATCAATCTGGTTGGCATACTCGGGAGGTGGAATTTAGTGCCATCCATATAATGTTGTGGAATGACTTACCGATGTGCATGTACTAGTGTGCAAACGTGAGGTAAGGGAGTGCCCTGTCGTGTTGTTTGGTGTTGGTGTTGTCAATGGGGCAAATGGAACACCTAGGGGCCGATTCCGATCTCGGCCGGTAGGGCTCCGAATCGGATTCGGCTTAACCGGATCCGATTCGGAGCCCTATTTCCCGACCGATTCGTACGTGCGTCCGGACGAGCGAGTATGATGCGAAATCGCCGACCGACTCGTTCGGGCGTCCCAACCGCTCCGACCGACTCGTTCCCGGGTCGAACCGCACCGACCGACTCGCTCGGACACGACTTGCACCGCGCAATGGAGACGTTCCCTGGCCGGGTAAGTACGATGCGCGCCGTGAGCAGTCCGACCGACACGCGCCGTCCGGCTCGAAAGAGCAGTCGGAGCCGTACTTCGGGGGTCCGTGTCGGACCCCCCTGTACACGTAGCCGTGCGAGTCGCACACACTGTGCGTGTACGGCGCGAGTCGCTTCGCCGCGTACCCGCTGTAGGGGGCGCCCTTGTTCGCCTCGCACCCATTGAGGCAATGGGAGCCTGCGTACGCGTTGTACGACCGGCTCCCATTGACTTCAATGGGAGTCCGACCGACTTGAGTATGATAGCATACGGACGCATCGTACTCGTTCGGTCGGGCTGCACGGGTCCGATTCGGTCGGAAATCTCTCCGGGTCCGGCTCGGTCGGAGAGATTTCTGGCCCGAATCGGAATCGGCCCCCTAGTGTTTGGTGGGACATTATGGGGAAGTGCAGTACCCTAGCTTTTGGTATTGAAAAGGAGTACCCTAACGCAACAGATTATGAGCCTGATTTAAATGCTGGCTGACGGTGTTAGTACCATCACCATGGCGGAGTACTTTACTTCCGCCATGGTGAGGGTACTCCACCTGTCACATTTGAAGATGTCCGCCGGCACAGTAGTATATGCAATGAAAGTTTGCCTTGCTGCTTCATCAACATGATGGCGCAAACGGCACACTTTCATTTTCTTTTTAATTCCCAGAGTGAAGTTTTGTTTTAGAAAACTAAAAATAGCAATGACCCCCCTCACCATGGAAGTCTTCTCCCAAGGCGTGGGGGTCATTGAAAAGTTTTTACTTTTACAGACTGCCACTTTTTAGGTGTCTGCCCACTCTAAATCAGGTGGGCGGACACCTGGCCAAAACTCTAATGGCTCTTACTCTGTGAGGCGTCGGAGGGGTATGCAGGCGGTGGAAACATAGGGGGATATTCACAAGAACGTGCGATAAACATCGCCAAAATAGGCTAACGCAATTTTCCATATCGCCGTCTATCGCGGGAAAATTACTCCTTGTCAACGTCGTATTCCCAACACGGCGGTAACATGCGATAGTTACCCGAGAACGCCTCAAATGTCCGCGATACAACTACCGCAATGGCGATAAAAAAGGAAACGCGAACGTGAAAAAAGTTGCGATCGGCCCAACTGCGATAAAAATCCAGCGAAAAGCAGCGCCAAGCCCGCAAGTCCCACAAGTAAGGCGGGAACAATCACTATAAAAGCGGCAAAAAAAACCACCACAAAACGCAAACAACTGCGAAGCACCATGGAGGGAGCCAGAGCAAGTACAGAGGACAACCAGAACCCCACAAGCCCCATGGAGGACCAGCCTGGGACCTCGGGGACAGGGAAGGGCAAGGAGAAGAATAAGAGGAACCCGCGTTTCAGTACGCAGGAAAACCAGATCCTCATTACGGAGGTGACAGAACACCACCACCAACTGTTCATCACCTCCACTGTGACATTGGCAACTAAAAATACAATATGGCAGTCCATCTTGGCCAAGGTGAATGCAGTCGGAGTGAAGAGAAGGGAAGTGGACGACTGCAAGAAGCACTGGACTGATGTGAAGCGCAAAACCAAGCTGAAAATCGCTGCCAACCTGAGAGCAGCAATGCAGACTGGAGGTTGGAGCCCAGCGACACACCAGGAGCTGGATGAGATGGAGGAAATGGTGACCCGAGTCATCATTGGGGAGACGGTGGCAGGAGTTGGTGGACCGGACACTGCACAACATGACCTGAGCCAACAGCAACAGGGTGAGTAACGACCAGGGACTGGGGGGACGGGGGGAGATGGGCACAATGGCACACATGCACAATTAAGTAGAGCACATCTGCAGACAAACCATGCCCAAGAGTCACAACTCCGACCAAGAGCCCAATTTACCCAAGTCTGCAACATCTCAGCACGGTGTAAGCACTGAAGTGAAAGGCACACCGCCTGAAAGGGAGAAGGGCCAGCCAAATCAGAGCTGAAGGGGCAACACACCCACAATGCAGCACACACACATAAGAATCAGAGCACCCCAACATTGACAACAATGTGGTACAAACTGCAACACTCCCACAACAGAACAGAGGACACAACTGCTGCCGCTTGTGTGTAGAAAATGGCCATTCGCATTTGGCATAGCAGGAAACTGTGAGATGACAATGGACAAGTACAACCTCACATCGCTGATGGTGTAGAAATGTCAACTGTCCCGCATCAAATAGGCATCTCTTCACAAACAGTCACAATGTACATTGTCATGCAGTCCGTTTGTAAACTTGTACAATGCGTGAACATACATGTGAACACAGTGTCAATCTGCATCTCCCCTTCACATTGCAGAGGGAGAATCAACACCTCCTGCAGGGCAGACACAACAACTCAGCACTGATGACGAAGAGGACCTCCCCAACATCGACACCGACTCCCTCCAGCAGCTCATGGACAGCTTCGGCACCCCACCTCCAGGAGCAGGGCAGCCCAGCTGCATCAAGGAGACCCCAACGCCTGCACAGACCACATAGCAGGAAGCACCCACCACGGCTGTCTCCCAGGACCCCCACGACCAACACATGGCATTCCAACGCCGTGTGTTAGGGTGCCAGGAGAAGATGGCTGAACAGCTGCGGGTGGGGTTCGACCTCATGGCAGCCAAACTAGATGCCATACGTGGGTGTCTAAGTCCCATCGGGGTCCACTTACAGTCCCTAATGGACACCCACTGTCCGCTCCATGCTTTCCAACAATCCATGGCTGACATCGCTGGAGTCATGTCTCGGAGACAAGAACAAGTGTCTAGTCAGAGTGGCTCCAGCGATGTCAGCCAGGAGTTGGGGCACATGCGGAGGATCATGGAGAACATGGAGCGGATGCATGCGGAACGATTGGCTGCCATGGCTGCACACCAGCGAGATGTAGCTGGGATCTCCCATGCCCTGCAGATCCACATCATGGCATTGCCGCCACACAGCCTGGCGCGGATGACTGCTGCTGCTACTACTCCATCCACATCTCCGCCCCCTGAAGTGTCAGTGCCACACAGTGCGGCAGACCAAACACCACCACCCACATGTGAGGCACCTGACACATCAGAGGACGAAGATGATGATGAGTCTGGCTTGGTGGTAAGATTGAAGTGGTAGCATACATCACCGCCATATGGCCTGTTTCAGCTTTGTTCTGCCCTCTCCATCATGCCCTGGAATTATATCTTCCACTGTCCCCCGTTACACTCAGCGACACTCACCTTGGACCACGACATGGACTGCCATATTTGGAATGGTTACCAATGACACAGCAATTACACTGCGGACTGAAGTCTTCCTCTTCCGATGAACCTATCAATCCCTAAAGGACTCTGGCTGGCCCTCCACGGGGCGACAATGTAAAGTGGGGTTTGCATGGCCCTGTACTGGTCCAGCTTAAACACCCCAATGAATGCGAATAAAACATTCGAATTCACACTGATGTGTCATGGCCCTGATCAATTAAGCATGAAAATATTGATGAATGTAGGGACAGTGATTCCACATAAATGGTACTCCCTGGGTAATGCTATCAATGCGCATGTATGGCCGTGACCCAGATAGGCAGTGAGACACACATCGTCATTCAAAACAACTCACATCACAGTTGAATACAAGTGAATGTGCGTAGACTTTATTAGCATATGCTTGTCAGTACGGGCAAGAGAAGTGCCACAACATGCGGACCAATGCAGCAGCATGTCAGAATGAGGAACGTTGCTAAGCGCTGCTGTCCACTCCGGGGGAGTGCCTCACCTTTCACAGGTGTGTGTTACCCCGCGTGGTTGTCCGCCCACGTATTCGGGGTCCAGGCGAATGCAGCCATGTCCACTGTTGTCGTGGGATATGTGACCAGAACCCCAAGATGCAATAAGGTGTCGGGACATGTGCAATGGGTTCCAAACTGTTGTGGCTGCAGGTACGTAGTTACACGTCCATGAAAGCGATTGCAGCTTCGTAGGCAATAATCTCCAACATGAGGTCGTTGTTGACTCCATCGAACAGGACGGCGAGGCTATCCATTAGCAGGTCTGGACAGATGTGCTGCGTCCACCCCCTGGCACCAATTAGCACTACAGCCCAATAGGGGAGCGGCTCAATGTGGTCACTGCAAACGAGGAGTTCTGCAATATCCCAGGTCCAGCTGCCAGCATGTATGCCACGTATCCAGGCATCCCATAGACGGGTATCACAGTGACACTCCTGGTCGTGGGCCAACAGGGGGCACACACACATGTCGAAATCCAGTTCGCCTACCATCCTGTTGAATAGGCAGACATCCATGGACCACTCGAATATGCACGATCGACAATGCAACACAGGCTGAACGCAGGTGACGTTGGCAAGGCGGGAGCTTAGCCGGTAACTGACCCGCAGCACTACCAATGGCAGTGCCCCCAGTAAATGCAGCATACGTGCACGGTACAATTCCACGTGACAGGGGTTGTGCATGTGTCTGGGATGTTCTGCCATTGCGTTAGTGGCCCTGGTTGAAGCGGCACTGTTCTGACCTGCGCCAGTTCTGTGGATGAAATGCCACAGCTCGGATCAATGAGTTGTTTAAGTGTGCAACGGTTGTACGCCTGAGATGGTGTGTGAGTAAGTGTGAAGGCCATTCCATGCAAGATAACTCTGAGCAAGGACTTCTGTGTGTGGGGTGAGTATACGTTGGTCTGTAGTCGGGCTGTGCGTAGTGTGGGAGTCGTCCTCAACTGCTATCGTATCTGTCAGGGGATGCCGGGCACATGCAATTCCGAGGTCGGATGTGCAGATGTGCTTCCGCCTGATAGTTCAGACAAAGGAGCTTTCACCCCTAATGTCAGTTTGTCATCTGCTTGCATTCAGGAATTGTGATGTGGCTTGTTGGGTGTGGGGTGGGATGTGTGCGACTTTGGGATTCATGTTTGCCATGACTTGCATGTGGCAAATGAGCGGCATCACTGTGTGTTACATTGCCTCACAGCTGCTCCTCCCTCCCCCCGAGCCTATTCACTTGTGTACGCAGCGCGGTTGCATCACTTGCACTCCAACGGCACACCATTGTCATGCCTGTCTGCGCATGTCCACAAGCCTGACAACAACACTGTGATGTTGGCCGTTGAAGGTGGGCGGCCACGTGAGTGTAGGCCTATGGTAAGGATAGTGCGGACACAGATGTAGAGTTCATGCCTGGCTGAACTCGCGCTGCGATTAAGGCTAGGCATTTGGCTCATGCTGCGGCAATGCAGATACACACAACACTTGGCATGTATGAGCCAAGACCCCGAGCGGTCTTGCGCTCCTTCATTTCAACGTTCGTGCGAGACCGCCCTCCGGGTGCATGCTACATTGCAACATTGTCAATTGCGGGCCGGGTGGCGCCGACACTACAACAGAGACACACGCATTGGTGACTTCCTTGTCAGAACGGAACCACGCCCTGAGCCCCGGGCTAATTCTATACACCCCTGCACTGGACTGACGTACGCTGGCCCAGCCCACTCCGCTTACGCTTACAGGGGGGGACGACAGAGCTACATGTCCAAGGTCTTACCCACTGCCTGAGGTGACATGCTTGCGTCCGCTGTCCACAGCACGATGTGATGTGGTAGGGCCAGTGGCCATCACGCATACATAATGACCACACAGACACACTTAGATGTATGATGGAACTGGCTACAGGCACGTGCGCCGGCCCCTTTTTATTACCAGGGTCACATGTCCAGTGACGCCTGTGCTGGATGGGTGTGGGGTGAGTGTAAGCCAGCCCTCAGGGAGTGGTTGGTGCTGGCAACAACTAGAACAGTGATCATTGGATCACACACACAGATTCAATCATAAAGGGTCCATGACATGCAGTGCACTGAGGTAGGGGCACCAGAACTGGACTCACACACAAAAGATTACATCATAAAGGGTCCATGACTTGAGCTGCACTGAGTTCGTGGCACCGGAAGCGCTCGGCGGGTGCGCGGCCTGCGATGATGCGTCGTCCGGGCGGGCCGCACTGGAAGCAATGTCTGTTGCCTACTGGACTGCGCCATAAATAAATCAAGACTCAATTCAAATTGTGAGCCCTGCTGACCGCAGTGTAGGCCGGAGGCAGCAGTCAGAAAGGGACCACAGCCACGTGGCGATGACTTGTGGTGCACTGAGTTGGTGGCACCTGAAGCGCTCAGCAGGTGTGCAGCCAGCGATGATGGCGTGTCCTCGCAGGTCAGGATTGGATTTGATTTGAGCGCCCTGCTGACCGCAGTGTAGGCCGAAGGCAGTAGTCAGCACACACATTACTCCGCGGTGCTGTGCCGCTGGGTGCGCTGGGGGCCTGTGTCGCGGAAGGCAGCGATCGGCTGAGGAGGCTGGCGGTCACGGCGGCGGACTTGTGGCAGGTTGAGGGGCACCACCCTGGCAGACGCGTTGGTAATCCCGGAAGTGAACCACGCCGGACCAGCCCACTCCGCTTCCTTGTACAGGGGGGACGACACAGCTACATGAGCGTGGTCTTCCCCACTGCCTGAGGTAAGATGGTTGCGTCCACTGTCCACAACACTGCACTCACCAGCAGTATATGTCCACAGGGACATGTCTGTGCTCTGCATACTGTAGTCTGTCCAGCACATCACCGCCACACTTGGCATTGTGTACATTCTTATTCATGGGTGACTTGCCTCCTTCACACATACTTGGTTCCCACCTCTCTCCAAATTCTGCAATTGTGTGGCTGAGGTGACATGCCATTTTCGGAAGGTCAGCTGTCTTGTTCTGCGCTGCCTCTGTGGTAGTCCGGGGGGTTGGTGGGAGGGGGGGGGCCTGGGGGTGGTGGCGGTGGGTGTTGTGGACCTCTTGGGTCTCCGAGCTGCATGATCATTAGATCCATGACATGTGTTGGTCTTCAGATGTGGCTCTGGACTGGGCTCCCTTTCATACTGCAGGTTGTGGTCCTGCTTAACACCAGTGAAAGGCAGGTGTTAAATCCCTGCTGCTAACGCGCCTTATCGCCTGTTTTCGGGTCGCATCGCAGATCTGGCTGCTCGTTGTGAATATCGCAAAGTGGTGTTTTCGTGTGTTTTTGCGCGGGCACGCCTACTCTGCATATCATTAGCATTAATTGTCGCTCTCATCCGTGGCAATGTGTTTTGCGGCAGCTATCGCAGGAAAACTGGCGATGTCCGCAGTTTGCACCAGCTTGTGAATAGTGAGATGAGTCTGTCGCCACTTTTGCGGCGCTAAAGTGCCGATAAATCGGCGATGGCTCCTTGAGAATATGCCCCTCAGTAGTTTCTGCCGTCTACATACTGAAGGTCCGCCCATCTGTAAATCAGGCGGATGTTTAGGTTGGCAGAAAGAGAAGTATGCCACCATTGCGACATCTATATTAGTCTCTATAATTTTTTTATGTTTGAGAAAGTGTAGTATAAGTTTTATGTTGATGCAAAGGTAGGGAAGAGAAGAACCCTGCTGCACGGTGTGTATAATGTGTTGTAAAGGTGGGGAGGTGGAGTAACTTGTTGTGAGTTGTGCATTATGGTGTAGCGAAGGTGCGGAAGAGGAGTGTTCTGTTGCGACAGAAACTAGGACGTCATTTATAGGCCTGGGCTGAATTTCAATTATACTGTAGTAATTGGCGTAATTTTAGTAATATCGCGTTACTCTTTGACGCGATATTACCGATAATAATGCAATTACACCCACTCATGTAATTAAGAGTAAATTGGGGGAAAATCCTACTGCAAGCGCACATTTAGAGAGTGTGAGCAGCAGCTCGTGCTGCTGTTTAGTTCTGTTCCATCTAGCACTCTGACATGTGACAGTGTTGTGTTGTTTCATTAATCATACAGTTATTACGAAATTTCAAAGATGTACTTTATAGTGATATCATCAAGGTTTAAGTCATGTGACATTGATTTCTGGGAAGACTCAGGGGCAAAGGTCAAATGATATCACTCCCTGTGGCTTCATTAAGGTAATAAGTGGTGTGATGTCACTTCCTCTAACCCTGGGATTTTGGTGAATCGAGGTCCATAGATGGGAGTCTTAGGGAAGTTTAATACCTGTTGGTTTGGTGGCTTGAAGTGACGGGTTCTGCCTGTGTGTGCTCAGGGACCAGTTGTCACCTTGTACAAATGGAAGCTTTCAAACGGTGTTTGGAACTGTAGGCAGAGTACGCTGGTGATTGTCTTGTTGTGTGTGTTTTAACTTAAGTTGACTGAGGTTAGGGTTTGTGGCAGTAGAGGGTGCAAGAATGGGGTAGTATTTGAGTGTGTCCTGACTCTGCCGCTTTAGGATGTTGATCCAGTGTACTAACGTGGACTGGTTTTGGAGATGGATGTATTGGCCTGCACTGGTGTTCATTTTTTTTCTTCAGAAGTTCAGTCTGTGCACACTGGGGGTTGGTGTGTTAATGTACGGGAGATGTTTGGTCTGATGTTTGTGCAGCATCCACAGGGAGATGTGTTGTGTGCAGATTCAGGTACTTTCTTTCATCTGGCACTTAGTCATGCTTCTTTGTCCAGTTAGCGTGAGTGGGTATTGGGCATGGTGGAGTGCGGAGTTGATCTTTTGTGTGTGTGAGAGGGTGTCTAAGTGTGTCGTCTTTGTGGATATGTGTGTGTTGCTTACGGAACAGAGAAGAGTTTAGAGTTTGAGTTTGTCTTGTTTCTAGATGATCGTTGCTTTGGTTTGACACCTATTGTGTGTGTAAGGAAAGAGGATGATGTAGTGACGTGGTATGTCTAGTTTGTCGTGTGTGAAAAGAAAGGGGATGATATACTGATGTGATGTGTTTTGTGAATGTTGATGTCTGTGTGCTGGGTGCTGCCTGGGAGTGGGTCACATTTGTAGGAAGAATAAAGTGCTAACAGGAGCAGTACTGTGATTGTTGGTAGAGCAGCATGTGAGAGGAAGGCATTATGTGGTTGTGCTGTCTGAACAGTGCTAGGATCTTTTTGGAGATGCAGTGCAGATCTATTGTGGAGCAGAGTGTAAGAGAACGTTTTTGGGGGAATGTTATGAAACTTGGTGTAACTAAATTTTAACTGGCACTAAATTTAAGCATCCATAGTTGAATGAACATGCCCACCAAATTCCCATCTCGAAATGTCATTATCTTTACTAAAATATGTTAATGTAATATTATTGCCCATCCTTACCACACTGTACTACACACTTTGGCACCCAGGTTTGGAAAAAAGGCAGCAAATCAAATAAATAAGAATACATTCATACACATTTTGAGAAGCTAATTTTCCTTTGAATCATTGATGTGCGCATGAGTTCTAATGTCAGCCTTTAACACCTCGTGGGCTGTGGTTGGGAATGCACAGAAACATGAAGCAAACATATTAATCTTCAAAAATAGTGTTAAGAATACAGTTATTAATAGTCACATATGAGCTCACTTTTGCAGGTCGCCCATGGTCTGTGCCTGAGATGCATAGATGGTGTGAGTGATAAAGTGAGTGATAAAGTCGCTGCAGGATGTACACCTTGGCCCAAGTGCAGACGAGCATCCTCTGCTGCCATTGTTGATTAGCAAATTGACATTTCACATTTATGGAATCCCATGACATATGGAAACTGCATTTCTGAGCAGGAGGATAATGGAAAAGTCTTCTTTACCCACCCCAAGGACGGGTGACCATCCACTAAAATTACCGCCGTCTGATCCCTTGCATCAGATTCAAAACTTGAAGGCAAACGCGTGCAGTAGGTCCAAATCCAAGAGACAAGCAGTACAAGATCATACCTGACCCTAAAGAGTCCTTACCTTTCTCAAAATACTAAACAAGGAGACACCTTGAGCTCCCACTGACCTGAAAACCCATTAACAATCAAATCATTGTACAGAGAGAAAATGTGAAAGACCCATACTAGCATTATAAATACTAGCATTATAAACAGAACCCTGAAAACGCCTCAAAACTCCTCTTTTCAAGGCATGCAGTTTTTTTGGAAACAAAGAAAACAAACCAACCCTTTTAAGTATAGCTCACATTTACCACCTGCTCTCAGCAGGTGACAAACGTGAACTGGGGGCAGATGCTGGGCAGGTGTTGCAGGAGGAGGGCTGTTTGGGGAAAAGGGTGCCCTGGTGGGGGTAGCATTACATTCCCCACACTTGCGGAAACAAAATGCTTGGATGGGGACGGGGTCAGAGGCTTGGGTGATGTTGCAGACAAAGCATCAGTTGAATTTATTAAGAAAAATGTTATGACAAAGGCAGGAGGCCTGACCTATTAATTGTGAAAAGCATACGTTAAAGCCAAACGTCCTTTAATGGTGGATTGTTGTTACGCTGTGTTAAAGCCTGCAGTCACGTTTTTTGTTACATGGAACCTCAGAGATAACTGTATGAGGCAAGGGTGACAGGCCCTGTTTTTATTATTTTTTATGGAATTTCATAAGTTTTAGGTCCGTCTTGACAGTAAGCTGTCTGCCAGCGCTTATGTGATCACTAGAACAAAAGCACCAAAAAGCAGTACTAATAGAGGGATTTTGGCTCCAACAATGTTGCTCTTCTTCTCTACCAGCATCTGATGCACAATAGTGTGCCCGACAAATACAACCCGACAAATACAATTGATAAAAAGAGTTTATATTGTGCAGTCATTTATTAATACATTTTTTAGGGGTTTTACATGGTTAACTCCATGACAAACTCCATAGGAAGAGACTTTACATTTTGAATTCTCTGACAAATGCAATAGGAATGGGTTTAATAGATAAGTCTCTTTTTTGGCCTGGCCACAGTAAATTCTTGGTGTCTTCAGAGGGAGTTTTAATATTTACGTCAATATATACTTTGGATCGGCCTGCAATGTTTGATAAGTTTCCCTATGCAGAATACACATGGTCATGGTAATGTTTATGTTAAAGCCAACAGGTTTAAATGATCAATTATTAAATGTGGTGACAAAGGCAGTCACCGTCTCATTTTACATTTTGTGAACCATGTGACAATGCTTGTCTAACCATGTTGATTGTTAAATGCCTTGTAGTTGCATTGAGCCCCTATATTGCATTGCTGGATTTAAGGTAAGGCCTGCTGGTGTGTTTATTGTCACATTGTACCTCATAGATAATGGGAACAGGCTAGATTTACTGGGTTTATTGTCTCTGTGATATTTCTTTTGGGTACTTAATTTGCACCCTGCTTATTTTGTGAGGCCTATTTGGGAGGGGTTCCAATCTGCAATTCTCCCTGTAGTCTTGTAGATATTTGTAATTGTATGTGTAGTATTTAGTTGTGTGTACAATAAAGTACTTTTCCTCTTTAAATAAGAAGCCCAGGCTTGACAATTATTTATTGAGTGTCATTTTGGTACGTTGCTGTGTCTGAGATTCTAGCCTACATCTCCTCACTGAGCCAGCCTTGGATTTCTCCACCTCATTGCCTTGAGAGTCCAGTCTAACAGGGGTACTTGGTCCCTAGTTTGAGGCACTGGGGTAAGGGAGCCCCGGGAACCAGAAGTAAATGGCCTCTATTGACAGAATTGGGGCCCAGAAACCCCTGAACCCCTGATTTGCATCTCTCAAAGGGGTTTTACAGTGTGAACTCTGTGGTAAAGACCAAAGAAAGGGACTTTACATTGTGTACTCTGTCGTAAATACAGTAGGAAGGGGTTTTACATTGTGAACTCTGCAGAAGTACAGTAGGAAGGATTTTTACATTGGGAATTCTGCACTATGAATGGGTTTAGCATTGTGAATCTATTCTAGACACCATAGGAAAGGGTTTTACATTATGAATTCCAACAAGCACCATGGGAAGGGCTTTGCACTATGAACTCCGACAAATGTAATAGTAACGGGTTTTACATTGTGAACTCTCCATACAAAGGCAATAGGATGATGATTTATACTGCAACCTCTGTGACAAATGCATTCAGAAGGTGTTTTGCATTTTGAACTCTGTGACTAATACAATAGGAATAGATTCCCATTGCGAACTCTATGACAATAACCACACACATGAGTTTCACATTGTTAAACATCGTGAAACCTTACCCAGATCTTCAATTCAGGAGTCACTAGAGAAGTCTCATTGTCATTGTTTATATTTGCAATTTTATGTTTAGTGTTTATTTGTGCATGAATTAAAGTACTTTTTCTTATTAAGGTAAAAACACGGACTGAACAATTATTTATTAAGAATTATTGTGTATTCTGTGAAGTATTTCAATGTTTATTTCATGGTCTCAGTTCCTTTCTTTCTTTTGGCTTTGCATGTTTTTTTTAACTATGCGGTTGATGAATAATTCCTGATATAACTAATAATGGTAACCCTCCCTGCCCATTAAACTTTGCAAATGTTATTTTTCAGTCAGTCTGACCAGTAAACCTTTGTAATTGAATGCAGATGTAATGGAGGTGTTGGTCCTAGGGAATCAATCTTCGGCCTTGACCTCCATTTAATCGCCACTTGCTCTTGGCCCTCCCAGCCCTTGTTACACTGATACAGGATCTGGGTGTTACTATAAAGGCAGAGCCTACTTTCAGCCCACGTGTCAACAAGACCACTGTTGATATGACTGTAGTTTCTAATATGATTCTAGCACAACTTTAGATGCCTGAGTTAATCTTAGGTTCAGTCTATTTTATGGGAAGCTTTGACTATGATTCTACATTTGGAGAAGTCACTGACAGAAAGAGATTGAGGCTAATAATGATCTGACGGTGAGGACGGCCTCAGGGCTTGACAGACTCTCCAATTAATTTTACAAAATAATTTTCATACTTGCTAGTACCATATTTCCATGCTATTTATGGCAGCAGTAATTGAGGGAGTGAGTTCTCCCTCCCACAGTGATGGAAGTTCTGATGATTCTGTTATTCAATCCTGGGAAACTCAATGACAAATCTTTGTCTTATACGTCGACTAAAATTTTGGCTGTGCTTATATGTCATGTCTTGTCCTTTATGACCAAGCCATTTCATGCATGAATTGTTGAGAATGTGTAATGTTTGCAATGCAGGAATTTGTGTTTGGAAATAAACACAATGGTAATGGTGTGCTGGGAGTTCTCTCTCAGTTTATGGAGGAGTTTTTGTTTTTTTCCTCCCAGGTATCACCAGGCTGATTCATTTAAACCCTGCATCTGGACGATCCAGTCACACCGCCTGCATGGTCTGTGACTGCGCTTCCAACAAAGAGCATCACCTGAGTAAACTCCAACCAACTAAGGCAGAAGTACAAATTCCTTCTAGATGTGACCCTCTTGCCTGACTAATATATGGAGGCGTACCAATTAGTCACCTGCTGCCCAAGTAAGCTATCAGGCCAGCATCATTGATGACACAGGCTTATGCAGGTTACCTCAAGAGTTTCAGAGGAACTTAAGGAGTTTCAGAGACACTCTGGCTTTAGTGCTTGTATGTTTACTGCAGTCTGTGTAACATGGGAAATGAATGATTTGGTCGGGTAAAAAAAAACAGTGAAGATTTGTGGTCTAAGGGAAGCCATCCCACTAGATAGGGACTGGGTGGGAGGTGAAAGGGTGTAATTACACATAGGCTACACAATTTAAATATATTTCAAAGAGGTAAGGTCTTTGGAAGCATGCTATGTGCTTATAGAGCTGTATCACAATATCATATCTTCCTCCGTCTTCGCGTGTCTCAGTAAACGTCTGATGTGGAAAAATAAGTGCTGGTCCCCAAAAATGAGTGCCGGTGGCCAAGCATCAGCAACAACCAGCTCAGAATGGGCACTGGTCATACCTACTAAGAAATGACACAGTTCTGCTCTCTCACGGCACTGATGCACTTTTGACAGCCATGCACCAACGCAGGCACCCTTGCGCCATAGAGAATGCTTCCAAGGGGTGCCTTCCTGTACAAAATCTATGCTTTAAGGCATTTTCCTCTTTGCATGTGTGTTGTAAAATGCAGCACACATGTAAAGAGGAAAAAAACCAGAAGAAATGAAAACATTTCTCCTCGTTACGCCTGCCTGAGGGAGGCACAGGAGGTTGGTGCTAATCCCTGTCTGCAGGTATTTGTAGATAGGGATTTGCATCAAACCCCACAGGTGGTTGCAAGGGAATACCCATGCATCACCCACAGAAGGCTCCCTTGATTCAAAATAACGTATGGCAGTGCATTGTGCTGCCATGCATTACTTTGGGGTACAATGCAACGCAAATCGTGATTTGTGTTGGATTGAAAATCCCACCAGTAGAAATGAAGACAGGTTTGCATTAAAAATTATGGAAACCGAACACAAAGTTGTGGTAAATCTGGGCCTCAGTGTATTGGGCGCCAGGGTGTCAGGATGGAGAGAGAGCAATGCCAGTCATGCTAACAATTTGCATTGGCATGGAGAATGATTGCAACATCGATCATGCAGCTGGTTGACAGTTATATTACCATGTCAGGGGATTGGTCCCAGTCTAGCTTTCCAATACTCTCTATTTGACATCTATCTGACATTCTTTTCATAGAAACTCTGGTGAGGGCACCTTCACTAACTATTCCTGCTTTAGTTAAAGATGTCACTCAGCATGGATGAACCTCAAGTGTGTTGTAGGTTGTGCAACCAAAGTGGTTTGTTGAATGGATGCACTGCTTAAATGGACAGTGATTTGTGTTATGTACACTTTGTAGGAATGATATGCCAATTCAGTCACAAGTAGACGTGGTGCATCACTAGGGACTTTGGAGGGTACTATTAATGCTAAAAGTAGCGCGTGGCACCTGGAGATCTTCCAACCAAGTGCCCCTATGGGGACCTCTTGTATTGTCAGTTGGCCTGAAGAAGTAGAAGAGAGTGCTAGGAAGGTTGATTTTACTAAGGTCACAGCCTGAGAATAGATAAAGAGTCCAGAGACACTCACGAACACAAGGACATGCTGAAGAGGAATATGACCGTATCAATTTAATAGTCTACTCAGTTATTTCATGAAAAAGAAGTATATTGTTTGCTTTGCACTGTTGTTTGATTATAACATGTTGACACCAGACTGGAAACAAAAAAATACAAAAAACGTCTCTATTTAAGCTTCCAGAAACTGGGACAACATCCTCATGAAATTTATACCTGCCCCAACTCCTCTGCAGTTCACAAGGGAGGAGAGAACCCTCCCGAGAACAAAGAACATTGTATCTACCACCGAAAGGTCTCATCAGCCATGAACACCATGCTTCATTGTAAACAATCATGGAGCATATCTAAGGCCTCCAGCCCTTCTTCAGAGCTCAACTGCAATCTGACCAGGTTTGTTCATACTTGTTTGCAAATACCTATACATTCACACACAAACCCAAGATAACTGACCCCTAAAAGGCTAGTTTTGGATTGGCATGAGAGGCATATGGAGTTATGTGCAATGACTAACAAGATAAGGAAGGTTAAACCTGCTAGTTACCTTTGTCAGCAACAGCACAACAAATAAGACTAGGGTGACACTGCCTGCAGTCTTGAAACTTTCACCTATAAATCATTGGTTTCAGGTGTGTTATTCTAATTAGGTCAATGGAAGCAAAACACCCAGAATGCATTAGGCTATCACACAAAAGTTCAGGACTGGAGGCAGTGTTTGTGATGACCCAGAGGGTGGTGGTCCCCCAAAATGAGTCTGGTTTTTGATTATTCCATAAAAGAACATGGAATAGAGAAGCATAGCATGAACCAAAAAAGTGCTTTCCATGTAGTGCTGTACAGTGTAAACGTGCAAAGACTGAGGGTGACCCATGTCTCATCTCATACAAATTACACTGACTGTCCTGAAAGAAGGTACACCAAACTCAGCCATGATGAATCCTCTGCAAAGACTTCCCTTAACTGTCTGAGATACCAATGTTGAACCCAAGCAAATAGAACATAGGCAGAGTACAAGATTGGCTGGTCCATATCAGCCCTATAACAATGTTCAGTTATTGCTCCGTGATGCATGGTGCTCTAGAAGGAAGCACTTTTTTATGTGCCACAGTGCTCTCTTTCTGAATGGGGCATCTGGTCATGATAGGATCAACCTGACATTTTATTTGCTTCATTGCACCTGTGTTAACCAATCAGCAAAGGCAGATTGGCAGGAGTTTGTTAAAGCCAGGATTTGTAAAGCACGGCAAATAACCCGTGAGGGTCTCAAGGCGCTGAATTGTAGGCACAGGGGAGATTACGTTTTCTGCCCAGTATCACAGGATGTTGAAGCCGAGATTCGAACCTGGTTCTTACCGGTTCTGCAGTCAGCAGCTCAAGCCATTACGCCACATCCTCTCTCTTTAGCAAGCAAAAGTTACAGAGATTGGAACAGATCCACACTGCAATTCCACAGACGGAACTCATACTCTGAGCTGCTCTGCTCTATGCCAGACATTGTGTTTAGTTCGAGTAAAAGTTGAGTGTCAAATAGGAAGAAATACTGAGAAGAGTGGAATTATTCAAACTCAATTATTATTATAATACCCACCATCTCGGAGAACCAACGAAAATTTAAGTGATCAGAAGCACATGTGGTATGGAAGAAATCAGGAGTCAAATCAACTTTATGTAGCTACAGAATAATAATCTTTTAAATAGATTTCTGTTAGACTCAAAGGTACTTATTTGTGTTTCTATGGGAGATGCATTATATGTAAGAGTTTTATACTCACTGTCTAATAGAGAATGATTCCGAGGGGACCCAGCAGAGTCTACATAACAGGATTAATTGCCAAAGGCCTTGACTCAAAGTTTAATATCACACAGAAAGGATAGCTAACTACTCACATTAAAGAGATAGTACAAAAAACATTTTCACTTTTTACATCTTAATAGTCAGTGTTCCTTTGTTGAAAGAATTTTCAACGTATGCGATTTGATGTAGAAAAATGTAAGTTACCTTCAAGGCTGAATAGGTAAAAATGTGTGAGTGATAACATGTATTGATCTCTGAAATGTAGGGTGTGTATTCTCTGTTTGTATTCCCCACATTGCAAGAGTATTGTAGGTGATAGTTGTGGGAGCTGTTTTTATGAATTGTAATGTTTAATGTATAAGAAATCAAGCTAACGCTAACATAAACCAATTTCATGCTTTATTCCATTTTGAATGTGACATAATTTACCAAGCGATCACTGCTGCTGTTGTTTTCCTTGCTGCAATAAATAATTGTGTGTTTTCCTTTAAACACTGAGAGTTTCCCAATCACACGGAATGTAATGTACCTAATCAAGGACAACCTAGCTGCCCCAGATTGCTTTCCATACCACGTATCAAGTCATGTCACCTGAATAGACTCTGAGAACCTCCGAATCTAATGTAATAATATTAAGAGAGAACCTTTGAATGTATTCTGTAGTAAAATGTTTCTTCTTGCTTGTCCCTCATAGGCATATCCTGGGAACCATGCACTTGTGTAGTGAATGTGTGAAATCCGTTGTCTAAAGTAGTCCTATAAAGATTTGCGCATTGACAGAACATATACAGGACAGAATTGTATGCATTTAATCTCCTGGCTTTTACTTTTTAGTGCAGGCACATTCTGACATAAGAATGTGCTTGTAAAAATAATAAAAAAATTGTCATTGCTTCCCACATTTACTAATTGATCACAAGAAATTAGTGATGCCATAAGGAGCCGCCCTTAATGACAGCACAGAACCGGTGGACACCTTCACTCACAAACTGAAAGGGGATTGTTAGTAGCTGCCTGGACACATTCTTGGTGCCAGAAGCATTGAAAGAAAACAAACCTTTTGCTCTTCTAGTACACGCAGACTGCATTTAGGCTTACACTAACCATCTCCCTCACAGACTCTGATTGAAGATGCCATGGAATAGCTGTACAAAATAATATTAATAATAATAATTATACAAATAAAAACACTCACACAGTAGTGTTTGTAAGAGGCACCTTAAAAGGTGTCGTGGGCAGTTAGAAAATTAAAAAAAACATCCTGATAGCCCTTGGCAATAGCAAGGTTTCTTCCCAAAGTGGTCTTTTTTTGGGGACCTCTTGGCAGCTGTGCAGGAAGTGCCGAAGCATAATGTGGGAAAGCAGGTGATGCACAGCGGGCAATCATTACAATCAATGAAGACCCTCAATTGTACAAGTAAAGGATATCCCAAGTCTCCTCGGAGGCCGGTGATATAATCAAGGCGCTCAAACATTGTTCTGAGCTTCTATAGGGCTGCCGCCTCCACAGTGACTTGCAATTTCCTACAACATACTTTTGGGGGTACTGAAATATTACATATTTGATCCGCATTAGTGTAATTCCTGATTTGTGATTTATCGCCAGAAATCCTCTCTATTTGCTGGTGAATCGCTAAGAAAGATGAATGGTAACAGTGAGAAAAGAAGATCCGGCAAATAAATACCATGAATCTACATCTTCTGCACTGTCATATTTCACTATTTGCCATCATGCAGCGGGACACTGAGCTTCCACCTACTTCAGGCTGCAAGACCACATTCTCCCAATGGCAACAATCTCCAGAATATCTTGGTGGACTGAGGAATTTGTTACAAAGTCCCCTAGAAACATGAATGCAAACTATAACCTTCCCTGTTTTCTTTGGTCCCTTGCTTCAGGTTGTTAATTGAATTTAGGCTCATTTTCCAGATTGTATCCATTTCCTACACAGGTGATGTATTTGGTGCCCGTGATCTGAATCCGAGAATCAAGTCATCTTCTGAGAGAATGTGATGCCCTAACCCTATTAATAATTCTCAAAATGGCTTAATGTACAATCCATCAACACCCTACTAGCATGAAATTTATTGCATTACCTCAGTCACCCTGACATGTTTTTCCCTGCAATGGGACAGCAGATTATCCCCGTCCCCATATGTCCACAGCCGGAAGGAAAGGACAAGCAGTGTAGGGGGATTCTGCCATCAGAGGGAAACGGGCATTCTTGTTTGTGGCGGTAACACCAACAAAGAATACAATGCAAACCTGGAACTGTCTGATTAGTGTTACTGATCAGGGCTCTGTCGCCAAATAAAATATGGCATACTGTGGGGCCACAGCTAACCGCTGACCTGTGCGCCCTTTTAACCGGGTGCATCCTTTCCACCTCTTCAAAATCCCCTTTAACTCTTCTCCTTTCCTAGGAATCCTGTTGCTAAAGGAATATGTGAAAGGATATTTGATACATCAATTGCCTCTCTTCTGTACCACTTTTTGAACTGTTCAATTTTTTCAACAGACCTCTCTTTGTTGGCACAATGTCGGAGATCGGGGCACTGGAATTATGTGGCAGAGGGTGAACATATTATGCAGCAGGGTTGATTAAATTATGCGACATAATGCTGCACATTTTGTGATCGTATTACTTTATTTTTTGTAATTTTTACATATGGTAACTGTCTGGGAAAATATTTCACCTTATTAGTACCAGTTTAACACCCAAATACAGCAATAGGCAACTGATAGATGACCAGTTAATCTTTGTGAGGGCCTTCCAGTGCAGAGGAACACTGCCGCCATGTTTTTAATAACTTTTATTTCATTTGAGCTAGAAAGTTTTTTTTGTTCAAATCTGCAGATTGTGAAGCAGTTGATGGATTATGTGGCAATTCCACGATTGTGCGGGAAAATGCTGCAATTGCAGAATCTCATAATACCAGTAGCCCTGGTCATAGGACATTACGTTACGAGGGTCAGATGCAGGCTTCTGGAAAGGACGTGGAAGAGTGCAGGCTCCTTGCTGTTAGTTTTCCTGCTCTCTGGTACTCAGCCACTGGAGAAGGTATCTCTGAAGTGAGAAACTACAGCAATCTTCACTCCTTTATAACCCTGTATCCCAAATTCCTCAAGTGCCATGCTATGCCCTCTGTTTCCCACCCAGAGAAGTCGCGTACACAGGGTAAGTTCATAGCATAGGTGTTTCTTGGAATTCAATGCTCCAGGTAATCTAGAGGTGCATCAGTTGCACTGACCCTGCCAGTTTGTCCCAACCATAATGCCTTCGAAGGTGCAAGATATTGCCCAAAAACACATTTTTGTCTCCTTTGCCTGTGATAAACAATAGAAAACCATTAGAGTAGTGAATGTCATACCACGCAATATTGCAGAATACTATTGGAGATGACAACATGTGTGTGTGAAAAACAAAAGACGCAATGTAAGGAGCAAGTTAGAATTTTGCAGACATTGTCCTCAGAAACGAACTCAGATGCCTGAAATTCTGTCTTTTCTCTTCATGTGACATGTGAATTCACACACATTGTGAACTCGTTTCACTAAAATGAGTTCGAGAAAGTATCAGATAAGACACACCGTGTTGGCATTTGGTTTCATGTTTTTTGTTTTTTTCCCTATAAACTAATCCCTACATATGTGCTGAAATTTATTACATGTGAACTGTGTGGCACGCTGGTATAGTGGTAGGTTAGAGAATAATTCTAGGTCGGGACAATAGCTGGTGGGGAGAAAGTTCCCTACACAACTTGCCACCACTGGTATGAGCGTTTCTTTGTCAGTTGCGAATGACAATGTGTCGGTGGTGAATGATGACGTGCTGTTGAGGAGTTAACTTTTCAGCTTCTTTCTGAAGTGAAGGAGTTCAGGAGAAGCCCTAATTCCTGGTTGGATGTTCTTTGTATTCCTAGCCACGTGGCCTCAGAAGGCTTGTCTTTTGGTTTCTTCTTCTTTGAAAAGTGTATGAAAACTCATCAGAAGATGCAAATTCACAAGTTTTAGGATGTAACCTCTGGCAGCGTTATTGGACTTTCAGGTGTTTTGCTTCAGGTGCTTTTGGTTTTTAGTTATACAGTCGGTGGTCAGCAATAGGCAAAATGGCGCTCTAAGGTCTATCACAAGTACAAATCAGTAATGGCAAGTAATCTGGCACGGTGCATAAGGTAGGGAAAAACCACCAGATCCCCACGTGAGTGGCCAGCAGACCACTTATGCTATATATACAAATCCTCTGCACACGTTCAAAAGTAAATACATAAAGTTACATAAAATATCACAATGATGCTTGCCTTTATATTTTCAGATGTCTTTAATTCAAGATCTTTAAGCCTTCTTAGCCAACACGTGTTTCGTCGCTGTTACATTGGATTACCCCGCGACTTCTTCAGGGCTGAGGTCAGTTTCAAGTAGTCTCTTAATTCCGGTGATAATTCCAACCCGGAAGGGGTTCCTATAAGTTCTGCTCCTGGAGAGGTAGACCAATTAGTCTTGTGTCCGGAAAGCTAAAATTGCTTCCAAATATAAGGGAGTTTCTTTTAGAAGAGCTGCCCCATCCGGCAGTATTAGGTAAAACCCTTCAGATCTCCAGGCCTTGGCGTGTTCGCCGTGCAAATCAGCAGTAACTTTATGTATTTACTTTTGAACGTGTGCAGAGGCTTTTGGTTTTTATCTGGTTAGACAGGATACTGCTCCTTATCCTTCCTCTTGGCTTTGGAGTCTTGATTACTCTGATATCAGTTGATATAAGACTTCACTGGTAGCTATATAATTTCCTCCAGACTTTTAGGAGCTGCAGTATAATAAACTTTACATTACATAGCCTTCACTCCTTTATCAGGCCAGGGTTGGTGGACCACAAATTTGAAATGCATTAATAATGAAAAAGTCTGTTATACAATTGCAATACTTGGTTATCTTAGTATTTAGGACCAGCCCTACATGCAGGTTGCTTTCATGAAGGCAATACACTGATGACTGGCATGTCTCATAGGCCAATTCCAGAACCATAAACCTTTTTCCAGAACCTTGAAAACTTTTAATGAGTTCACACCCAGAGGATACACCAAGCCAACATCGCTCACAAGTCGGACGTACATCTGCCTCTCATCTTTTGAGCGCACTCCAGAATGGTCTGGCTTAAGTTTCCATAGCTGTTCAAAGCTACCAGCATACTGAAAACCATAAACCCTTGGCTTAATTCACTCTGAATAATGGTGTTCTGCTCATTTAGAAGGAGCGCATCTACTGAAAATAGTTCCCTTCAGTGTCAGGGATTACTATGGCAATATGTGCTTTTTGAGAGCAAATTTTTTTTAAATTTAAATATTATTGAGGGTCTAGCAGCTCCCACAATAATGTTTTATAAAAACCATGGCAAAACAGAACAAGCATTGGCAAAGTCAAAAGTATGGAAGCCCCTCCATCAACATTAACGACTTCACCACCACTTTAATTAACACAGCCCCCTGTCCCACACCTGATGTCAACCTACACAAAAAATCCTTCTCGTCTTGGTTACTAGCGGCCAGTAACACACACGCCCCACTTAAACGAATCAGTCTCACCCGCCGGCATGAGGCTCAGAGATGGTTCTCCCCCGATTTAAACTCCCAAAAACGCTCCCTCCGTCAATTGGAAAGAAAGTGGAAGCAGGACTACTCTCAAATAGGAAAAACTACTTATGTCCGGGCCTTGAATGATTACAAGAAGGCCATCTCCGCAGCCAAGGCAGCCTATTTCTCAACACGAATTCTCAACTCTAATAACCAAGCCAAGGAATTATTCACAATAGTTGATGAATTGTCAAACCCTGAGAGAGTCCTAAGTAAACCCAAGCCGTCACAGGCCCTGTGTGACTCCTTAAATAATTTTTTTATCGATAAGATTACCGACATCAAAGCCAGCATTCCACACAGGCCCTCACAAGATATTACCCCGTCCACACCCAGGAACCCCCACTCTCTGGACTCTTTTTTACCCATCGACACAGAGACCTTGAATAACTTACTTGCTAAAGTCAAATCAGGTTCTCCCTTGGATCACTGCCCCCCTCACATCTTGAAAGCAGCCTTTATGGCCTTCCCAGACCCAGCCCTTGCCCTCTTAAATCACTCCCTGTCCCAGGGCTGCGTCCCTAAGGCTTTCAAGGAGGCTATAGTAGTCCCCCTTCTAAAGAAACCAAGCGCTGACCCCCAGACACTAGCAAATTACCGTCCCATCTCCTTGCTCCCCTACATGGCTAAGCTACTAGAAGCCCATGTGGCAAAATGCTTATCCAACTTTCTGGAACAGACGGGATTCTTTGACCCAAGCCAGGCCGGTTTTCGGCCTGCTCACTCCACTGAAACAGTGACTTTGGCAATATTGGACTCCCTACGTGAAAACGCAGATAGAGGCAATCATCAGGCCCTGATACTGCTTGACCTCTCGGCTGCATTTGACACGGTCGACCACAACATACTAGTGGACCGTGTCAGAGAGGCAGGTTTTCAGGGTCCAGCCCTTAGCTGGATTAACTCCTTCTTAGTAAACCGCACCAAGGCAGTCCGCATTGGCCAATTCACTGCCCCTAAATTAAAAACAACTTGCGGGGTCCCACAGGGCTCTTCGCTCTCACCACATCTCTTCAACCTCTACTTACGCCCACTGATAAGATCTTTGAAAGACAGGAAGGTGACCACCTTCAACTATGCAGATGACCTCCAACTCATGTTCTCAATCGACAACTCCCCCGAATCTATAACTAACTTTCAATCTACTATGATTTTCATCCAGCAATGGATGAACCTCAACCACTTAAAACGTAACCCCAGTAAAACAGAACTAATTTTGACAGGGGGAGGTCGCAATCCATGGGGCCCACAATACTGGCCCAGTAATTTGGGACCCCTCCCACCCCCTCCACTTCAGTAAAAAGTCTAGGGGTTACTATAGGCAACGACCTGTCTTTAAAAGCGCATGTAGGCACAGTGGTCTCCGCCTGCTTTCTACAGTTACGAAAAATCAGAAAAATAAGCAGGCTTCTGTCCCATGCCGCACTGGTCCAGGTGGTAATAGCTCTAGTTCTGTCTCGTCTGGACTACGCAAATGCCACCTACCTGGGACTTCCACTTGGCCTTACCAAGCGACTTCAGCTGGTACAGAACCAAGCGGCCCGACTAATATATAAACAGCCCAGGTGGCAACACGCCTCCCCCCTCCTCAGGAAGCTGCATTGGCTCCCTATCCTGCAGCGATGCGCCTTCAAAGTCGGATGCTTGGTATTCAAATCCCTATACGGTTGCAGCCCCAAATTCATTGACAATCTTATTTCTCGCTATACCCCCACTCGGAATCTCCGTTCAGCCCAACTCCACCTTCTGACAATACCCACCTTCAAACTGAAACGCCAAGGAGGATGCAGGTTTGCGACTCTAGCCCCACGCCTGTGGAACTCCATCCCCCTGGAAATCAGACTCAGCACTAATCTGCTCATATTCAGAAAATCTCTCAAAACCTGGTTATTCACACATGCTTACGAATAACCTGTTCCGGATTGGTAACCCCCCTAGTTCTCAGCGCCATGAAACCAACCGGTGAACGAGCGCTCTATAAGTCACCATTAAAATAAGACTGATCTGACAACTACCTTTATTTTTTTGTGGTGTCCGATGTCTAAGCCCGCCATTGTCACCTACAATTGTAGGTCGAGCATACCAGACACCTGCATCTGGTTGTGACAAACATTTTGTGGGCTTACTAAGAACATACAGGGGTTTTGAGCCCACCCATTACTTACCATTGTTTGGCTTTCTCTCACTCTCATTTGCCTGCTTCTTCATGTCTCATCTTGACAATCTTGCTTTTCTCGCTCCTAATCAGCATAGTCTTTTTACCATTTTTTTTGTTTAGCTGTCTTCTATGCTTCCAGTGCATGCTTTTCAAGCACTACTTTTTTTTCTTTCTAGTTAAGCCCTCCGCAAGAGTGCATGTTTCTCCAGCTGTCTCCTTCGTGAATTTCTCTCGCCTCCACTCCGTCTTGCTTACTGCTTCTCCCCACGATGTTTACATGTTGTGATTGCTCTCATGTCCTCCGCACGCTTCAAAAATGCTTTCACACATTTTGTTCTCATTATTACTGATCCTACTCGGGTCAGCAAATGAAAAGGAAAAAAAAGCAGCCTGGTCATTTTTTAGGTGCATGCATGTATGGTGCACTCGCACCATACCTATAGCCTTTTTACCATACCATAGCCTTTTTCTTATTTAGCAATGCTGCACATCATTGAGGATGCTGTGCAGCTTGGCTTAAACCCTTTGACAAAGGCAATAGGTCTCTAAAGTGGAGGTGAGTGTGTTGTGCTTAGATGTGCTTGTTTATGGTTCTCTCTAGAACCCCCATGAGTTGCCGTGGTGCTCCCGTGCATGGGGGCATTCCATGTGTGAGTTGGTGCCTCTCGCCTGCGGGGAGAGCAGCGGTGGCTCGTTGTACCCACAATAAACGCACTTGGACTTACTTGCCGTGTCCTTTGATGGTGTCCTGTGTCCGGGAGCACAACATCTTTTTTGGGGACGAGCAGGCGAGCCACCGCAACGTTTCCGGTGCATCGTTGCAAAGACGAGTGTGCAGTCAGCCGGCTGCACGTCCCGCTTGCTGCCACTTCAAGGAGAAAATTCGAGCGAATCTATCTGCTGTTGTACCGTGGTGGTGAGTCAACATTGGGGATGAGTCGAGTCACTGTGCTGTAGAGGCTGTGTCTCTAGCCAGTAATCTCCTCGATCGAAGTCCACCTTCGCGTCTTGTGCGCATGCCTGCGCAGACTCACGCACAATTTCAAAATTAAAAACTACAACGTCAACCAGCGCTATATCTCCTCACTTCCTGTCTTCCTGGCTGGCTGTGTGACCCAGTTAGGGGAAAATCACGCGTGCGCAAACAAGCATCTTGTTTTCTTAGTTCAGAGGAACGTCGCGTCTGCTGTGCTGCGCATCCGTGGTTGGAGGAGCGCCCGAGCACGTCTCACTGGGAGAAGCAAGTCTCAGCCTTTGTAGCGGTAAGGTTGAGGGTGAATTTACAATTCTTGAACATTGCTACACGACGGTGATACGTACACCTTGATGAGCCATGCGTGTCACAGCTTTGGTGCTTCACACACCGAAGGTATCTTCAGTCAAGTACTCTAATCGTTAACAAGTTTAACGTGGAACATTGGTGAAGATGTGACGCTAACACCAATTGGCTCATTCTGTTTTTGGCCACCATTTCTTTTGGCTTTTGCAAGTGTGACGTTATTCTTTTCCATTTAGCAAGTTGCGCTTCTGCTCGTGCGCTGCTTTTGTGGTGCTTCACATACCTTTCACTACTTACATCAGGAGATTTCTTCTGATTCTTGTCTTGGTTTTGACTGCACTTGCAACTCTTCTGTTAGACACATTCACTTCCAGTCATGCAGTCTGTAAACCCTCCACCACCATTTTTGGAAAGTCCCGGAACCCCTCACATCCAATGGAGACAGTGAATTGACGCATTCGAAACGTACTTGGGGGCTATTGGGGCTTCACGTTTCAGGGCAGAAAGGAAGAAGTGTCTTCTCCTTCACTCCTTAGGTTTCGAAGGAAGAGAAGTCTACAAACATCTGCCTGATTTAGTGTTGGGGGAGGGCGAAGTCATTGATGAATACCAAGAAGCAGTGAAGAAATTAGTTATCAAATTTGATGTGCAGCCAAGTTTAGTTGTTATTAGGCACACATTTTTTAAGCGCGCGCAGTTGCAAAGTGAGAATGTTGATAATTATCTAAGTGCCTTGCGTAAACTCGGTGCCGAATGTCAGTTTGGGGAATATCATGACCAGCTGGTCAGAGATCAGTTCATTGCACATTGTTGGGACAAGCAGATTCAACAGAAATTGCTCACTATGGGCAACCCTAGTCTGGACGAGGTCATAAAGGTAGCAAAGAGTGTTGAACTAGCACAGCTATCACTCAAAGAACTTAATGTGAACTCCACCCCAAAGGAGTCAGTAAATGCGATTGCCACTGCCAATGCCACTAACAATTCTTTGCGTAAAGACAAATCAAACGAGAAAGCGTTCTTTAAAAGAACAAACATTTGCCCTGCTAGGAGTGCCAAGTGCCACAAGTGTGGCAAAGTAGGACATCATGCAAGAGTGTGTCAGTCTAACCTCAGTAAAACTGACAAAGTCAATTGTGTAATGCAGGATGAACCGTTATGTGAAAGCGAACTTGTGCAAAATGTTCAAGACATGATTGTATCTGTCACGGATGAAGGTGTAGTCTCTGGTGATCCGGCTGACTGTGTGGACCCTTATGTGGACATGTTGGTGGGTGGAGTTTGTTTGAAGCTGCTGGTAGACTCTGGTGCCCGCATATCTATGATTACTTATGATTTGTTCAAGAAATCTTGGGGGGACAGACCTCTTTTTCCTCCTGATAGAGCACCAGTCTCTTACGATGGACGTAGAATTGATTTGTAGGGGTTCATTGAAGATGTGCTAGAGTTCAGGGGGCGCAGAATACAGGGTAAAATTTATGTGGCTGTTCGTGGTTTAAACATTCTTGAATGGTACCATCAAGGGCTTTTCGGCATGGTACTAAGGCCTGGTACCAGCGAACAGGTTCTAGTTTTCAAAGACAACCCTGATTCTGTTTGTTTAGAACAAGAGTTTCCCCAAGTATTTTCAAACTCCCTTGGAAAGATTGCAGGTTTCAAGCACAAGATCAAGGTTAAGAAATACGCGATAGCTGTGAAGCACAAGGTCAAGTCTGCGCCATTTAGCCTTAGGGGGGATCTCAAGACGGAATTGGACAGATTGCAGAATTGTGGAGTCATTGAACCCATAGAATCTAGCTTGTGGTTAAGTCCCTTGGTTGTCGCCCGCAAACGAAATGGCGATATACGCTCGTGCATAGACCTGAGAAGTTTAAACAAAGAAATTTGGGTCGACTCACACCCACTTCCCAAAATTGGTGATCTGTTGGAAGAACTGAGGGGCGCAGAATGGTTCTCTAAGATAGATCTTGCCTCTGCGTACCACCAAGTTCTGTTGGATGATGAGTCTCGCCACTATACGGCTTTTAACTCCCCGTTTGGTTCATTTCAATTTTGTAGAATGCCCTTTGGGCTTGCCTCAGCGGCCTCCGTGTTCCAACGCATAATGCAGACGGTACTTCAAGATGTAAAGGGAGTAGTCATTTTTCAAGATGATGTCCTTATCTTTTCTAAACACCTAGAAGAACATGATAAGGTATTGAGGATTGTACTTAGCATTTTTGAGAGCAAGGGTATTGTTGTAAAAAAAAAACAAGTGTGAGTTTTGGAAGAGAGAAATTGAATTTTGGGACATCTTGTCTCCGCTAAAGGTGTCAGCCCGAGGCCCGGTCTGGTGAAGGCAGTTGTAGACTGTCCCTGTCCCAAAAACAAGGATGAGCTATGCTCCTTTTTGGGGCTGTGTGAGTTCTACTCACGTTTCATCCCTCACTATGTCAGTAAGATGAAGGTCCTCTCCAATATGTTAAGGACGAATGTCACCTTTGAGTGGGATGTGAACTGTCAAGAGTCGTTTGACTTGGTCAAATCAGAGATGGTTAATGCGAAAACCCTTAGCCCATATGACCCGTGTGTCCCCTGCACCATTACAGTTGATGCTAGTAACTATGGGTTAGGGGCTGTCCTGACCCAGCTTTCTGGTGTGAGTGAAGTTACCATCAGTTATGCTTCCAGAGTACTGCGCTATCCAGAACTTAATTACTCTGTGATCGAAAAGGAACTCCTGGCGTGCTATTGGGCATGTGAAAAGTTCAGGACTTATATTTGGGGCAGGAAATTTGTCATTCAAACTGACCATAAGCCCCTTATATACATCCTGGGGGGGGAACGTCTAAAGTATGCCACGCCTCGCATTGCACGTCTGACCACTAAACTTCTACAGTATGATTTCGTGGTCAAACACATCCCAGGGAAGGAAAATGTCAGAGCAGATTTGCTTTCCAGACTTCCCATATGTGACGATGATGTGCTTGATGTGGAAGAGGACAAGGAAGACTGTTTTATTGCTTTTGTGGATGCTGTGGAAAATAAAGCTTGCAGCGAGAGTGAGTGGAAAAAGGCGTTGTGCGAAGACTCTATTCTCGTAAGAGTTAAAGAACATATTGTGAATGGTTGGCCCAGAGAGAGATGTGTGTCTCCTGACATTCAACCGTTCTGAAAAGTTGCTGACGAGCTGTCCATTGAAGATGGGGTCATCATGAGGGATGGAAGGTGCATTCCTCCTCTTAATGTACGTGCCAAGTTGGTTGACTGTGACCATGATGGACATTTAGGGGCTACCATGACGAAGAGGCGAGTCAGATTGCATTATTGGTGGCCTTCTATGGACAAAGACATCAAGTTAAGAGTCAAAGAGTGCGTCGTCTGCTGTGGCGCTGAGAAGGGTTATAAAGTTGTCACACCACCCCTACAGCCCATCCCTTTTCCAGAAAAGCCATTGCTTAAGGTGGGGATTGATTTGGTGGGTCCTTTCAACTTTCTTCCTCACCATTTAAGATTTGCGTTTGTGTTGATGGATTTCCACAGCAAGTGGCCTGAAGTCCGGTTTTGTGCTTATCCCACGGCGAGCTGTGCCATCAATTTCCTTAAAGAGATTTTTATGAGGGAGGGATTCCCAGAAGCACTTGTTTCTGATAATGGTGTGCAGTTTGTGAACCAGGAAATGAGTGAGTTTTTGTGTGAATCTGGTGTAAAACATTTGAGAAGCTCGGTTGGACACCCTCAAACCAATGGATTGGTTGAGAGAATGAACAGGGTGGTTGTGGAATGCATCAAGTGGGCGAAACACAATGGTTACGACGTGGAGGGTGCAGTCAGATCCATGTTGTGGTTCTACCGCACTACGCCACATTCTCTCACTAAGGTAGCACCCTTTGTGTCCCTCAGAGGTCGGGTGCCCACTTCTGCTTTATACCCGGCTTGGCTTTTAAGAACCGTTCGTGACAAAGTGTCATGCTGGGTGGATCATGTTGCATTGGAATCCAGGGTCGCAGGGGCACAGAGGAAGATGTGTGACAGGTATGATCACAATAAGTCCGCAAAGCCTGTTGCATTGCACCCTGGCGACATGGTTCGTATCATAAATTCCAATTTTGTTAAAAAGGGTGGTGCGTCTTTCGGCGATCCTGTCTGTATCGAGAAAGTATGTGGTGGAGCTGTTATGGTATGTGGTGGGCATTGGTGGAATGCCGGCAAAGTTGTGAAAGTTCCTGCAGCGACCAATCGTGGCCTTGACTCCTCAAACTGTACTAGGAGAGAGGTTGAAGTGTCTTCTTCTCCAACTTCTGGGGTGTTTGTGCCTAGTGAAACGCCAAGGAGGTCGAGTCGTGTTAGACGTGCCCCTTGGAAACTACGATAAAGTACCCAAGGTTTTCTCAAAACAAATTGTACTCACTGTGCTATCTTAAAAACCATTTTGTACTCAGAGTGCTATTTTATTCATGCATGTAATGTTTCTTTATCTTTGTTCTTTTCTTCTTTGTTTTCTTTATCAATTGTTTGTTTCTTTGTGTTATAAAAAAAAGAGGTAATATGTTGTGCTTAGATGTGCTTGTTTATGGTTCTCTCTAGAACCTCCATGAGTTGCCGTGGTGCTCCAGTGCGTGGGGGCATTCCATGTGTGAGTTGGTGCCTCTCCGCCTGCGGGGAGAGCAGCGATGGCTCGTTGTACTCACAATAAACGCACTTGGACTTACTTGCCGTGTCCTTTGATGGTGTCCTGTGTCCGGGAGCACAACATCTTGTCTGTGGGGTTCAAATGGGAGCTGGAGTGTGTATGTTGGTGTGTTTTATTTCATTGCTGGTGGGCGTGCGCATGTGGTAGTCGAATGTTTGAAGGGGGTTGCAGTATTGGGGCTGGTGGTTGTGCGTTAGTTGAGGAAATGTGATTGAGGTTAGACACCATGCTGCCTTATCTTTGGTGACTTGTAATGGTCTAACAAAAATTCCAACCGGTACTTTAGCTAACAAAATTAATTGACACTATTTAATTGTATACTATGGTTGGTTACAACTTGCAGATTAATATCACTTTACAGGAATGCAATTCCGCCTGTCATCTAAGGGGCTCATTACGATGTTGGGCGGAAAGCCTCTGCCTGACACCATCTCGGATTTGGGACCGACTGACTTGCGGTTGGCGGTTCCAACCGCCGGATTACAATGCGACCGAACACTGTTCGGTGGGATTACCATTGTTTCCTATGGGAGCTCGTGTTACGCCTAATGGTGGGCGGAGCTCACGGAGTTCAACTCTGCGGAATTGCGCATAGATAGCTAAAAACTCAGTGGAATTTGCAGAGGTCCGCCCACCTGCGGAGTCGCAGTAATACCTTTTGAGGGGCACAGGGGAGGGGCGTACTAACTTTTCCACACACAGCTGGCACCAGAAGCGCAGCAGCATATGGCAGTCGGTCAGGGAACTAGTGCCTGCAGCGGTGCAGCTGCCTCCGTTGCCCCCACCAACTCCCACTAGCCAGCACTGAGGGGCACTTGCCACATGTACTGCAGTACTTCTTTCAGCACCTCCAGCTGCTCAATCCACTGAAGGTGCTTCAAATTTCTCGCTGGTGGTAGGCACTGCCTTTCCGGCAAAATCCTGCGGGAGAGAAGGCGTGTGAGCAGCAGCGAGTGGCCATGGCTGCAACCGCGCATGAGGACTGGAGCAACACCAAGTTGTGACATCACTTCCTATCATCATAGCTGAGCTCATTGGGTGAGCAGCGGACGTCGGAGCTCTGCAATGATTTTTTGCTCTGATTGTGAAAAAAATCTAGAACGCTAAAAGAATCTCCGTGCCCCAGGGTCACAGATGGACCACATGGATCCGCACGAGTAATCGCTGATTGATCACCATCCATGCCGCGAGACTGCGAAGTGGCATGTACGGGTGCAGTGTGGAGTACACTGGACTAAAGCAGGAGTAGGCAGTGAAAGGTATGTCGTGAATTCTCTCCTGCTCACTGCCGCCCGGAGCAGTGAGCTGAGGCCCACTTTTATCAGGGAGTCCTTTCACCTCTCTTTCTTTTTTGTATTCCTTCAAGGAAGGGGTGGAAAAACTGCAGCACCAGCAAGTTGATTTGCTCTCCCATTATTCCTGCCTTCTGTCTCAACATATCGCTTAGCCTTGTGCAAGCACCAGCGCAGAAGAATTGGAACTCTAGGCCTTAGTATTTTCTGTTTGGCCACTTAAGCCTCTGATAGCCTAGTCCTATCATGTAGTGGTGTGTGGCGACACCGGTAAACCCCGCCACGTGGCAGAGCAAAGTTTTTTGCCGAACTACGCACTCCAAGCGGAGTGCAGAGTTGGCAAAACTCTGTGAACTTCGCTGGCGGAGCGGAGTTCGCTGCCCACCGTTAGTTACGCCCGAGAACCAGCCATAACACAGGCTTCTAAGGGGAAATGAGGTGTGTGTGGAAAACCCTGCACCCTGTGGCAGGCACCCCATGGTGCCTGCCACTCAGTGCAGGGTTTCACAGGGGGGGAACCTTAGGTACCCCCTCGGCCACTAACCATAGGCCGCGGAGTCAAGGGGGTCCTGCTAGGGCCCTCAAAGTCACCTTCCGACAGCCTTTCCGTGTCGGACAGGTTGACGCAGAAAGGCTGTTGGAAACCGACATTGTAATCCCAACGGCATAAACACCTTCTATGGGGGGTTACAGTGTGGTTCCGACCAACAGGAATACTCCGCGAGTCGGTCAGAGCTGAGTCGGAATAATCGGGCGGTTTACGTTCCGACCGCGAACATTGTAATAGGGCCGTCGAACCGTAAACCAACCAAGTCGGTCGGAAGGGCTCTGATACGGTAGGGAAGATTCTAACTGTGGGGCGGAGGCTTTCCCCCTGACATCGTAATGAGCCCCTAAATGTAAACAAATGTAATACATGACAGTCTTGCACACTAGCTTATGGCCACAAACGTTGCAGTGGATGCGCCTAAGCATGCCAGAACTTGAAACTAGAACACAAACCTCTGCTGGAAGTTTGTTTTTATACCTCACAGTGCAACCTCTTTGCATAGCACACTGAGCTGTTGCTGACCTCTGGCTGATTCCAGTGTTTGACATTCCCTTGCCAAACGTATGCATACCTAGCGCAGTTCATTTCGGTCTTTTGAGGACAAAAGGTTGGCATGTTTAACCCTTTACCAGCATGCCCAGATGGCCTCCACAGGCCTTCCTGGAGAAGTGAAATGGGCCGTTATCTTAAATGTGCTCCAGGTTGTGTCTGTGTGCACAGATATGTGGACAGTACAGATATTTGTCTTAGCAACACTTTGGCATACATAATGAAGGATGTCACGTTAGCCGTTACAGCGACGTTTGGGGAAATGTGGAGTTTTGTGTTGCTCTGCTCCCTTACTCTTAACGTTTGCATTTTAAAATTCCAAATTTGCTCAAAATCATACTGTTGTTATTTGTTTTGAGCTCTAAATGCGTATGTTTAATTAGTCATGTTTAGTGTAATGTTGCTTAGAAAGTTGTGGAGTTTTCCCAGAAGGAAACCCTTTTGGTTTCGAATAGCTTGTCACGCTCATTAGCGTTTTTTTCCTCAACCATGCCACTATTTTACTATTTTGGGAAGATAGAGTTTTGGGCAAAGCTTACCTTTATTGCCTGTTTACATGCCCAGGACTAGTCATGTGCATTTAGGATCGCTGATATTAGTGCCAAGGAGGGAACTGGGAATCAGATGGATTGTACTTCATAGAGGTGACGTGAAATAACTTAGGTGTTTGCATATATATATATATATATTTTTTTTGTATCATCATTTACGTGGTATTGTATTTGTCCCAGGATAATGGGCTGCATATCTAAACACTTATAAGATCCAAAATGCGAGACCTATTGGCTATACAAATACTTGTTTCAGCTATGCTCTCACAATCGTATTTTTAAGTGGGACGTAATCCACTGCTGAGTTGTGGTTGGCTTTAGTGTGGGTGGGTTTGGTTACATTTGAGGGGAGGCCTAGTGAAGACCAGCAATTCATAGAAGGTTTCCTGGAAGACTGACGTCTTTAAATAAGATATTAGTGGCAGGAAGATGTTGCTGGTTGTAACAGATTCAGAGGAAATGTAGATTCATCAACTTTTCTAAACTGTTTAGTTTGTGTATGAGGTGGGAGGTGATAGACTATGTGTCAGTGTGTAGGAGGTGTGCAGAGAGAGCCCTGTAGAAGTGGTGATTTCTTTTCAGTTTGGAAAGTGCTCTTGAAATTTATATTACTGGCTATTTTTGAGTGTGACCTATTCCACCCCAGTTTATGTTAAGAATCTACTGATCTCCCATTTATGTGGCGAGTTCATATCTCTCTTTAATTTCCTTCTTATTTTCATCAGCCTGCCTGTCCTACATGCTCTTGCCGTCTGTGATGAGGAGTATCCCTCTGTTCTTTGGCTTTTCCTTATGCATGGTTGAGTTTCCTTCAACATACATTGAGCATATATACAATAAGCCGAGTGTGGATGAGTTATTAATCACAACCCCAACTTGCCTGACTTTTATGATGGTTGACGGTCCTGCAGACATTAGCAACAGCAACCTCCTCTCCAAATCTACTCCTCACATTTGCTTGCACCAGCTCTCACTTCCTTCTATTCTATCTATTACGGTTACCAGCTCTCTCTTACTTCTATTTTACCTATTATGGTCACCAGCTCTCTCTTCCTTCTATTTCACCTATTATGGCTGCTGTTCTGTCAGGGGCATTGAGAAAAGGCCCAATAAGTGCTCTGTTTACAGTATATGTAAGGCTAAATCTTTCCTGCCTGGTCCATTCATAATGAAGGCCAAACTTAAACAGCTTGTCTCCACTTCAACAGAATGGGTCTTGGCAGTAGTTGCTAAGGAGGTTTGAAGAATCTTTTTGCTGTCTCCAGGGCTTGGATAAGCAAACAGGGAAAGACATGGAGCCATGTTGCATTTAACTTCATTAAGGCATGTAGGAGATTTTCAGCCAAAAGTTGCAGCTCAAGCACAGGACTCCTCTTGCTACGCGATCAGCCTCAACTAACTTCTCCTTCACAGGATGCCCAGCTTCTCCCCAAATCTTCTACCAGTCGACTTTCCACAGTTCTCTCTTGACTCCAAACCCTCAATTAAGGGTTCCCTGATGCATTGGGTCATTGTAAGCTGTCACTCCCAGAACAGGTAAGAAAGTGGTGAGTTTTATAAAGATGAACCATCCATCATCAATACACTCAGCAACTGGAATGTCAATGACACTTGAATGGGCATTCTAAGGTCCACTTCCTGAATAAAATACAGGAAGATGAGACCAGAAGGATAAGCGATGGTATAATTATTCAACCATTCCTTGGGTGTGGGTTTGAAGTGATTTATAGTGGAGATTGTCTCAGATGTGTTTGAGTGGGTGGGTTTGGTTATGTGAGGCGAGGTCTACAGAGGTAAAGAGTTCATTGAAATCTTCTCTTACAGGCATGGTGGGTTTATTTTTTTGGAGAATAAAGTCCCTTAGGAGGCTTTTATTTGTTCCTGAGATGAAGGTAGATCTTTTGAATTTGGATATGAATTGCTTTTACCATAGTTTTCTGCTTATGGGGGAGGTGAAAAAATGTGATTGTGGAGTGGGAGGTGTGCAAAAACAACTATGATGGTGATACTTAATATTATCAGACTGAGGTGCCGGGCCAGGTGTTATGGTGGAGTAGAGTGTAGCTATTGCAGATGAGCTCATCAGAGTGAGCATTATACAATGTTAATCATGAAGATGGTGTCTAGTTTGTTCTTTCTGAGTGTGTCTGCCATGTGTTTTGTGTGCCTTATGGTAATGCGAGGATTGGTGAGCATGAGTGAGATTGCTGGGTCTTGCCCGGCTGTGTATGGTGGGGTGGCCTTCTTTAGGGATAGGGATCAGGTTAGTTGTAGGGCTGGGCTAGTACATTTGAGGTGTGTCTATGAATGGGGCTCTGTGTTGGGTTATGAACATAAGACTAACTCAGGATGGGAAGGTTAAGGTTTCAAACCATATTTGCTGTTTTACCTGGGCAGTGTGGTCCTTATGTTCATGTCTATACAGGTGATGCCCTTGTTCTCTTAGCTCTTTCTTTGGCTGGGAAACCACTGAAACACTGCACAACACAATGAAAAGTGATATTACCTTTTGCACAGCAGGCAAGGGAGGAATATTAATTTCTCCTGCTCAATCTCATGTGAGCTCTGCAGTCACGACCATAAACATCTCGGTCACATGGTCTGACTCCTCCAATCAGGGAAGAGAACATTTTCTTAGATTAATAAGGCTGTATGGTGCTGTATGGAAGCCGGTTGGGTTGCAGGTCGAGAAAGTGTTTCTAAGACTAGGTTCTAGTATTTCACTAGAGGGCAAGTGTAAATTAATAAACACCTGAATGCTCACCGCATCAGTGCATGCATTGTGAAGCAATGTGTGTGAATGAATGCATTTGAGGCAATGAAGGAATGTTTCTGATACATACAAGACTGCGGGGAGCCCGTTTGCTGGTTTTCACCTAGGACTGGTAGCTTGGTGGTTATGCGAGACTGTTAGCGCACACAGTTCAAACAGCAGCAAGGAGGCCCAATTCCTTCCTCATACTAGGGCCCATAACACGCTGCCTACGCCACTTCTGTTGCTGTGCTGCCCTGAGACGCTCATTGCCCGGGCCTACCTTCATCTTCCTTCTTGCATCTGCTCTCTGGCCCAGAAGTGGTCCATGTGCCTCCAGTGACTCGTGGAACTATCGGGGCGCAGCTGGCTGTCGGGGCCTCGACGACGCACAGGGCTATATTGGAGCTCTGACACGCTGAGGTCACCATGGGACTCGTGTCGGCTTTAACACCTGTCGTGTCCTTAGCCCCACAGATACACGGGAGACAGGTAAGGATCTGCAATTCTTTATTAGTGTTGGATATGCTGTGCTGTGCCCACGCACGTCTGCACACGCTTCCTCCTCGCTCTGCAGTGCCCCTCTTCCCCCTTGACCGGATGTGGTGTCCGGTTCCCTCGGTGTCCCCACAGTCCACTGCAGGGTCCTAGTGCCCTGCCCCAGGTCACTACATCTCCCCCCTTTGTCACGAAGAAGTGACGAGAAAAGTGAAATACAGAGATCTGTTGATAGAGATAGATGCAAGTCTGCCCTGGCACAGGTCGGTGTGCTTCCCATCATTACATTTCTTCTATTAGTCTTTTTGGCCGTCTGCATGCTCTTCTCGGGCCGGCCTCCGTCTGTTGCTCTTTTGCTGGTCCCTCACCATTGTCTCTTTCTTTCCTGTTGTGTTCCTGCTCTTCTTGTTCTGCTGTTTCCTTATCTTGGTCTTCCCCTTTCTTCTCCTTCAGTTCTTTGAAGTGTGAGCTGTTCCGTATTATCCTCTGATGTTCTGACTCTGCCGTGATCATTGGGCCCTTCACTTTAGTTACTATTAGCGGGTCTTTGGAGAACATGCTGTCAGATTTCCTTTGTTGTCGTTGACGCACTACCACTGTGTCTCCTTCCTTTAGGTCTGACGAGCTGGCGTGCCGCTTGGCGTCTGCATATCTTTTAATTTTTTCTTTCTCTTCTCTGTCTTTCGCTGCAATGCTGCTGTGATCTGGCGCCATAGTTGCTCCTATTTGTGGTAGCCTCGTTCTACTTGTTCTTTCCAGTACTAACTCTGCTGGGCACCTTCCTGTGGAGTTGTGGGGTGTGTTTCTGTAGTCGCGTAGTACCTGGCACAGAGCTTGGCTAAGTGATATCTGCGCTATCTTCGCCCTTTGAACTGCCTTTTTGATGTTCCCCATGAACCTCTCCACCATTCCATTCACTTGAGGCCACAGCGGAGTTATCTTCCTGTGGTTTATCCCTAGATAGGTCATGAATCTGCGGAAATCTTCTCCTGAGAATGGAGGACCATTGTCTGTTTTTAGTGTTTCTGGTGAACCCCATGCCGCAAAAATGTCATCTAATATCGGTAGTGTTGCTGTTGCCGATGTCGATGGGACGTGTCGCACTATTGGAAATCGTGAGTATTCATCGATGACCACAAGCAGGTAGTTGCCTGTGTCCAGTGGCCCAAAGAAATCAGCTGCTAGTGTTGACCACACTGCTCTTGGAAGTTCTGACATTTGTAGTGGTTCGTGCCTAGCCGGTGGTCCTGTCACTTGACAGAGGTGGCATGTCGTTATGGTGTCTTCTACCATGCGAGCTAGGCCAGGGAACCATACTTTCTCTCTTAGCAGTTTCTTCGTTGCTACTACGCCTCGGTGTCACTCATGAGCCAGATTTATCAGTTGCCTCCTGAGTGAACTTGGTATCACTATTCTTGTCTCCCTCATCATTATTCCTGTGTCTGTCTCCGACAGTTCTTCATTTATCTTCTTTAGAGCTAGCACTTCTTCCTTGCGTACTCCTGCTCCCCAGGTGAAATTATTGTTAATGTGCCTCCATCTCTGCCTTCTCGTTACCTCCATGGCCATTTGCAACGTGGCATCTTCCTTGGTCTCCCTTGCTAGCTCCGCGACTGTTATCGGTGCTGGGGTGTTTTGCTTTAGTACGAAATTCAGGTATTCTTCTGCCATCGATGTCGTCTCGTGAGCCTGCGGTAACGGGTGTCTCGACATGTAGTCTGCCGGGTTGTGTTCTTTCCCTGGCTTGTGCACAATCGTGAAATCATAGTCCATCAACCTTATGCCCCAGCGTTCAAACCTGGGTGGCATTTTGGCTGACGGGCTGCCATAGATCGTCACCAGCGCCTGGTGGTCAGTTATGATGGTGAATGACTTCCCGTAGCTAAACATGTGGTAGTGTTCACACGCCCATACCACTGCTAGGCTCTCCTTTTCTGGTTGCGAGTATGCCTTTTCAATGTCTGTTAAGCTTTTGCTTGCATATGCGACAATTTTTCTTTGTGAATCTCTCCCTGGCAGATGCTGTGCTAGTATTGCTCCTAGTCCTACTGGGCTGGCATCGACAGTCAATTCAGTGCAGAGCAGGGGGTCAAAGTAGGCCAGATGTTCCACAGTCACCACTGCTTGTCTTATTTCCTCGAATGCCTTGTTGCATTCCTGAGACCAGATGAACTTCTGTCCTTGTTTGGTCAGTTCTCTTAGTGGTGTGCTCACTGTGGCAAAGTCCTGTATGTACCGCGCACAGTAGCTGGCGAGGCCTAGAAATGATCTTACTTCTGCAACGTCCGTCGGGTGATTTGCGTTCTTCAGTGTTTCAACTTTGCTGAGGTCTGGCCTCATCCCTTGTTTGGAGAAAATGTGTCTGAAGAACACTAGTTCCCTTCTCCCCAGCTCGCATTTCTCTCCATTCAATGTTAGGCCCGCTTGCTCCAGTTGTGTGCACACTTGACGCAAAGCTGCGTCATGTTCTTTGTCTGTTTTCCCAAATACCAATATGTCATCACTATAGTTTAGGCTGTTATGTACCGGCCTTATCACTTGCCGTATTGTCTCCTGGAATATCTCTGCTGCCGATGAAATTCCGAAGCTCAGTCGCTTGTATCTAAACAGACCCAGGTGTGTGGAGAATGTCGTGATGTACCTGGACTGGTGGTCCAATTCTAATTGATGGTACCCTTTTCATAAGTCCAGCTTCGAGAATCGGCAGGCTCCAGTGAGGCAGCTGATCATGTTGTTTAGGTGTGGCCCCGAATGACGTTCCCTTGCGATTGCGGTATTTGGGATCCTCATGTCCACGCAGATGCGGATCTTTGAGGTGTTCTTCTTTGGTACTGCCACAATCGGAGACACCCAAGGCGTTGGCCCTTCGGCAGGTTCGATTATATCTTGTGCCAGTAAGCTAGTTATTTCCTCTTCCACTTGTGGTTGTAGGTGAATTGGCACTCGTCTATGATGTTGGGCCACTGGCTTGATTGCTTCATTGATGTGTAATGTTATCTGTTTTCCTTTCAGCTTACCAAGACCTTTCAGTATAGCTGGGTATTCTTGTAGGATGTTCTCCGTTTCCGACATGTGGTATGTCATCGCCAGTAGCCCCATCACCTGTGCCGTCACATTGCTTAACAGGCATGGCGCTGGGATGTCACCCTTGAGCACATGTATTTCTTCTTGGTATGACCTGCCTTTGTACGTTAAGGTCTCTGTAAATTTTCCCATGTTTTCTACCGGGCTTTTGGAGCCCCATGTGAACACATCCACGGTCGACGGTGATAGCTGTGGTTTCACTCATCTTCTTGTATTTTGACATGCACATGATGTTGCATGTTGCTCCACTGTCAAGCACGAACTTAGCTTGGTGGTCCCCTACGCCGATGTCCACAGTGGCGGTTTTCTTTATTTGTTGCTTCTCCACCAGATGAACGTGCTCTGTCCTATTTGCTTCTCTGGGCGCGTCCGACATTAGATATAGTCTCGCCTCCCTCACAGGTTCTGCCGTTTCTTCTGACTCGGAGGAGCTGCGATTAGCCATTTCCATATGTCGGGCGTACCTGTTGCTGGTCATCCGTGGTCTCATTGGTCTTCCTCTCTCAGTTCTGAATTGTCTGGTCATGCACGTGCTTGAAAAATGATTGTCCCTGTTGCATTTCCTGCACTTTTCACCCATTGCTGGGCAGGCACCGACGTGTGGGAATTCGAGGCCGCATCAGTAGCATGTTTGTTCGTCCTTTTTTGGTAGGGCCGACGCCTGGAATTCTTTCTTTTTGAAATTCGCAGTGATGCGATGCGCTAGCGCCACTCTCTTCTCCTTTCCCATCTCCATCTGCTTGGCGTGCTCTGTGGCCCGTGCTTCCGTGCGAGCCATCATCAGTATCTTTTCCAGCATCGTTGGTTCCTTCAAAATGCGTGCTCTGAACTCCACTGATTGACAACCTTCGATGATGCGCAGTCTTATTGCTTGCTCATTGTCAAATTTGTCAAACTCGCAGTATGTGACCAGTTTTCTCAGTCTCGTTGCAAAATCGTCTAAGCTCTCTTCTCCTTGCTGGCATGCCGTGTTGAATGTGTATCTCTCAAAGTCAAAGTTTCGTTGGGGGTCAAATTTCTGTGTGAGACACTGTATCACTCTCTTGTAATCCCCTGTTTGATCAGCGGGGAATGTTAACAACAGATCTTCTATTTCATCCCCTGCGAGATTCAAAAGCAGGTGCAGTTGCTTGCTATCCGGGACGTCCGTGGCACTCATGTAGCGCTCAAATTTTCTGATCCATCTTTCCCACCAGATGCCTGCCTGCGGCTCCGATAGGCTGAATGGTAAAGGGCTGCGGAAGACTGCTTGCGTGCTTTGCTTCTCATCATTGTCGCTCATTTTCCTTCCTTGGCACTCTTCTACTCTTCTTCCTCTTTTATTTTCTTTATTTCTTTATTTGTCCCTTTGTTTCCTCTTTATTGTGCTTTATTTCCACTGTTTTCTTCTTCTTTTAAGTCTTTTCGCTCTCTTTTTCTGTTTCCCTATCTATTTCAATGGCCGCCTGACTTCAAAATGACCGCCGCGCTGTCCTTTGTTCTTATTGGCTTAGTTGCCTGACTCCAAAATGGCCACCGTAGTCTTGCGAGGTTTCTTTGTCCCGCTCGCTTTGCCTGACCTCTCAAAATGGCCGCCGCTTATTTCTTGCTTCTCATTGGCCTGCTCTGCTTGTCCTCAAAATGGCCGCCGCTCTCGCGATAGTTCGTTTGAGCTAACGCGCGTCTTTCTGTTTTAATCCTCTGTGTGCACTCTCGGGTGCAGACGCTTGCCGGCTCTTCTGTTCGCTGGCCGCTGCTTTGTTTCTTTCCTCTTGCGTGCAGCCTCACAGCGCTCTTACCGCGATTTCGGCGGCAGGGGTGGGCTCCCGCGTCGCTGCTTCTTGGCTGCTTTACTCGGACCAGGGTGGGCTCCTGGCTCCGCTTCTTCTTCTTCACCGTTGCGCCGATCGCCACGATGTTCCTTCTGTTGGCAAGCGGACCAGGGTGGGCTCCTGGTTCCGTCGCGCTTTCCTCGGGGGAAACAACGATCCGATCCACTCTGCAGTGCCCCTCTTCCCCCTTGACCGGATGTGGTGTCCGGTTCCCTCGGTGTCCCCACAGTCCACTGCAGGGTCCTAGTGCCCTGCCCCAGGTCACTACAACACCGAAGCAGGGATGCATGTGTGTGGAAGTGCAAGCCCCGCAGCGAGCTGGACGGGATGATGGATGCGGCTGGACTCCTGGTCGGCAAACATGCATCTGTGTAATAACGGAGGGGGGAGGGGCGGGTGTTGCCAACTTTACAGCCACATTCGGCTGCCTGTCTATGATTAGTGTGTGCTCCTAGGACAGATTTCATTTAAGCTAAAACGCAGGTCACAGTGGCTTCTCCATCTTCTGTCGGCAATGTGAACTAGGAGATGTTTGCCAGTAGTATAACGGGTCACGTCGCTGATACTTTGCCAACAGCCTCCACTGGATCTTTTTTGAAGAACTAGACAATGATCTTAGAATGGGACAACAGAGTGAATGCATCCGCCTGTGAAAGACGACTGACTGCTCCATGGCTGCAGGGCAGCTAGTCCTGAGCACCTGCAAGACGCAACGCATCCATGACAATGTCAACTTGAAAACAGGGCTCACACTAAAACTACACACAGTGGGTCTGAAGAGAGATGATTGTTGTATTCTTGTCTCTTTAAGAAGAGAATGTTCAGCTGTAGAATGTCTGGATTCCTCTGGTTCCAGAGGGCCTTTGTGGCTGCTTCCTACTTGAATACTGGAATAAGCATTCAAAAATAGCTCATCTTATGGAGCTTCATTCCTTGAGCACAGGGCGTTTTAGTGGCAAAGGGAGACTGAGGATCAAATCAAAAGATCCCCATCTGCAGATTTTCCTTGTGTGGATCAGCAGTTGTTAAAGCACAGATAGTGCTGCCAACCTGTATGGATTTTATTTCTTTATGTACCTAGATTGTTCTGAAACATTCACAATAAGCAGTTATCAAAGCCTCTAAATGAAATCTTGACCTTCAAAACTTTCAAAAGTGTGTAATAATATTTGGCTGCAACATCTTTACCCCTGCATGCTCTGACTCGCACCGCTGCTTCAAAGTACTTAATGAAGATTGTGTGTTTTCTAGTGAAATGCGACACACATTATTCTCAGGCAAAAAGCAAGGTCAAATAAGCAATTAATCAACCAGTGATTGTCCAAGCCTACACTGTGACTCCCATAATTAATTTAAGATTTCTGCTGTATTGTGTATCTGTTTCCCCAGATATCATTGGAATATTTAATTTAAATAGTGAAAAGACCAACGAGGTGTGGATAGTTCTACACTGTGCAGTGTATTTAAAAGGTACTGTGCACTGCTTACTCTAAATGACAACTGTGGCTATGATCGGAGGTTTACGTGTGCTAGGTTCTACTTGTAGATCTAAAGATCTGAAGGATGAAATTGGGAGAGTCCAATTAGTAAATCTTACCTCAAGTTTAAAAATCTAAGATAAACTCTTGAGCATGAAATAACCTAGCCTTGAAAGAGTTTATATGTTGCTAAGAGAATTGAGAGCACTTTATCTTACTTAAAAGTATTGAACCCCAAAATATGGAAGAACAACAAAATGTAGATGTGTTCCCAGAATCATCCAAGAATGTTAGCACTATTTCTCGTAAGAAAAATGTCAATTGAAGTCATACATTTCCTTACAATTTTTATGCAAAAAACAAGGCAAAATGCTTTTGGTGTGGAAGTTATAAAGACATAGCATCTTTCAGTAGTTGTACTGCATCAAAACTAGGGGCTATATTCACAAGAACGTGTGCTAATTACCGCAAGAGTAGCGCAATGCAACTTTCAGCATCGCAGCCTATATCGGGAAAATATCCCAGTGACAACGTGGAATTCACAACACGGCGGTAGCATGCGATAGTTGGCCGACACCGGGCCAATGCTCGCGATACAACCACCTCGACGGAGATAAAAACACAAACCACAACGCGAAAAAAGCTGCGATGCGCCAAAGTGTGATAAGAAAACAGTGACAACCAGCGCGAGGGCAGCAATACTCACGCGCAATGCGGGAAAAAGCACAAGAACAGCATACGGAAAATGCCACAGAACAAAATACATCAACAGCGGAGTACCACGGATGCACCATGGCCAACTGCAGAGGACAACATGCACACCACAACATCCAAGCACCGTGGAAGAACAGAACCTACAGGCACACCGCATGAAAGAGACCAGTGGCAGACAAATCAGAGCCGCAGGAGCGACACACCCACCGTGCAGCATACGCACATAAGCAGAAGTGCACCTCGACATTGACAACATCCCGGTACAAACAGCAACACCTCCACAACTGAACACAGGACACAACTGGTTCGGAAAATGTGCACAACCTGGCACATCACATCTGAAACCCCAGGGATATGTAACATGACAATGTACAATTCCAACCTGTAACCTGCAAATATGTTTTATTCACACATGCAGTGCAATTGGACATCTACTACTGTCCCCTGAATGACACGGACGGTCACAATGTGACGTGCTCATGAGAAGTAAGTGTCAATGATGGAGTCCCTACGGGCCATTCCTGCCGCAGCTGCAGTGGGATGTGGGCCACCTGCCCCATCACCACCATCATCGTCCGGTAGCTCTGGAACTGGGATCCATGGGGCCCTGGTGCGAACACAGATGTTGTGCAACACACAACATGCAACGATCATCTTGCACACGACGTCCGGGCTGTACAGGAGCTTCCCACCAGTGCTGTCGAGGCACCTGAAACGTGACTTCAAGACGCCAAATGTGCGTTCAACGATGCCCCTGGTGCGTATGAGGGCCGCATTGTACTGCCTCTGGGCGGGTGTGTTCGGGTCCCGGAGGGGTGTCATCATCCAAGGGCAGAGTGCATATCCTTGATCACCTGTGACAGTGCAGGGAGAAAAGAGACAATACTTGGTTCGGCAGGATGTGATGGCAGGCCCACCAATTCAGTGACGCCTGTGCTGGCTGTGTGTGGGGTGAGTGTAAGCCAGCCCTCAGGGAGTAGCTGGTGCTGGCAACTACACCAACAGTCATCAGGCACACAGACATGCAATGTCAGAACTACAAGGGGGGATGACTCGAGTTGCACAGGGCTAGTCGCCCCGGATGCACAGCGGCCGACACAGGCCCACCGCCACGGGACGCTGACCTGCGGGAGACTGGGGTAGGGTCATGAGGGCAGAGCAGTGCCTCACATGTGTCATGGCTGCATTCCACATCTCCACATGTTCAGCTGTTGTGTGGCTGTGGTGCCATATGAAGTCTGTATTGGGTGCAGGGGTAACCCAGGATGACCATGGAGTGGTGTAGTCATGTCTGGTAGGAGGTCATGCAGTTTGACATGTCGGATGTGGTTTGGTCACGTGTGCATCCCCACAGTTGTGCTTTGTGCGTTGGTGGCTGTGGGATGTGTGGTGTGTTGATTTGGTACTTACCAACGAGCAGTCCCGTTCCATATGTGCCATCCTGGAAGTGCTGGTTGATGATGGACTGTCGGAAGATGAAGGAATCATGCACACTGCCTGGGTAGTTGGCGACGACATTGGTGAAGAGTCCCCAGTGGTCCACTATTGCCTGCACATCGATGGAATGCGTGTGCTTCCTGTTGCGGTAGTGGTGTGCAGTATCCGCAGGGGGCACAAGTGGGACATGTGTGCAGTCGATTGCCCCCAACACGGCCGGGAATCCGGCTATGGCCTAGAAGCCTTGCTTAGTCTACAGCTGTTCCTGCGCAGTGTTGGGGAAGTGAAGGTACTGGGGTATGAAGCTGATGATGGCATCCAGGACAGGTGTGATGAACTTTGATAGGGCTGGCTGTGAGACCCCTCCGACTCTGGCAGTTGTTGGTTGGAAGGTCCCAGAGGCCAACAGGTGCAGCACTGCCAGCAGCTTTGTCTGCGGATGTTTGTTCTCCGCTGTGTTGGGACCGTCATCCTGTGGGCGATGTGGGTCATGATGCGTAGGATGGTTATCCTTTTGAGCCTGTAGTGGGCAATGACTTCCGCGGGCGTTAGGTCTGTGAGAGTGGTGCGTTTTCGGTAGGTCCGCTGTCTTACTCTATGCTGTCTCTGTGGTGGTCCGGGGGGGGGGCGGGTCCGGGTCCTGGGGGTGGTGGCAGTCCTTGGGGTGGTGGCGGTGGGTGTTGTGGCCCTGTTGGGGCTCCGAGCTGCATGTAGAGTAGCTCCATGGCGTCGTTTGTTCTTCGGGTATGGCTGTGTGCGGGGCTCCCTTGCCTACTGCAGGCAGACGTCCGTCTTTACACCTGCTTGAGGCAGGTGTTAAATATCTGCGGCTACCGCGGCTTATCGCCTGTTTTTGGTTCGCTTTGCAGTTCTGTCAGTTCGTTGTGAAAGTGGTGTTGTTATTTTTTCGTGTGTTTTTGCATGGGAACGCCTACTTTGCATCTCATTAGGGTTAGTTGGTGGTGTCTGCCGTGGTGTTAGATTTTGGGGCAGTTATCGCGGGAATACTGGCGTTGTCTACAATTTGCACCAGCTTGTGAATGGGGTGTTAAATCTATCTCCACTTTTGTTGCGTTAAGGTGGCGATAAATCGGAGTTGAATCCTTGTGAATATTCCCCTAGGTGTTTTCATTGTAAGCAAACTGGCTATTTTTCATGTGTCTGAAAAAATGTGGATTTAGATGTTAAACTTAAAACAAAAGTGTGCATTTGGTGGAAGAGGATAGTAGTGATGATAATGAAGACCTGGTTGTGAGAGAGTGCATAAACCTATCTTCCATTTGTAGGTGCACGAATGAGTGCATTGCCAGAGTACAACCATATACACTGCTCATGTGCACTGTTTCTATCAATGGCATAAATGTGCACATTTAGGCGGATTCATGTTCTCCATGCACATTGATTGACCGTTCCATGTGGGAGCGATTAAGATGTATACCTTTAAATGAGGCACTAGTTTGCTCTGTAGGATATTGAGGAGTTAAGTTGTCCATTCTGGGATGTTTTGAGTCAGAATTATGTTGCAAGGGTAGGAAAACTATTGCTATGGTATATGTAGTTGAGAAAGGTAAAATTAATATTGGGATGAAGAGAATAGAAAGGCTCAGGTATGAAAATAGGAAGGCTTAGGTACGAAAGAGCGTGAAATTCTATAGAATTTAGAAGCACTAATGGCAAACCTGCCTTGAGCTTCAGAAATGAAACTGTATTTAAAAAGTGACATGCAGACATTTAGTGCTGCAAAGTGAAAACATGAGGCTTTGATATTGACAGGCTTTAGTCAGACGCTTTCTACTTAATAAATCATGTAACCCATGTACAAGTAATTTATAACTTGACTTAAATGTGTTCAGTTTAGATTGTTGTCCTCACTATGGAAATGTGATTTTAACTTGCAATGTTCATTAGTAGAATATAAATTGTACTAGAATTAACACAACATTTTATAATGTAGAAACACAGAAATAGCTTATGATTTAGCTCTTGATCTGTAAGTTCCAGTTGGCCTTCGAGATAAGCAAAGAATTGTCTCCGTGTGAAAGAAGAACGCTTGGCATAATATACAGCATGTAACCTCAAAGCCTTATCTATTTAGTTGCTGGAAATGTTTAAACAAAGCCTCATTTCATTCTTTGCTTTAGAGAGAATGGAAAACACACGTATTTTAAAAGTGCATTACCATGTTCTGTTTAATGTATCTTGCTCTTTTGTTCTTTTGTAGCTAATGTTATGTGTTTAGTTAAAAATAAAATGTTTCTTTAAAGGAAGGTTAGGAAATGAAGTTATATTAAATAAGATGCAGAATATGCCGTGGGAAGGATTTTCGCCGGTCTGATGGATGACGTATGAAGACTGCCGAGGGGTGGAGGTGTCCTTTAGGAGAATACTGGATTTCAGTTGGATGCAGAACGAAAATCACACCACATGCTTTGTTACATTATTTTTTTATAAACGCATTCCTAGTTTAGGAGTTTCAGAACCCTTGCAGACAGATTTAGAGACGGGAGGCTTCAGAGGAGTTTCAGACTTCGATGCAGAACTGAAGGGAGCAGAGCAGATGTGATTTGCAGATGCAGGGAAGGAGAGGGCAGACCTTGATGGAGAGTAGAACAGAGGCAGATGAAGGCAGACTAGATGCAGGTTTTGTTCCATTCTGATTTTTATTAAAATCACCAAGCTTTATGCTTTGACTAACTGGCTTTGCCAAGGCTTAGTTGCACTTTGCTTTATTTCTCTTTATGCGAGATTCTGCATTTATTAGTTATTGATCTATCTTCATGCTAATCTCACTCTTGCTTTACTTTGAATTCTTCATGAGTTCTGACTGACATCATTTGTGCCTCATTTTCTTAGACTAGGGATTCTTTCCTTTATAGAACACGCTGTATGCAATTTATGATATGCTCTGTACTAACTTTATTTTTCTATTATCAATTCTGTAACCTTATTGATACCTGACTAATGAATAAAGAGTCAGAGAATCTTAAATTTTGATTGGAAAATAAATCCCTTTAAAACTACTCACAACTCTCATTATTGGCTAAAAATGTTTTTTTGCATTTGATTATTTGCCCATGTTTATGAAGGAGCTCTATTGGTCAAAATACAGTGGCCAAGATCCATCGCCACGAGCGGAAACAAGGGTAATGGTAATTAAGGGTAATGGTACCACACTTTCTAAATTTCCAAAGAGAGATTACCCTGAGATTCTTGCTTTATAAGGTATCACATTGGATCCTAACCATCCTAAGCAGATGGTAGTTAAGGACATAACAGATGTAAAAAAAGTGGAAATCAGAGTTTCCAGAGGTGTCCCAACAAAGTTTATGTAAACTAAGAGGATTCTGACACTGCATTATTTTTAAACAAGGTTCATTGCTTAAAGTGTGCCAAGTCAGATTAGTGCCTTTAGCCTTAAGAGATTTGCTTAAGAAAGAATTGAATCATCAGACGGTTAAGTCCAATAGTTTTGGCTCAAAAGTCCAATGGAAAAGTGCATATGTGCATTGATTTGAGTTATTTGAATGAATGCATTTAGGTGGACCAGCATCAGCTACCTAACAAATGAGATGCTGAGCACGTTGGCAAAAGAGAAGTTATTAACTACTTTAGATTTGTCAAATTTATATCATCAGACAGACCTTCATCATGACAATAGGCATTTCACTTCATTTGTGACCCCAAAGGACAGATTTAGGTATAAGAGAATGCCTCTTCGGTTGGCTCAGCATCAGCAGTTTTTCAGTGTGTCATGCAAAAGGTGTTGTCAGGACTTAATCGTGTGGTTGGTTTTCTGGACAATGTTTTGGTCAGTGGTAGGGACAAGTCAGAGAATAATTGTGTTTTCAAGGAAGGTATTGGAGAGGCTGACGAGTTCAGGGTTATCTATTGATCTTGAAAAGAGCAGATTTGCAGTTCCTGAAGTGGAATATTTTGGTCATGTAGTCAGTGGAAAAGGCATTAAGCCAAAACTGAAACATCTGGAGGTTATTGAGTCCAACTAATAAGGACCAATTGAAATCATTTTGGGGCCTTGATGAATATTACAACACATGTATAGATAATTTTTCTATGCATTGTTGCGTTGTAACGTCATATATTTGTTGTTGTCCCCGCAGTGTGAATGTGGTAGGTTTATAAAAATACCCCAGCGGTGAGGCGAATATTTGTGTGAGCGGCTATGGTCCAGTCGGAAGGTGTTGAAATAAATACTAGACCATTTGGGGGGAGTTAAAATTGACCACCACACAATCGCCCTCAATACATTTCTCTGAATCTCCCACCCAACCTACTCTTCTGGCCATTAAAATGTGTGACAACATCGCCACCCTACCCCCCACATATTTACCAAGCCAATGGCTTGCTTTGGACATCAATTGTTCTGTGGTCTCCTTTTGGGTACTGTGTAATTTGGGGACATTTGCTAATATTATGACATAGGGGCAGGCTGCCGGGGGAAGTGCCAACTTCGTAGGATGGTCATTTATGCCCCCTTTTACCGATTCAGTCTTTCGGTCAGGTCTTGTGTCCAGTCTTGTAGGTGGCAAGGTCGTATCCTCAAATGTTCCTTGGGATGTTCCTTGGGATGGAGTGCCACCATGATTGTCACTGGTTGGTTTCAATACCAAGTGGTTAGAATTTTGAGCAACAGGTTGGACCTGAATAGTGGAGGGAACTGGTGGCATTCCCCCTAAATTGGGATTTCTGTTCGCTCTCGTTGGGCCCGGGTTACCTAAACAATTAATATGGCAACCCAAGTTGTGTTAATTTTGATCTTCCCCCGCACAGCGAAAAGTCGCTATATTAGCCTCGATTCTGCAAAGTCTGTCTATCAATGGTTGAAGTAAAACTGTAATTGACTGTTCAATCTTTAAAATCAGGGAATCCGGGAAAGGTGAGGAGAGTGCAGTGGGTTCTTGGGGTGCGACAATTTTTGCTTTAGTTGGCCTCCCCCCTCCTTTTTCTTCTTTAAGGGAGGTTCTGATGGTCCCAGGGGGGAGAGTAGGACATTGTCTGTACGGGAGATTAAGCGTTTGGACCGAGTAGAAGTTGACTCTGGGATTGGGAGTAAGGGATCTGATACCATCACAACAAGGGATTCCCTAGTTGAAGGCTCTGTCAGACTGACTGAATGATCTGATAGAACAGAGAAGTGCGCTAGGGCATCTGCGCACCTACTAGTGACAATGCAGTAGTCTCCCAGCAGTGAAGAGAACAGAGGACCAGAGGCCGCCCACAAAGAAACGACGTGCCGAAAACATTGAGACTGCTCTGGTCTTCTTCAAATGAATGAACAGGGCGCAGCACCGTAATACCAAACCTCCCTGGTCCGGTTATTGATGCTGATAAGGCAGGGTGATCTCCCATGGCGAGGAGCGCAGCGCGACTCCTCCAAGTACAAAGCCCTCACAGGTCACTACGTGGGGCACAGCATGGTCTGCAGGACCACTCTGGTACAGGTGACACATTGCAGCAGTGCAGGTGACTCCCCAGCTGCTTGGATTCAGACCAACAGTACCCTTCCTCTTTGGGTGGCGAAATCCCTGGAAGCGCTGACCCCTGGCGCAAGACTCCCTCTTGGGTGTTGGTGCTTCAGACACGTCATTCGGCGGTGCCGCAGAGGTGGGTTGCACTGGAGAATTCCTTGAGTGCAATGTCCCTCGGCCTCGGCTCCTCTACGCCTGTTCACAAAAACAGGGGGCGCGCAGAGGGACTCTCCTGGGATGGCAGCAATGGTCGGGTTGCTCGTTGCATACTTCTCCCACAAAGGCAGACCCAAACATGACCCGCCAAGACCAGAGCGATCGTCCCCACACACAGAGTGTAGGCAAAGGCAGCTTCCACATGAGTCCCCACTGCTGCCGGACTCACTGACAACACGAGCCTCAAAGAAACAGGGAAGTGCAAAACGCTACACATGTCCTGGTCCAGCTGAAAACAGGAAGGGGGGCCAGCTCACCCATCCCTGGAGAGCACTGGGGGCACACAGGGAATGTAGGCAGTAGGCCAGAACACAGGGTCCTTTGTATGTGACTTCTTCACAGGTCAGCACAACAAAGCAAAGTCTAAGTGGTGGTTTCTCTTGACAGCACAATAGTCCTCTGGTGCAGTAGGCACAGCTATCAGCATCTGGTTACAAGTCCCAAGCAGTATCTAAAATCATGGGCTCAGAGTCCCTGTACTTATACTCAAAATGTCTTTGATGTTGAGGTTACTTCAAAAGAAACCTTAGAAGTGCACATCACCCACATTCAATCCCAGCCCTGGCTCCAGGCATGCTCCAGGGGGGTGGAGACAGCATTGTGTGGTGACAGGCACAGCCCTAGTCAGGTCTCAGTGACAACTCCTCCAACCAATCTAGCTCAGGAAAACCCATAAGCCTGGTGATGGGCCATCAGGATATGCAGGACACACCTCAGCTCCCTTTGTCTGACTGTCTAGAGTAAATTCGCAAAAACCGGCCCCTGTCAGTCTAAACCGGACGTTTATTGGAGTCAGGCTGCTAAGCACAATGAGTCATAAGCACATAGAAATGCCCACTTTCTAAAAGTTAAATATACAAGGGGTAGGCCCTTAACTCAGCTAGAATGGGCCAATACATACTAGACACACAAAGACTTCTAGATGGCTATTTCGGAGGCTGCCACTAGTTTAAGCAGACTACAACCAAACTATCTAATAAGATGGTCAACATCGTTTATTAATTCATAATTGTTCGTTATTCTTCATATTTTCATGAGTGTTTAAAAATGACAGAAAGCAAAACACTTCAAAAACTGACATAACATCAAAGCAAATTTAAAGCAACAATCAATTTTCAAACAGTTATGCTGATTATACCAGTCAGTAGCAAACAAACAATAATGAGAAAGGAAATCCGTGCCAACAATTTCAGAATAGCAACTGTGGATTACTGACCAAAGGAGAATGAGCATGCCAAACAACAGAGAATATACATTTTTAATACATTATTTTTCCTGTTGTAAGAATTTTTTTTTTAAAACTAAAATTCGGCCCCTTATGGTACTTTATGCCAACACGTTTCGAATCCCACTTTATTACACGGGATTCTCTTCAGGGCTGGGTCTGGATTTCTGCAAATCAATAGACAGAAAAGAAAAATTGCATATGTGGGTTAAAAGACATTTTTGCCCTCTCTTTTCACTTCTATATAACCAATACTGATAGTTGTACCTGATTGCTGCGTGTCACAATTCATACAGCAGATTATGGGAGTGTTCCCCTGAAAGCATTAATGAAACACTCAATTACAATTCTAAAATCTTGTGTAATAGACTCGTATAGTGATGTGCAACTCGAGTCAATTCCACTTACTTCAGGAAGAGCTCTCTTAGACCATCCTTCAGAACAGCTGTAATTGCCTTTAAGCCGGAAAACGTTGTTTCTAAGAATGAAAGGGCAATTCAGTCGTTTAACTTGAATTTAATGTTTAACACGTTCACAGAGTAAAGCAGTTTCAAAGTCAAACATACTTGGTGCCAGATATGATGGGAATCCACGATCAATCCTTCGTTATTTTCAGAGCGCGACAAGCGCTTCCGCAAGGGTTATCTGTAAGTTGAAATATCACCGAAGTTATTAACATGCCGTGGCGTCTTAATGTGCTCACGGTTAGATACAATGTATTTGTTCGGATGACTCACTCGTGCTTCAAATGTATCCCGCGATTCTGCATCTCTTTCGCCATAAAGTTGTTCAGCGTCTTCAGTACTGCTGTTTCTTAAGTATATTTGGAATGGACTTCCTGTTCCTTGCTGGTATTCCTGGTAAAGGTTCCGCAATGGATGCTTGGTCTTGTAGTCCCTTACGCGCGCAGTGGACTAATCAAAATTGTTTCTAGGCACTATTCACATTAAACCATGAGTGTGCAGTTGCTTTTGAATTAAAGGGTACACATTCCATGTAAATGTTCCAAAGTAGAGTGCTGGATTTCATGGTTCGTGATAGACCAATTGTTTAATCGTGCTTATTTCTGAACACAAAGGGTTAGAGACAATGTGTTTTGTCCAAATTCAAACTTACAACTGTTCGTCGTCTTTCTGTGAATTAAGCCCTTCAGAACTCTGACATTTCATTAAGGCCAGTTACAGTGCTGTTAAACTTAAGGATAAGGTAGGCTTCTTTTCGGAGTAAGACATTTTCTATGTCTCCGCCTCGTTGGGACTGTTTCACAACCTACAGGACTGTCCATTTAATGTCTTTATCACTATGGTTGGCTTGTATGAAATGCCCAAACAGAGGTGCATTAGGTACCTTCATACGAATTCTGGAGCGGTGTTGAACTATTCGAAGTCGGATCTCTTGACTCGTTTTACCAATATAAAGTTTGCCGCATGGGCAGGTGATTCCATAAATGACATTTTTAGTTTTGCAATTTGAAAAAGACTTGTGGGTCCATTTGATGGTGTTATACTCAAACGTAGAGCCTTCACTCGTGGTTTCACATGATACGCAATTTCCACTCTTATGATGGCCCTCAATTGGTTTCAGATTCCAATGGGCACGTAAATCATGTTTTTTCGTCAAGGATGTACAATCGGCTCTCACCACCTGTTGTCCAAGGCTGGTGTCTTTCTGCATGGCGAACAGTGGTCTTTCAAAAGGGCATTCTAGATCTTGGGGTAAGTGCCAATTTTTCAAAATGGTCTGTCGAAATTGTGTGTGAGCTAAAGGTAGACACACACACCAGTTTATTCATGGGCTCCTTCACCTTCTTAGATAACAGACATTCCCTCGTTGTGTACCTGGCATACTTTTGCATTCTTGAGAAGTTTTTGGGGTAACCTCTTTCGTTTAGTTGTTCACATTTGGCTGTCGCATGTACCTCAAAATCTTCCATCCGCGAACAGTTTCTTCTTATCCTAAGAAGCTGGCCATACGGCAAATTGTCTCGTAAGGCGCGCGGGTGTGAGCTGTTATAGTAGGTTTTCCGTGTAAGGCTATTCTTAATTCTTCATTTATAGGTTTTACCTCTACATCAAGAAATGATTTACGTGCCCATTGGAATCTGAAACCAATTGAGGGCCATCATAAGTGTGGAAATTGCGTATCATGTGAAACCACGAGTGAAGGCTCTATGTTTGAGTATAACACCATCAAATGGACTCACAAGTCTTTTTCAAATTGCAAAACTAAAAATGTCATTTATGGAATCACCTGCCCATGCGGCAAACTTTATATTGGTAAAACGAGTCAAGAGATCCGACTTCGAATAGTTCAACACCGCTCCAGAATTCGTATGAAGGTACCTAATGCACCTCTGGTTGGGCATTTCGTACAAGCCAACCATAGTGAAAAAGACATTAAATGGACAGTCCTGTGGGTTGTGAAACAGTCCCAACAAGGCGGAGACATAGAAAATGTCTTACTCCAAAAAGAAGCCTACCTTATCCTTAAGTTTAACAGCACTGTAACTGGCCTTAATGAAATGTCAGAGTTCTCAAGGGCTTAATTCACAGAAAGACGACGAACAGTTGTAAGTTTGAATTTGGACAAAACACATTGGGGCATATTCACAAAGAGCTATCGCCGAATTAACGGCACTGTATCGCAGCCAAAGTCATGATAAATTTACCCCCCCATTCACAAGCCGGTGTAAACAGCCCACAGCACCAGTTTACCCGCGATAGCAGCCACAAAAAACATCGCCACAGAGGACCCCAGCAAATATCGCTAATAAGATGCAGAGTAGGCGTTCCCGTGACAAAAGCCGAGACAACAGCACACCTCAACATTCACAGCGACCAGCCACATCCGCGATAAAAACACAAAACAGGCGATAAGGCTCGTTAGCACCAGGAAATCTACACCTGCTCTGACCTGGTGTAAAGTTGGACGGCAGCCAGCACCACAAAAGGGAGCACAGCCCAGGGCCACATCCGAAGGGCAACAGATGCCATGGAGCCACCCATCATGCGGCCCGGACACCCAAGAGGGCCACAAAACCCACCGCCACCACCCCCAGGACCACCCCTCCCTGGCACCCCCGACCAAAGACATGCCACATCAGCCACACCGAAACATGTACAAAATATTCCGCTTGATGCCGCACAATCACAACTGGTGACATGGATGTGTCGTCACAGAAATGACCAGCACACATTCACTTTCGAAGCAACAAATGAAACTTTATTAAAATGAACAACAAAATGAAATGAAGACACATGGCCGCTCCCCTCCGGACAATACGTAGGTCACAGCCTGTAAGACAAAAAACATGATGAGAAGGTGTGTCCTGCGCACATCAGAGGACCGAGAGAGAGCAAAGGAGAGAGAGAGGAAGAGTGGGAGAGAGAGAGAGAGGAAGAGTGGGAGGGAGAGAGAGAGGAAGAGAGGGAGAGAGCGAGAGAGAGAGAAGAGGAGAGAGAGAGGAAGAGAGGGAGGGAGAGAGAGAGGAAGAGTGGGAGGGAGAGAGAGAGAGAGGAAGAGAGGGAGAGAGAGAAGAGGAGAGAGAGAGGAAGAGAGGGAGAGAGAGAGAGAGTGCCGCCCCTGCGCACCCAGGCCACACTGCTCACCTGCTGCCACCGGTGTGTCTCCAACCACGTGCCGGTATGTTGGGCAGTTCACCAGGTCACACATCTGATTCAGAGCCATCAGCTGAAACAGAGCCCAGATACATGACTGGCACAGTACACACACTTGCACAAGACAACACCGCCTGCCCGCCCATGCACACCCAAGCAGGGGCACCCCAACCTCTCCCGCCGCCCATCGGAGCATGCCCGCCCATGCACACCAGGCTTTAATGCTCACCTTCCGCCACTGGCGCGTAGACAGGAGGTCCCACCTCGTCCCGCTGCAAGCCACAAGCCCGGGGCCCACGGACATGGCACCCTCCACATCATGCAGCCCCGCTCCGCAGGCCACCATGTCTCACGTTTGGTGCTGGGTTTTGATTACTCCATGGCAGAGGACATACCAGTGCACCCAGCACCATTGCAGGCTGCACACCTGCTCAGCCCAATGGGTGACACCAACTCTGGGATCCCGGAAGCGACGCCATGGGGCGGTAGGCCCGCGCTGCCCGCTGGCTCTGGCCTACACTGCGGTCCAGCAGGGCACACAAAACCTGAGCTGTCCGGACCGCCGGGACGGGGCATCATCGCAGGCTGCACACCCGCTCAGCAGCTCAAGGTGCCACTGACACAGTGCACCCCAAGTCACCGTCCCGTGGCGGGGTGCCTGTGCCGTCCGCAAGGCCCCGGGTGCCACTAACCCTGTGCAACCCCAGTCTGCGTCACATGGTGGTAGGCCCGTGCCTTACTCAAGGCCTCGTGTGCCACTAACCCTGTGCAACCCCAGTCTGTGCCACGTGCTGGTAGGCCCGTGCCGTCCGCAAGGCCTCGTGTGCCACTAACCCTGTGCAACCCCAGTGTGCGCCACGTGGTGGTAGGCCCATGCCGTCCGCAAGACCTTGGATGCCACTAACCCTGTGCAACACCAGTCTGCGCCAACGTGGTGGTAGGCACGTGCGGTCCGCAAGGCCTCGGATGCCACTAACCCTGTGCGCAACAACTCATGGGCCCTACATGAGTGAGAACCGTGGAGCGGCCGTCATCCAGTCACTACCGGAAGAGGGGAATGTGACGTCATCGGCCCCTTATGTTGGCAGAGTCACATGGCCTGTGACGCCTGTGCCGGATGGGTGTGGTGTGTGTGAAAACCTGCCCTCAGGGAGTGGCTGTGACATGCTGACAACTAGACCAGTGACCTGCACACCACCAGCGAGTACACCCGCGACGGGTAGCAATGAGGGCCCCCCCTCAGGGCGTTAGCGAAGTGGTCTGTCCTGCCTTACGCCCGACCAGCGCAGGGCTTGCAGCAATGACTCATGGGATCTGGGCGTGGTCCAGTCCATGTCCGGACAAGGAAGTGACTGATGCGTGTGTCCCTGTTGTAGTGTCCACGGAACCCCGTACACAAAATGCAATGTCGCACCCTCTGACTGGCAACCCACAGGATGAACATCATTGACGCAAGGGAAGGCACTGTCCCCACATTCATCCACACATCCATACATGAATGACGTAAGACATTACACAGCAGTGCGTCACTGGATGTTTATTTGCACATCCAGTGCAGTCATGCAGCTGGAGTGGTACAGGGCAATGCCGAGCACACTACACAATATGGGCCCGTGGAGGGCCAGCCAGTGTCCATCCGGGGATGACCTGTACTGCGGAAGAGGAAGGGTACAGTCTGCAGTCTGTCTGCCATATCATTTGTCATCAAACAGGATGTGGCAGTCCATGTCGCTGTCCGAGGGGAGTGCATCGGAGTGTATCGGGGGTCAGTGGTAGGTCTTGAGGCCATGTGCGGCACCAAGCAGTAACAGGCAAGGTGGCAGAAATGGATGCTAGTTCCTGGCCCTCCTGACCACAGTCCCATCCACGTCCTCGTCCCCGGGTGTGTGCCCTGCCCCACCTGTGTGTGTTGCAGTACCGGCTGCGGCACTGTGTGCCACTGACACATCAGGGGCCGGAGGAGGATTGTCGGCCGCACTGTGTGGCAGTGGCACATCAGGTGCCGGAGTGGATACGCCTGCCGCACTGGGAGGCACTGACACACCAGGGGGCGGAGATGTGGATGGTGTGGGGGCAGCAGCATTCATCATCGCCACGCCTTGTGGCAGCAATGCGATGATGAGGACATGCAGGGCACGGTAGATCCCAGCTACATTTAGCTGATGTGCAGCAGCGGCTGCCATCCTTTCCGCCTCCATCCGCACCATGTCCTCCATGAGCCTCCGCATCTGTGCCTGCTCACGAATGGCATCGCTGGGGCCACTCTCAGCGGACAGGTATTCTTCCCTCCGCGTCATGACTCCAGAGATGTCAGTGAGGGCTCGCTGGAGCCCATGGGGCGGACATAGACACCCAAGGATGGCGTCCAGTTTGGTAGCCATGAGCTCGAACCCCACCCGCACCTGCACGGCCGACTCCCTCTGGCCCTCCAGCACACGGCGTTGGAAGGCCATGTGTTGTTTCTGGGGGTCTTGGGAGACTGCCGGGGCGGTGGGTGCCTCCTGCTGGGTGGTTTGGGTGGTGGGTGGGGTCTCATGGATGTAGCTGGGCTGCCCTGATCCTGGAGGTGAGTTGCGGATGAGGTCAATGAGGTCTTGGATGGTTTGGGTGTCGATGCTGGTGTTGTCCACCTCCACCTCCTCGTCATCAGTGAAGAGTGGCTGTGACTGCTCTGCAGGAGGTGTTGACGATGCCCCTGCGAGGTGAAGGGGAGATGGTGTATTACAATGTGTTCACATGTATGTAGCCGCATGGTACAGGTTGACATTCAGACAGCATGGCATTGTACATTGTGACAGTGTGTGGGTCTGGGCGAGGACCCAGAGTGATTGTGGGTGTGCACTGTGCCCTGCTTGCTTGTGCATGTGTCCCATTGTGGCCATCTCTCCCCGTCCCCCCAGTACCTGGTGGTCACTCACCCTGTTGGGGTTGTGTTGTGTCCTGTCGAGCAGTGTCCGGTCCCCCGACTCCGGCCACATATCCATACTGATGACTGCCGACACCAGCTCCTCCATGTCATCCAGCTCCAGCTGTGGCGCTGGGCCCCCACCTCCGGTCTGCGTTGCTGCCTTCAGGTTGGCAGAGAGTTTCTCCTTGGTCTTCCGCTTGATGTCATTCCATCGCCTCTTGACCTCGTCCATTGTTCGCTTGTGCTCTCCGACGGCATTCACCTTGTCGATGATGTCACGCCATATTCCAATTTTGGTGCCCAATGACACGTTGGAGGTGACGAAGAGTTGTTGATGGAGTTCCATCACCTCCATGACTATGATCCTGTTCGCCTGCGGACTGAACTTGGTCTTCCTGGTCTTCTTGTCCTTGCCCTTCCCTGTCCCCAAGGTCCCAGGCTGGTCGTCCGGGGTGCTTGTGGGGTTGCGCTCGTCCTCTGCGCCTGCTCCGGCTGCCTCCATGGTGCTTGTGTGTTGGTCAGTTTGTGTGTGGGTGTTTTTTCTACTTTTATGTAAGTCTGGGCGTAGTTTGCGTAGTAGCACTTCACGTAGCTACGTGAAGTACATTTTGAACTCCACGTAGCTATGCAAATTGCGTAGTGCGTAGCTGTGTGCTTGATTGCACTGTACAATAATTGCTAAAGGCATCTTGCACAGTGCAAGTTAAGATAAAATAAATATCTCTGTCTTTATATGCTAAAAATGCATATAGTCATTTCACAAAAGTGAAAACGTTAAATTAACAAGCAGTGAGAGAGGTGATGATTTTGGGATCCTCCCTAACCTAGGGAGAGAACCAAGCAGATGCCTTGAAAACAAAAAGCACATCTTTTGAACGATTCAGTGGTGGTCCCATCCTCTTAGGACCACCCCAAGCACAGTTATTGGCAAAAATACAATCCCAACCAAAGGCCCTGCAAAGCATTATGGGACGAGATTAGCAGTGGGCAGTGAATATTATAGTATCCAATATCAAAATAATTCTACAAAGAGCTGCAGTTCCACTAGTCGTTACTACATGTCCCTCACGAGTCAAATGCAAAAGCTTCATGAAAGGGTTTCAATGCTTTTGCATTTGACTCGTGAGGGACATCTAGTAACGACCAGTTGAACTGCAGCTCTTTGTAGAATTATTTTGATATTGGACACTATAATATTCACTGCCCACTGCTAATCTCGTCCCATAATGCTTTGCAGGGCCTTTGGTTGGGATTGTATTTTTGCCCATAACTGTGCTTGGGGTGGTCCTAGGAGGAAGGAACCACCACTGAATCGTTCACATGATATGCTTTTTGTGTTCAAGGCATCTGCTTGGTCCTCCCCTAGATTAGGGGGACCCCAAAATCCTCACCTCTCTCATTGCTTGATATTTTATTGTCAAAGTTCACTTTTGTGAATTGGTTATATGCATTTTAGCATAGAAAATTGCTTTATCAAAGCATTTGTAGGTGTTTATTATACTGCTGCTACGCTACGTCAATTAGCACAGTTTTTCACTCTGCTATGTGCAATTTGCGTAGTAGCACAAACTTTGCATGCTCCGTGAGCGTAGCGAAGTATTATGCCCAGGGTTACTTTTATGGAGATTTTTTATGCCTGCCAGGTGCGTGTTGCAGGCCTGGCGCTGCTTGTCGCTGTTTCCTCATCGTGCTTTGGCCCATCGCGTGTTTTTTGGTGTTGTGGTTTGTGTTTTAATCTCCATCGTGGTGGTTGTATCGCGGACATCGTCCGCGGTTTCGGCAGACTATCGCATGGTACCGCCTTGTTGTGAATTGACACAGGGTTATTTACCCATGATAGGCTGCGTTATTGAAAGTTGCGTTACGCTACTCTTGCGGTAGTTATCACACGTTCTTGTGAATATACCCCATTGTCTCTAACCCTTTGTGTTCAGAAATAAGCATGATTAAACAATTGGTCGTTCACGAACCACGAAATCCAGCACTCTACTTTGGAACATTTACATGGAATGGGCACCCTTTAATTCAAAAGCGACTGCTATGCACACTCATGGTTTAATGTGAATAGTGCCTAGAAACAAGTTTGATTAGTCTACTTTGCGCGTAAGGGACTACAAGACCCAGCATCCATTGCGGAACCTTTACTAGGAATACCAGCAAGGAACAGGAAGTCTGTTCCAAATATACTTGAGAAACAGCAGTACTGTTGACGCTGAACAACTTTATGGCAAAAGAGATGCGGAATCGCGGGATACATTTGAAGCACGAGTGAGTCATCTGAACAAATACATTGGGGCAGATTTACAAGCCCCTTGCGCCACTTTTGCGTCACTTTTCCCATGTAAAAAATGACGCAAAAGTGGCGCAAGGGCCTTGTAAATAAGCCCCATTGTATCTAACCGCGAGCACATTAAGACGCCACGGCCTGTTAATAACTTCGGTGATATTTCAACTTACAGATAACCCTTGCGGAAGCGCTTGTCGCGCTCTGAAAATAGCGAAGGATTGATCGTGGATTCCCATCATATCTGGCACCAAGTATGTTTGACTTTGAAACTGCTTTACTCTGTGAACGCGTTAAACACTAATTTCAAGTTAAACGACTGAATTGCCCTTTAATTCTTAGAAACAACGTTTTCCAGCTTAAATGCAATTACAGCCGTTCTGAAGGATGGTCTAAGAGAGCTCTTCCTGAAGTAAGTGGAATTGACTGGAGTTGCACATCACTGTACGAGTCTATTACACAAGATTTTAGAATTGTAATTGAGTGTTTCATTAATGTTTTCAGGGAAACACTCCCATAATCTGCTGTATGAATTGTGACACGCAGCAATCAGGTACAACTATCAGTATTGGTTATATAGAAGTGAAAAGAGAGGGCAAAAATATCTTTTAACCCAAATATGCAATTTTTCTTTTCTGTCTATTGATTTGCAGAAATCCAGTCCCAGCCCTGAAGAGAATCCCATGTAATAAAGTGGGATTCGAAATGCGTTGGCATAAAGTACCATAAGGGGCCGAATTTTAGTTTTAAAAAAAACTTTCTTACAACAGGAAAAATAATGTATTAAAAATGTATATTCTCTTTTGTTTGGAATGCTCATTCCCCTTTGGTCAGTAATCCGCAGTTGCTATTCTGAAATTGTTGGCACGGATTACCTTTCTCATTATTGTTTGTTTGCTACTGACTGGTATAATCAGCATAACTGTTTGCAAATTGATTGTTGCTTTAAATTTGCTTTGATGTTATGTCATTTTTTGCAGTGTTTTGCTTTCTGTCATTTTTAAACACTGATGAAAATCTGAAGAATAATGAACAATAATGAATTAATAAACGATGTTGACCATCTTATTAGATAGTTTGGTCATAGTCTGCTTAAACTAGTGGCAGCCTCTGAAATAGCCAACTAGAAGTCTTTGTGTGTCTAGCACTTTCTAAAAGTGGCATTTATAAAATAGTAATGAAAAATCCACTTTCACAAATAAGCAGGATTTATCACCACTATTCCAAACATACCAAACACGGTATGGCTACTCCTGTCAGATCAGAAATTACCACTGAAAATCATATCAGGGAATTCCCAATGCCAACCTATGAGAGGAGCAGGCCTCACAGCAGTGAGGAACCAAATAGGCTGTTTATCACTACCAGGACATGCCACACAATCAAGGCATATGTGCTTCCTTTTACCTACAAAGCACCCTGCCCATAGGGCTACCTAGTGGTGACCTATATTTAGCAAAAGGGGAGTTCCAGACTTGGCAAGTAACTTTAAACGGCAAGTCAATGTGGCAGTAAACTGCGCATGCAGGCCCTGCAGTGGGAGAGGCCTGAGACACGTGTGAAAGTCTACTTCTGTGGGTGGTGCAAGCAGCGCTGCAGGCCCACTAGTAGCATTTAATTTACAGGCTCTGGGTATATAGGACACCACTGTACAAGGGACTTACAGGTAAATTAAATATGCCAAACATGTGTAAGGCAATCATACCAAGTTTAAAGGAGAGAGCACATGCACTTTAGCACTGAATAGCAGTGGTAAAGTGCCCACAGTCCTAAAGCCAACAAACAGGTCAGCAAAAATACAGGAGGAAGGCAAAACGTTTTGGGATAACCCTGCAAAAAGGGCCAGGTACAACAGTGCTGACAAATGGACTCCTAATCTCCTTGATATTAAGGTTTCCCTGGACGCTTCTGTAGGGGTAGAATTTCGAGCAATGTCTATACAGCAGAAACAAAATTTAAAGGCCTTAGCAAAAGAAGGCTATAGGAGAAGTGATATAGAAAACGTGTGTGAGATAATCTGCATCATTTAAAGGAGTCAAGTTACGGAGAGTATATTCATCCTTACCTGCTGGATATAAAATGTGCTTACATACGAAGGTGGGATTTGAAGGTTAGGCTGTGGCACGTGCCAACCTTTATACGATGGAAGTTGGTTGGCAGGCAGGGGCAGAAATAGTAAGTGTCCCTTTTGCCAAAATGTATTATTAACCTTTTTACACTTATTTACAGTCTTCTCATGTTTTGATAACAGTAGAAGAAAATTGCTGTTACTGGCTTTTAGAGTGTCACAGGTTCGCCGAACAAGTGATCTGATGACAGTAATCTTAAGATGTGATAATATATCATTGTGCTATGCGGTAGGGACATTTGTGTCTGTTGTTTACGAACAGTTAACAGAGCAGAGTAGCCCACTGCAATAGTGATATGGAATGGGATCATTGAGGCATCCTAGTTATAATTGCTTTTTTGCACAAATACAATTATTCTATGTTGTATTGCTAGAGTTTTACCCTTCATAAAAGGAATGGTATTTTGTACAGTGTCAATGCCTATCTTGCCCAATCGCACTCTGTATAAATATAACTGTATTTTGCCACACAGTGGCTCTACTTTGCACAAAAGAAATTGTATTTTGCACAATGATAACTGTTTACCCTGTTTGTTCAACACCAAAGCCTATCTTGCTCAATCGCACTCTGTATAAATACAACTGTATTCTGCACTATTGTCTGTGGCGTAGCAGGGGAGGGGGGGCGGTCCGCCCCGGGCAGCACAGGTTTTGGGGGAGGCTTCCTCCCCCCATCCCCCGCTCTTACCTGCATCCGTCGCCGAAGAAATCGCCACCCCCATGTACATTTGGCTGCCGCAGGCGGCAAACGCAGGGGCCTCCAAGAGTGGCCTAAGGCCTAGCTACGTCACTGACTGTTGTCGCTCTATTTTGCACAAAAGGAATTGTATTTTGAATGATGATGTTTACCCCGTTTAGATATATGACTAATATCATAACTGTGCGAAAATGGGTTTCAGGTCAAGTGCCTCAGCTTGGACTGGAAGCAGGATAGATTTTAGTGCTCCAAATATTGGCTAGACAGTAGGTAAAACCTGGGATTTTTTTATCTTAAATTATCTTTTTATGGGGGTGGGTAGGGCTTGGTAGTAATAGAGTTTTTCAGTGTATAAATGAATATGTTTTTAAGATGACTGGAGTTCTTTTTCAAGTAGTATGTTTTATTATATGTCGTGTATGTGTATGAAATTTTGGATTGCCTTGTTCGCATGATATCAAACTAAATTTAAAAAATCAAATCAAAGACTCACGAAGGACACAGCGGAAAGATATTGATGAAGAGAAAAGCCAGAATGGATTTTTAATGGCCAGGCATGGACAGGGATTTGGAAAGATGTGTGAAAGAGTGCATGGAATGTGTGCAGAGTGATAAATATTTGTCAGTCAGGTAGTACCCCATTGAGCGATTGGATTTCCAGCCAGACCTTGACAGAAGGTTGCTGTTGATATTTGTTGGCCTTTTCGGTGTAGAAGAGGGAGGGGCAAGTTTGCGATTGTGTTGATGGACTAATATTTAAAATAGTATGAGGTGAGAACGGTGGAGGAAGAAAAACTGCGAGTGTTATATTTTTTTGAGTGATGTGTTTATGAGAGAGTGGATCCCAGAGGATATGGTCACATATAATGGTCCTCAATGTGTGTCTACAAAGATGACGGTGTTTTTGGTTGCACATGGCATTAAACATCACTTGACTGCCTTGTATCATCCAAGAGAGAATGGTCTAGTTGTAAGGTTCAGCTGAGTATTGGGAAGTTGATTTTAAATGTCAGCAGGAAATTGAGTGAATTGGAAGGGAGAACTGAATAAAATGCTTTGGAGTTATTGCACTGCACCACAGCCACATTCAATAATCTGTGAAACACCTTTTGTTTTGTTGCGGGGAAGGAAACTGTAAGCACTAGTTTGGCCATTATGCGCGAGAAGAAGTGTACAGAATGACAATGTTGTAACTGATGTAGCAAAGATTGTGGATATAAAGCAAAAATACTATCAAGCTAGACAAAACAACTGAATTAAAAGAAGTTCAAGTTTGGTGACTGGCTGCATGTCAAAGTGGTTGGTATTGTAACAAAGGGGCATTCAAAGTTTCTGAGCCCAAAAGATAAAACATGTGCTGGATTACATTGCGATTTTGGAAAAAAAGAGAGAAGTAAACTATTCGAAGATTGGATCATTTCATAAGGAGAGAGATGAAACTTCCTGTATTGCATGGCGAGGAAATGCCTATGAGAGTGTTACAAAAGGAAAAAGAGTTGAAAGTGAGAGTGACGTCCTAAGTGGTTAAAAGGCTATGGGGCTGATTAAGATGGCGGACAGACTTCAGTCCGTCTGCCATCGTTTTGTATTTGGGAACGCCCGCCTACAAGGCGGCAGACCCACATACCATATTACGATGTGACCGCCACCACGGCGGTCACATTCCCTATATTTTGTATTGCGGCGGGGATGCAGTCAGCGGCCCACACCACAATACAGAAAATAGGGTGTGACATATCCCTGCACTATGTGGCAGGCACATGCGGTGCCTGCCACATGGTTCAGGGATATGTAGGGGGGCACTTATGGTGCCCCCCATGGCCCTGGGGTTACGGGGGGCCCAAATCCGTTTCCGCCAGCCATTTCGCGGTGGTTTGACCGCAGCAGAATGACCAGAGGAAAGGGATATCATAATCCCTACGGCGGTGCCCTGCAGGCACTGCCGCAATGCAGGGACTAGCGATTGTTCTAACGGGTGGTTGGATTGAATCCGCCCGTCTGGACCGTGACAGTCGGTCTTTCCGACCACCATGCTTCTGCCGACCATCGTAATATGGGGGGGCAGAAAACTGCATTACGATGGTGGAGGGACCGCCACCGACAGCCTGTCGGTGGCTGTCCCTCCGCCATCGTAATCAGCCGCTATGTCTCAAGACATCTTGTGTTGGTGGCTCAATTTAATGTTTACAATTATTATTGTTTTGTATGGCTGTATTGTTATTTTTTTACAAACTGTTGTTTTTTTAATTCTTGTAAGACAAGATGCGGGTTGTATTCTTATCTCTTTAAGAAGAGAAAGTTTGTACAGCTGAAGAGAGTTTCAATTCAGCTGGGAGGGAGTGTTCCAGTGGGAGTTACACTGCTGGGGTCTTTGCGGTGTATTCTACTTGAATACTGGATTTAATCTTCAAAAATAACTCACCTTCTGGAGCTTCATTCCTTGAACATATGACGTTTTAATGAGGACTTAGATATATAAGGATGTTTGCAGTATATCTTTACTGAGCACTCACAAACTATGTAAAGAGAGATTAGATTTAGATCATTGATATGATAAAATAGATCAAAACACGTGAAACCAAAGTCAGATGCTAGAGGACAAGAAAATATCAATTTAAAAAATGCATATGTGTCTTTTATTTAAAACTGGGAGATCCCATCACTCCAACAGATAATCGGAAGAAATGCTAACTTTTATGAACGTACATCAGGGCCGTGACCACCGCAAAATGAGTGGAAATGAGAGAAAAGAGAGTGAAAGCAACAAAGATATGATGACCAAAGGAAGCAAAATCAAAGAAATAACAACAAAATGGGAAACCAGACAACTAAAAAGATTAATAAAAGGGAAAAATGAAAGAGTAAAGCTGAAGAAGCTATAAGGAAAGAAGAGAAGGAAAAGAAGAGAAGAAGATAATTTGGCTCAGTGACAGTTACAAGAAAAATAAAACATCAGGCCTATTCACATAAGCATTTTGCAGTATGAAAACTAGTTCGATTTTAGTACTGCTTTACGTGCTCAAACATTCTATTTACGAATCTCTGATGGGAGATCCTGCCCTACCGCATATGTGTGGAGTTCTCTACAATGAATTAGGTGAACTCTGCGTGCTTCAGCATACATTTTAGTAGTGAATGCGGGAGGGACAAGGGGAAGTGTTTGGAAAATGGGTACTATCTAGGACTAATGGATGTGTTTAAGGGAAACGTATGGAGGGCTTGGGAAGGGAAAGCAAGTACTATAACACAACTACACAGAGTAAGACACTTGCTATTCATAAAAGTCACAACTAAATTTACAACAGTAGTGCTACTGACACACCAGGGTCAAATCTGCTCCACTCATGCATGTAGTAAGTCAAGCACTACACATGGCAATCATTGAGACAGCAAGCCATTCTGACAGAAATCAATGAATAACAGTAAAACCACATAGGATTTTTTTTTAAATGTCTCAAACGATGTTTTATTTTTTACATCCATTTTCTTTTATTACAATTTGGAAATATTAAACAATATTCTTTTTTTATCTATAAGTAACATAAAACCTATATTGCAGCAAGGCTTTAATCACATGCAACGCACCTGTTACTGTAAGTGGAGGGTAAACTGTTTGGACTTCGTCACACCCATTAACAGGTAAAACACACTTCAACATCAAGCAATCACATACAGGCTGTCCTCATGAGAAAGCAAGACACAAAAGGTGTTTCGCATTTCTGTGAATATTTCTTTTGCCTTGCCTCTCATTTTGAGGAACAATTGCTTGAGGAGGAGGGAAAGGATTTACAGGCAGAAGATCAACATCTTCGGCATGTCCAGTGAAGCATTCATTGCCACATATCACGTTTCTCCTGATATGATCATTGACATGATTGCATGCTGTGAGCATGAGCTCCGTTCACTTGTAGCATGCTACCAAGTCACCCCTGCACATGTCAAAATACTGTCTGCATTCTGTTTGCAAGCCAAAAAGCATTTTCAGAGGGTCAGTAGAGACACAGCGAACATCTCAAAGGCAAGCCAATCACAGTGCTTGAGACAGGTACAAATTTACATCACTAACCAAGGGCTCAGGTTTACCATGCCTCAGTCACTAGAGCAAAGGCAACGGGTGGCAAGGGAGTTCTAGGTCATTGCCCATTAACCCTATCTACTAGGTGTAATTGATTGAACACCCGTGCCCATTCGGCCATCCCTTCACAGTGAACACCATTTCTGCAAGAGATACAGCTGTTACTTGATCAAAGTGCAAACTGGTTGCGATGCCAGGAAACCCCTTCACTGAGGTCATCTATATCTTGCAACAGTCACCTCTTGAGCGTCAATTGGTTGCAGGGATTTCAAAAAGTGTACCTAACTCACAATTATATTGTATTGCAATTGGATTTATATAGTGCTTACTACCCCTGATGATACCTTGAAGTGAGCTACGGTGAGTAGGACTCTACTCCAGAGCTCAAGGTTGGTGGTTTATTCAGTGGTTATTGATTACTGTTGGTTATTGTGCTCTCAAGGAAATTATTCCATGGATTCACTCCAGTATATTTGTGGTAAATTAGATTAATATTACACTGCATGGTAACTGAGGAATGATATTACAAGTCAGCCAATACTTCATCCCATCACAATGCAGAGTCCTTCCTGATGTTACTATTGTATACATGACTATATAAAATGTCTACATTTTGTACAATGCACCTTCATTTTAAAAAGGTAAAATATGCATTTGTTGCAGATATGCCCTCCCAATCTCCTCACCTCCTTCTGACGTCCAACCACACAGCCTCTACTGACGTACAACAGACCACACAGACATATGGCAGTCTTCTGTGAGCATACTGTTGACATCCTCAAGTCACACTTTAGATGTTTTGGCTAGAGAGTGGAGTGCTTTCACATTCCCCAGATGTAGTATAGGAAATAATTGCTGCATGTTGCTATTTGCCCTGCATTGCCATGTAACAAGGCTTATAGGCAGACCCAACCTTTAAACTACAGCTCCATCCAAGCCCCTGGAGTGGAACACAGAACAGACGCCAAGGTCTACAGATGCAGAACAAGCTAGTGACCTAATTTTTCACCTAAGCTGCTACTTTGGTAATACACACAAAAGAAGGGGTGAGGGTACGGACTCACCTACCCCGAACCCCCTGTAAACACTTAATGCACCAGAAGGAGTAGGGAGTAATAAAATATGTAGCGTGATGGCACATGCTATATGTGATAATACTGCCCTCACTCACACAAATGTGTGACATGCTTCATCATTGGGCTACCAAAAACACCCCAGCGTAGCCATGCGTGGCTACGCTGGGGTGTTTTTGGTAGCAGCCCAATGATGAAGCATGTCACACATTTGTGTGAGTGAGGGCAGTATTATCACATATAGCATGTGCCATCACGCTGCTACTTTGGTAGCCATATCACAGTGGTTGAACAGTGTTGAGTCAAAGATGAAAGGTGTACTTTGATACCATCCACATATACCATCCTGAGGCATCACCGATCCATCCCCATAATGTCACAACCAAACATGCAAGTCTCCATGTAATATGCAAATACTAACACATCACTTACTCACCTATTCATTAATATATGAAATGCTATAATTGCAGATATCATTCACACGCATTAGCATGTTTGCTTCTTTCATTCTAACACCCCTCATGTATAGTATGTATTGGTAAAGTGAAATTTAATTGATTTGTAGAGTCACATTTTTATTACCACATTTTTGTTCTTCTCCAAGTCTTAATGCAATTTATTTATGTAATTCTTTCAGCTAAAAGTTAGCATTTTTGTTTGCACTGACATGTTTCTCTTTCCATTTAATTGTATTCTGTTGTATTTCCCAGCAGCGGTTCCTCTATAGAGGGCGCCAGGAGTCAACACACAACCTCGCTCTGCCACTAATTGCTTTATCCTTTAAAGCTCTTACCTGAAAACAAATGATTTCATAGATCATTTGCTTGTATGTAAAAGCTGTAATGTCAGGTAGGTGGCGGAAGAGGGCTCCACTAGCTGTATTGCGCATGTGTCAGGCAGGGGTTGTTATAGCCCAGCCGCACACAGTCCTAATACATATTTTACATGCTGCACTAGCATCAGGCATTGCAGCACGTCCGATAATGGAGCTTTAGGACTTGCCAATCATGCATGCTTTAACCCTACCATAAGTAGGAATGGAGAAAAAGAGTCTGCTTCCAACTCTATCCCTACTTCTGATAGGGTAGACGCTTGTGGAACAGGCTCTGCTGTGCTTCCAGAGGAAGGAGCTGGGAGAGCTGGGATTACTGGGCCATGCAGTTAAAGAGCACGCATGCTCTTATTGAAGAGGACTGTCCCAAGTAAGCTGTATTTTCCCCAGCTTTGTGAGTGTGTTTTGTCTGTGTGCTGTGGACTTTGTGAATTTGACATTTTATACGTTTTGTCAGCTGTTTGTCATTCCTCCATTTGTGTGCACAGTCTATTGTAATCCTTTCTCTTCACATTAGCCCCCTGCCTTCGAAGCCTGCACCCTTAATGGCACCAACGCTATTTTTCACATTCTTGACTCTGAGTGATGTCATAACTGATGTAATTTGTGATGTCATCAGTGATGTCATAAATGATGCCATAGAACATGTCAAGAGTGATGTAATGTGTGAGATCATAAGCAGTGCATGGCGAGGGTGCAAGTTATAATTCGTCTGCTAACTGAATTTCAACTTTATTTTAGTTCAAAACGTTGATTTTGTCACTGACAAATTCACCTAACTATAACGTTACTTTAACCTTTGTGTTTTTCCGTGAATTTCTAAGTTTAAAAAAAAAACAAATACAGATCTTTTTATCCCACCTAACTATAACGTTACTTTAACCTTTGTCTTTTTCAGTGAATTTCTAGGGTTTTCTTAACGTAAAGTACTATTTTATTACCATACGTGAAGCCTACCCTTGCCATGAAAGGGTTGTGCGTGGCAAGGCGTTGGCCACAGGGCCTTATGTTTTTTAAAGGGGAGGGGACCACGTGGACCCCTCCACGAGCCTAATTAAGCCCATTAGACCCTGGGGACCCCAGGATCTTAAGTTTTTATAAAGAGGAGGGGGGCCAAGCAGCCCCCCTCCCCGAGCCTCTTAGGGCCTGGGTACCCCAAACCCACGGCATTTCATTTTTTTTTTAAAGAGGAGGGAGGCCACACGGCCCCCTTCCCTGAGTTTTTTTAGGCTCTGGGGACCCCTTCCTCCACAGCTGTACAGGACCACCCCCAAGGCGTTTCTTTTTTATTAAGGGGAGGGGGGGACGCACGTCTCCACTCCCTGTGCTTCTTTAGTAGGCCCGGGCATAAAACTGTGCTCTGCTGTGCAGAATTCAGGAATGCGGTCTTCCTGAATTCTGCCTTTTGGGGGTGATGCAGAGGGTTTTTTCCATTCTTGCCCTTGAGTTTTGTTTTGGCACTCGACCGTGAGCGGCTAGATACTCTCTGGCCAATTGCGAGCGCACGCAAGACTTCTTGCACCACTAACGAGCTCCTGCGGGACTTCGCACTCACTTGCACGGCTTCCGGCAGCGACGGCGCCAATCTAGTGCCGATCCCAAATGGAGTGCTCAAGCAGCTTTTATGCTCGAGATGCAGCTGATAGGCATTTGGAGTGGATTTTCTTTTCAAACTGGCCGTTGGAGTTGCTTTTTTGAGCGCGAAGCCTTTACTAAAAAAAAAAATTAAAACAGGAAGGAAGTGCTCCAGAGACTTCAACTTCATTTTCCTGTCCCGCAGGCACGTCCCAATGCTTTGTCCCTCCCCTGGTCACTTTTCATTGGGATTTGGAGTTGGAAGGTTCACTCTCCTTGTCTGCTGCATATATACCATTGAATTTAAGGACTTTGTATTTCAGATTTCACAAGTAAATTGAAAAACTGGTGTATAAGGGAGTTGTTTGTTTGATTGGGGGCATGCACCTGAATTTATTTGTACTTTTATTTGATTTTTTAAATTTATTGTAGTGGGTGGCCTGCAGTTTTAGTAGGGGCCTATTATTTTTTTCCATGTAATTTATCTTCTTTTGTAAAGGAAAAATGTTGCACAGTTCAGTACATTTTCTTCTTCATGTTTTTTAATATGTTTGCAATATTGATTTAAGTTCCTATGTGGCCTAGTCCGCCAATGGGCCTTCCAGCTAGGAGGCTCAGTACTAGTCATGAGTGCATGAAACAACTGTTTCTGTGGTGTCTGTTGAGTTGAAACATTATTTAGGCCATGGATGACATTGGATTAAATTTCAATGTGCACTTCACTTTTTTTTCTGCAATCAGTGTATAAGTGGGGTAATTATATTTGATGCCTTTGGAGGATATTTGTTGTTGTAAAATTTCTTAGCTCAGCTATTTTTCTTTTTTTTTAATCTTTATTTATTATATCAATCACAGATCATTCTATACAATCACAGAACTTTTTTTTCTGGAGGCAGAAAGAGAAAAGAAAGAAAAGAAAAAAGAAAGAAAGAAAAAGAGAAAAAAGGCATTACAAGAAAGAGAGTAATATCACGATAGTTCATAATTCAAATGCCATTAATAATCATCATTTAAAATATAATTTGTTAATATTTGCAGGCAGAAAGAGAAGAAAAAGAAAAAGAGAAAAAGAGAAAGAAAAAAAGAATAAAGGCATTACGAGAAAGAGAGTAATATCATGATAGTTCATAATTCAAATGCCTTTAATAGTCACCATTTAAAATGTAATTCATTAGTCTTTGGGGGTGGACATATATAGCTGTATTTTAATATAAGTACACTGCAAAAAAAAAAAAGGAAAAATGGACCATAAGACCGTACTGAGTAGGTGTGAATTCATATAGTTGCGACCCATTGTCAACATCTGTTTCTTTATTTATGCTATATTATAGCACCCGTGGCTATTGGTTTATTCTGCTCCCCATATTTGTGCAAATTTCTGAATAGCCCCTATCCTGAGGGAATAAAGTTTTTCTCTTTCTTTCAGGTTTCTCATTTTGATTGCCCATTGTGCATGTTTAGGTGGATCCAATGATTTCCAACTTTGTAAGATCAATGATGTAGCTATTAGTGAAGCATTGAACACACATTGTTTTTGTCGCACCGTTAAAGTAGTGTTAGAGATCCCAAACAGAATTACCATGGGATTGGGGTCAATGCTGCATTCGAGTTGTTGACTAATCAAATCAAATCAAGAACATTTGTTGAGCGCAACATATCACCCAAAGGTTTCATGGCACTTGCGTACGACTCCACATCAGCTGAAGGTCAGAAAAAAAATAGGGATGCTATTGGTGATCAAACAGCCAAGTTTTGAGTTCCCTGCGGAATCGATTGTGATCTGTAACAGAAAGCAGATGTAAAAAAATGTAATGGGATGGGATGGGAGTTTATTCCAAAGAGTGGGTGCAAGAAAAGAAAACGATCTCCCGCCATTCCTGGCGGTGCGAGCTCTATATGCAGTAAGAAGGGATTTAGTACTTGACCTTAATGGCCTAGTTGGCTGGTACCAGCTAAGTTTTTTTTACAAAGTAGCTGGGCCCGCTTCCGTGCATATTCTTATGCACAAGACAAAGGATCTTAAAAAGGGTTCGCTTCCTAATGGGAAGCCAATGAAGATGCTTCAGGCTCGACGCTGATGGAGACCTGGAGGGCAGGTTCAGTACCAGCCTGGCAGCCGTGTTCTGCAGGACTTGAAGCCTGGAATAAAGTTCTTCATTGATTGAGGCTAGCAGATCATTCCCATAATCAATCCGGCTTATAATCAGTCCCTGGACAAGTGGCTTCCTCGATTCAATTGGAATCCATTGAATTTTTTTTCGTAGACTACGCATGATTCCATAGTCTGATTATATGGTTTACATGATTTTTCATTGATAGCTGGTTATCAATCAGTACTCCTAGATTCCACACCACTGATTTTGGAGATGGACAAGGACCCAGGTTAAGGGGCCACCAGTCGTTTGACCACACTTCATGTGCCCTGCCAAAAAGAATAACTTCAGTCTTGCTTCCATTTAGCTGAAGATGGTTGGCGCTCATCCAACCATCGATGTGGGTCATGCAGTTTTTGAAGCAGGTTTTAGTGTCGATAGGGTCAGGACCTAGGGTGATCAATAGCTGGGTGTCATCAGCATAAGACACCACATCAAAGCCATAGGACCTGATCACCTTGGCCAGTGGAGTCACATCAAGATTAAAGAGCATAGGGCTCAAAATCGAGCCCTGAGGGACTCCCATCTTTACTGGCCGGCTGCAAGAGACCAAGTTGCCAATCTGAACGGTGGTGGTTCGGTCAGTTAGATAGCTTCTGAGCCAATTCAAAGCCATACCTCTGACACCCATCTCCCAGAGCCGTTGTTCTAGTATGCTGTGGGAGATGGTGTCAAAGGCGGCTGATAGATCCAACAGGACAAGCATAGCTGACTGCCCGTTATCCTGCGCCAATCTGATGTTATCAATGACTTCCACCAACGCTGTTTAGGTACTATGAGCGGCCCTGAAACCGGACTGTGATGGGTCTAGCAAACCGTGACTCTCCAGATGGGCGGTGAGTTGCCGATTAATCAGGGACTCAAGTGCCTTTCCAAAATAAGGAAGCAAAGAGATTGGACGGTAATTGCTTGGTGACTTGGGGTCAGCAGTAATTTTTTTAAAAATCGGCCTCACTCTAGCCTCTTTCCATATAACTGGGACTACTGATTGTACAAGAGACATATTGAATAAATCAGTGAGATTACTGACAAGCAAGGGGGCAATAGTTGAGAAAACGCGTGGTGGAACTGGATCCACTGGAGAACCCAATTTAATTTTAGCCAGGGCGGTTGTCACTTCGTCTGGATTAAGCAAAGTGAACTCCTCTAGAAGAGGAAGAGTGACAACGGAATCACTTTCAAACTTTTTTATGTTTATGGTATCGGAGTCCGGGAAAGAATTGTGAATAGCAATAATCTTTTCCTCGAAAAACGTGGAAAGTGAATCATCCCAGCCTTGTGAAACAGGGATGCATGGCTGGATAGCAGAGGTAGTAAATTCCTTTAATATTTTATGAAGTTTCTTATTGGAATTGGCAGCAGTTTCAATTCTATTTGTAAGAAAAAGTTTTTTTGCCTGTCTAATATATATATATATATATTTTTATTTTTTATTTTTCAAAAACCTTTATTGAACATAGTCAGCATTACCAACATACATTTTGCATCAAGTCAAAGCACTGTGCACATAGGGTCATTTACGGAGTACCTCAATAGTGGGGGAAGCATTCAGACAAAAAACAATATAGTATACAACATGGCAAAGCACCCACGGACAACACATATCTAGAATATGTGGGGACAGTACTGCAGAGGGGGCATCAGGTCTGGTCAGGGGGGAGAGGGGGACAGGGAGGGAGAGGGCTACCGACCAACACCGGCAGCCACCGCGGGCGTAGAGCCGGCGGGGAGCATGGGAGAGGCAGTCTGGCTCGAATGTGATCGGGTGTGGAGGTATGTCACCCATATGTCAAGCGGGCGAGACCTAGCAGGCATTAGGTCCCAGAATTCAGACAATAGAGTTTGACATCTCGATGTATCTTCAAGCCAGTGGGCGAACTTAGGCGCTGGCCTGCGCCCCCAGCACATGGACACCCTACGCCGCACAAGGACAAGCAGCATTGCGACCAATCGATGAGAGGCTTCCGGGCAGAACTTGACAAAGCCCAGCAAGCATAACGGTGGGTCGGGCTGGACCGGTACGGAGATGATCTCAGAAAGGGCGGCGCAGACCTCCCGCCAGAAATCCGACAGCTTTGGGCATAACCAAGCAAGATGAGCAAAATCCGCAGCCGGGGCAGAACAACGCAAGCACCTGTCGGTAGGAATGAGTCCCAATTTATGTAGCTGAACAGGGGTACGGTATAGCCTGTGCAGGTATTTGAAGTGTATAAGGCGGAGACAGTAGTTGAGAGAGAGTTTCTTCGTCTGGCTGCAGCAATAAAGCCAGTCGGCTTGGGAGATGTCCATACCAAGGTCCTCGCCCCACGCCGCGCGGGCGCGATCAGTGGAGATGGCGGGCGTCGACAACGTAAGGGCGTATAATTTGGTCACCAGCTTCCGGGGGGAGGCGGAGGAATATATAAAGTCAAGCGAGCGCATCAAAGGTGGAGGATGTGGGAACGTGGGGTGTAATTCCCTGCAAATAGCCCACAGCTGATAAAAGAGCAATGTGTCCATAGGGCCAGAGGTAGCAGGAAGAGAATAGAAGGTGTTTCCGGGGTTGCCTGTCTAATATTGACCAGATAACTTCGATGGATGAGTTTATACTTTTTTCTATCTTCAATACTTTTGCTTTTTCTCCATTTCTGTTCAGCTATCCTACAAGAAAGTTTTTCTATTTTTAGTTGTTCTGTGAACCAGGGTGCTGTTCTGGGCTTAAATTTGACCCTTGTAAAGGGGGCCACGATATTCAGCGTTGTTGTGATTGCTGCCTCAAAGGAGGTGGCAGCCTTGTCAACACTCTCAGTGTGGAACGAAGGAGGGAGGCTGAAATGGGCAGAAAAGGTAATCAACTTAAAGACCCTATCCAGTAGACAGTTAATTTCGGGCAGGAGCAGCACATATGCAGCCAGTCCCCTTTTGAATGATTACATCTGGGGCAATCAGATGACATTTCTGGGAACAATTTGTGCAACTTGGCAGGGGTATAATATAATTGCCATTTAGAAAAAAATGCCATTCGTTTATAATTGGCCCCTGGAATGGCCTTGGTGGACCATTTATTATAGTCTCGCCATTGATTTGCATCCATACGACATCCCATAGTCTCCTGTATTTTTAGCAGAGTTATCGGGACTATGAAGTCATATATATTTTGCTGCAAGATATGGTACCAGTTTCCTATTCCTGCCATGTGTTTAATGTTTAACGCATACGTGAAGGCTTCGGAAAGTGGATCCGCCGGGATTTGCAATTTCTTAACTAGACTTGAGATTTGTAGATATGAGAATATTAAGGTAGGGAGTTCTTCTATTTTATCTTGTCTAATTTGTCCCCAAGATTTAATCTCTCCTTGTAGTACTAAATCTTTAATTTAATAAATGTCCAGCCTTTCCCAGTTCTTCAATGTCTGTGTATCGATTGCAACTCCAAGTTCCCCACAATGTACCAATTTAGTTTCTGGATGTAGTGGTGTAAATTGATACTCCACTTTTATTCGATTGAGTCTATCATGGATTATGCGGGGAGTCTTGTATCGGTAACGTTTGGGTAGTTTAGGGATTTTAATAAAAGATCTTAAATCTATATTTTTTTCAGATAACATTTGATATAAATAGAAGTTAGGGCCATAACCTTGTGCTGATAATGTGTGTCCACACCAGTCCAAAAGAGCGGCTTGGAAATATTTTTGTATTTGCAGTAACTCTAGACCACCTTCTTCCGGTCGCAATTGCAGTGTTGTTAATTTCTGTCGCGGTTTCTTCCCTCTCCAAATAAATTTTCGAACTAATTGATCTATTCCGGAAAAGTAGGCGGGAGGAATTTTGATGAGAACGTTTGAGAAAATGAAAATAAATAGTGGAAGTACCATCATTTTTTTCAGTGCCACCCTTCCAATTATAGATAGAAGTAAATTGTGCCAATTATTGAGAATTTGTTCTTTCAAGGCCTAGATTCTGGATGAAAATGAAATCCCCTCCAATGATTATGATGCCTTGTAGAGGGATTAAGAGTTCTGCCATTTTTTCTAATGCAAGAGTGTCATCATGTATGGGGCCGTAATAGCTGATTATATGAATAATTTGCTCCCCCAATTTCAAATTTCCCATCACCCATCTGGCTAGGGGATCACTCATACTCTGAATGACTTCCCCTTCATAATGACGGATGATAAGAATTGCAACCCCCCTAATGGCGGCATCAGTTGAAGACACAAAAGCCTGTTTCATAAATTTCTGCCATTTAGGTAAAGGCGTACTTTTTAAAAATGCGTTTCTTGGAGAAGAATGACATGGCGTTGATTTACCATTAACCATTCAAGTGTAGCTCTTAATTTTGTTATATTATTGCCCCCATTCAAATTACATGAAGCGATATGTAGCACCTCTCGTTCAGCCATTCATGTCGGTTATTTTTATCTGACTTCTCTCCGTTATATATACTATATTCCTTATTCTATTTAGAATGTGAATTCCATTATTTCCAGCCCCATACTTGTGGAAATTGCTCCTATTTTGATCTGTGATTGTGTTTTTCTTCTTTTTTTCCCGTCTCCCTACCTGGAGTGCCCCCCTCCCTTTTGAGTGGAGGAGATCATGGGCCCGCTCTACTGACTGAAATATATATGATCTCACTTTGAACAGCACTTTAAGTTTGGATTGCTGTATTATGCCTGCCGGTGCGTTATAGCGCTTAAATTCGTCAATCATTCCCACAAACTCTTTGCGCCTTCACGCAGCTAATATAGACATATCGGAATAGTTTCTGAAAGTGAAGTTCTCGGGGGAAGTGAATGATTTTTTTAGGAATGCTTGTGATAATTCTGTTCTTTGATTTGACAGTTGCCAAAGTTAACCAGAATTGTTCTTGGAAACTTGGATGTGGAAGGGCGATTTCCTGGTACTCGATGTGCCCTATTGATCGTCAAGTCCCCAATTTCTTTGGCGCTTTCTGGTAGAACCACTTTCCGTATCAATTCATTTATGAATTGGACTGGTGATTTGCCCGCTTCTCGGTCTTCAGGAATCCCAATGAATCTTAAATTTGTACGCCTGGCTCGATTTTCCAAATCAGTCAGTTAATTTTCTTTTTTGGCATTGCTGAATGAATGCTCTTTTTTCTATGTTACCAATCTATGCCTACTTTGTCTGGCTAATGTGTGAGTGTGTTTGCTATAGGCCACCATTTATCTTTGTTCCCCATGCCACGTTGTCAGGGGCCATTTTGTATAGTCAGTGCCCATAGGCCTGCATGTGTTCTTTGTTCCCAATGCCTTCTTGCTAGTTGTTGTGACCATGTGACTGATGGCCATTTTGTCTAGGCAGCCAGTGTGATTTCGCCATAGGCTTGCATGTGTTATTTGTTAGTGGGCATGCCTCCTTGCTTGCTGTTTCACCATGTGGTCAGTGGCCATTTTGTGTAGGCAGCCAGTGTGCTTTTGCCATAGGGTTGCATGTGTTCTTTGTTCCCCATGCATTCTTGCTTGTTGTTGTGACCATGTGGCTGGTGGCCATTTTGTGTAGGTAGCCAGTGTGCTTTTGCCATAGGCCTGCATGTCTTCTTTGTACCCCATGCCTTCTTGCTTGTTGTTGTGACCATGTGGCTGGCAGCCATTTTGTGTAGGCAGCCAGTGTGCTTTTGCCATAGGCCTGCGTGTGTTCTTTGTTTGTGGCCAATGCTGGCCCTTCTTCCTTACTTGCTGGTTGACCAAGTGGTCGGTGGCCATTTTGTGTAGGAAACCAGTGTGCTTTTGCCATAGGCCTGCATGTCTTCTTTGTTGCCTATACCCTTTTGCTTGTTGTTGAAACATGTGGCTGGCAGCCATTTTGTAGAGGCACTGCAGCCAGTGTGCTATTGCCATAGGCCTGCATGTCTTCTCTTTGTTCCCCATGCCTTCTTGCTCAGTGTTATTGACTATGTGGCACTGGCTGGCAGCCATTTTGTGCCTCCAGCCAGTGTGGCCCTTTGCCATTGGCTTGCATGGATGGTTGAGATAGCAGTTTAATAAATTATATGCTTGAGGATCATTTTACTTCTACAAAAAAAAATTGATTTTAAAAAGATTTGGTTTTATAATTTTCATTTATTTAGTTATTTGTAATTTTAATTTTGTAATTTTCTTACTTTTTTTAATCTTTAAAAAAATTAAATCAAATGTGTTTTATATGAGTTTTTTAATGTTTGTTTTCATTAAAAAAATTTGTAGTTTTATTTTTTATTTAATCGTTTTTTATTTTCCTAACATTTGGCATCACCCCCATGTCTGCTATAGGCACACAACAGCATTAATTATCTAAGGATTATTCCATTCTCACCTGCACCTCCCTGAGTGCCACATCCCACGTGATGCACATAAAGCAAACAGTTACATCTGTATGTTGTAGTTGTTGCTCTTTCTTATCCTTCCTGAGCGTACACCATGTAAGTTAAGTTTGTGTGGTCTTACGAATGGATAGTTACACTGTATTTCTATTTATTTATAATGACTTAAGTAACCACACTAAATGATATTGTTTGTTTGTACTACTAATTGAACTGCAACAATTCCATGTTTCGCTGATGTTATTCTTGCTTGTTTACTTTTAGGTGCACAAGAGAAGAGACATCACCCACAGTACTGCCAGACAGAAGGCCTGTGGACAACGTGATGCATGACTGACTTCGAAACACAGGCATCTCTTCAGCTTGTGAAGCTAAGTGCCACTGCCAACTGACAGCTTCAAGATAGCCCCAAAGAAAGGTGCTGCCAAGAAATTTTTCTGTGGGGAGGAGAAGAAGGAGATTTCCTCCACCTGTGTGCTGACCAGAACCTTTTTTGGCAAACTTGTGCCTGCTGCACCCGCCTATGGCGAGCAAGCTGAGACCAGCATTCCTGCATCAACTGCACCACACCCCAACCTAAACCCAGTAGCGTTTCTGTAAGTGAGGCAGCCACTGCAATCATGTCGACGCAGAGGAGTAGTGACATTGAATTGGATTTTTCCTTTTTGCAAAGTAGTACACAATCGTTTCAGGAAACAGAACCAAGTGGACTGCAGCCACAGCCAGCAATAGCACATTTGCCTGGTGTTGGAGCAGAACAGGAGGTTGAGCTTCCTTCCAAGAAAAAATTTGAACCTCCTCTTTTAGAATCATTGGCTCTCATATCTCCAGCAAGGAAAAGGAAGGGTACTGCTCCACCACTTTCTCCAAGCACCAAATGACCCATATGCTAAAACACCACACAAGTGGGGGGAGCACCTTAAAAAAATTGCTGAACATGGTTGTGGTGGTGAGGAGAGCCAGGGAACATCAGCTACAAGTACAAGTCCAATCACAGTGGAAGGTGATGATGAAGAAGAAGAGGGTGATATCTTCACACAAAACAGCCCTGTCCCCAGCAGTGCACCAGCACATTCACCCAACTCTGCAACTTCATAATGGCACAAGATTCGGAGTGATATAGAGACATCATGGCATTCAGTGACTGCCCAACATGACGCACATTGAGTCTACCACCACTATCTACTTCTCGAACGACGCCTGTGTCAGTGGCCCCAGAAAAGAAGAAAATCAAGGCTACTATTACGGGCATGTTGCGAGCCGAACCACCCAACTGCACGCTTGTACAATGGGAAGCTGGCAAATATGTTAGCGCTGGACCTCCTCACTTTTTCTTTTGTGGAAGGAGTGGGATTCTTAGAATTTGTCCTCAATTATGTAATTTGAGATGTTCCAGTGATGTTATCTATGATGTTGTAGAACAGCTCATGATTGATGTAATATGGGAGGTAATTAGCCATGCATGGTGAGGGCATGAGTTATAGTTTTTTTTTTACAGTTTTATATAGCGCGAACTAGACCCGAGACATCGGGTATCAGAGCGCTTTACATGAGCACCAGTTTCGTTACAGATGAACATATTCATTTTTGTTAGGCACAGGGAGATTAAGTGATTTGCCCAGAATCATGGGATGTTGAGCGTCGTTCCCGAGACTCGAACCCGGTTCCCTAGGTCCGAGGTCGACCGCTCTAGCCATAAGGCTACATCCTCTCCCCAATAGTTACCTAATAGTTATTGATACTAGAGATAACTGTAACTGGTGAAGCTCATGTTATGTTAGCACTGGCATTTTCACTGAACTATAACGTCACTGTAGCCTTTGGTTATTTCAGTGAATTTTATTTTAATGTAAAGTAATATTTTATTACCATATTTAAAGCCAACCCCCGGCCACGCATGGTGTTTGGCCGTGCACAACGTGGGGGAGGGGGGGTTGGCCACAGGGCCTGGCTTCCCTCCCCAAGCCACTATTGGCCCTGGGGACCCCATCCCCCAGGGCCTTTTTTGTTAAAAAGGGGGGGGTGGCCCCGGGGGGGACCCCATCCCCTGTGGCTGAAAAATATACGATTAGAGGAGGGGGGCACTCTGTCCGCCTCCCCAAGTCTGCAAAGGACCTGGAGACCCCATCCCCCAGGGCCAAACATTTATGTTAGGGGAGGTGTTGCATGGCTCACCTCCTCGAGCCCAAATGGGCCCCAGTGCACTCCCAGCCCTGGGGCTCAAGACTGATTATGAGGGAGGGGGTTGCATTGCCCCCATCCTCAAGAAGGCCCCATCCCCCAGGGCCTAATCCGTAATAAGTGGGTGCTCAGTGGAGCATTTTTTGTTTTGCTAATAACTTTGGTGTCATTTGGTGTCATTTGACAAACCTGCACGAAACTTTCCAAAAACATTTCACCCACCTTGGTGCCTTCATGGAAAGTTTCACACTGATCTGTCAAGTGGAGGCCAAGAAAAAGATTGATTTCAATTTTAATTCCCATTGGAAACTTCTCTCTGATACGGAAAAAAATTGGTTGAACTGAATTACACTAACTTTGGCAAAAATATATACAGCAGATGCTTCCAACATTTCTCTTTATTCAGCGAGTGTAACCTCTGACGACACATCACAGAGTGCACTCATGCATATTTGATCATGTATTAAAGCTAATACTAAAAAGGTACCAGTTTACTTGAAGTTTTCACAGGAAATGAAAGTGACCCTGCCCTTAGAGAGATTATGTTAAAGCCTGTGCCTGCTGCTGTCTTGGTGGACGGTATTAAAATCCTCCTGTCTATCAATCACTGGGCAGTGAAATGGAAAGCAGAAATCTATGTAACCATGGCACCCTGCATAATGGAAGCAATTGTACCTGAACCTGAGAAATTGTTATGAAGTGACATAAGTGTCTGGAGTAAGATGATATAAATTTTCGAACAAATTGTTTCCCACTATTCATTCCATGCCAAAGAGAAACTTTGATAGGAGTCCTTTTAAGTGGGTCGAAAGACTCTCTGTCTGCCCTTAGGTAAGACTACAAGAAGCTGTTGGTCAGCAAAAAGAAACAGGTGCAGTATAGATTATAGGACTTTTATTTGTGATGCAAACACAACAGTAAACTGCATATGCCTTAGGGAACTTGGGCCTACTGGTGCTGACATGCCAGCAGTGTGCTTCCACCTATTAAAATTACCAGGCTGCTCCCAGAGGGGGCTGTTTGTGGCTAGTGAGCCATTTGGGATGCCCCTGCGATTGGAGAGGTACTTGACTTGAGAGGAACTGAACGCAGCATGTAAAGCAGCCCTCCAAGCCAAAGGACAGCTTTCTGCTGGTGAATGGCAACTACCTTGAAACGCGTGTCCAGAGGTGCACAGTATTGTCTGCACTGATATTTGATGGCAAACACTTTTAATTGGGAGTACAAACACTACAGTAAACTGCATATTCCATCGTGCACTAGGAGGAGTGGTGCTAATTTATTTGCCAACAGAGTGCTCCTCATCAGCGATAGAATAAAGGAAGATTGAATTGTGGCTTCCCAAGGGTTTTGGAAATTAATTCCCTAGGGTTACCTAGGGTGAGGTAATCGCCTAAATGTGTGTGCATTGGTTCTTGAGTTGGTGGCACACTTCTAGATAACGCTATTCTGTTAGTGAGGATGAGATGGTGAAGCAGAGGACACAGCAGAGGACAATCTAAATCTTAAGGTGTAGAGCTCCCTGATGTGGTCTTTTTATTCCCTAAAGTGGAAAAAGGAGAAGCAAAAATCGAAATTAAGCCACGGTCCCTGTTGTTGCACTGGTGCAGCTTATGAAGCCAAACATAAAATCCACACCCCTAGATCATCTTAATGCAGTATATACACATTCTTCCCTCACACATGTGATCTGCTGCTTTATGATCCTGACAATCCTTTGGCTCATCTAAGGTTAATTGAAGATTATGTAAACCTAGCAGGTTACAAATTGAATGTTCCATATTTAGAAACACCTTCTCCCCTATTGCTCCTGTTTGCCTTAAAAAAACATTTGCCATTTGTGTAATCCCTCAGTTCACACTTCTCTTCTTAAGTATCTAAATTCAGGAATCACAGGATGTCTCCCCTTCGTTGATTCTCTGTAATTTGTGGTCAGGCAGATGCTGAAGGACAATTTCACTGTTGGACTCTTCTATCCTAAGGGTTACATGGCTGTCACTTATGCAACTATAACCGGGGCAGGGAATAAGGGGCTCTGGGGTTAGTTCCCACAGGAGCCCTAGTACTTCTGAAACAGCTTCTCACAGGATCCCACACTAAACCATCTGCAGTGACACAATGTACACAGAAACTCCTTTCAGTAGGCACCCCTCCACTTGGCTATTAGGTAAGGATTTCTCTGGTGTCTGCCTGGGCTTCTCTATTTACTCAGGTGCCTTGGTTCTATGCATCATCCATTTCATTGTCTTAACAACTCAATGGAGTACCATCTGAGTGGCCTGTATCTAAGGAGAGATTGATGCCTTCCCAAGAAGTATTAAAAGGTTGGTAGTTGGTATTAAGGTCTTTAGCCAAAAGACAGAGAATGAGCCAGGACTTCTGAACATGCAGAACTCTTTTGTTTATGTTGAATGAGGCTGAACTGAACTTTGTCATTCTATTAATTAGTGAAATGAACATCCTTAAAATACATAGATGGGAGGGAACCCACCTTGCTACCCCGCTGGTCTATTGCCCATTTTTGCTTCCATGATACTCAGTAGGATTCACGAAGGAGCCATCTGGTGAAGGAAGTTACAGTAAAACCCAAAATCCAAGCTGGCATCATGAAAAAAGCAACATTTTAGAATGTCTGTTATTGGTGATTGTCAGTGATGCAGGACTGGGTAAACAGCACTCCTTTTTTCTCTACAACTCTACAGTGGATGGCCCTTTATGGATGACCAGAATTATTTTCAACCCATGTATCTCATCATTCCCCACTCCAGGTACTTATCAAGGAAGGTCTCATGAGGCATACATGTACTGGCCCAAATCCTCAAAGCAGCCACATATTGGCCTAAAGACTCTACAGAGTCTTGTTTACGCGAATAACAATGGAAACGCTCCAGGACAATACTGGGTTCCTAGGAAAAATGCTGTTATAGTCTCTTTTCCGCTTAAATAAACACATTCCAATCTCCCATACACTTGAATCCTCGCCTGGTGGTTGTGCTACTTGCAGATGGTCAAAAATTATTTGTCCTTCAATCTAAACAGTTGGACAACAGGGCCAGCTGTCCCACTGGAGAATAACCACCTGCATCTATGGCTGTTAAATAATTTTGAAAAGTCCGAGACCATATTTTCCATTCTAATACTGGTTTCCCTGGATTCATTAGAAAATGTGGCGGTTGCTGAACATGACCACTACTAACCATCTTATGAAGCTTCTGTGGTGAGAGATACCCACAACGTAAAGAGTGCCCAGAGAAATATACACGTGACTGCTGAGGCTGCAAAAATCTACAAATCCCAAAATGTTATGCAGCAAAGAAAACTGGATCCAACCTGCTAAATATTTCCCCCAAATGTAAATTTACTGCCTTGCCCCAATCCTTATCAAGCACACTATTTCCTGATGGCTTGCGATGCTCCCACAAAACGAAATCGCTATCTCATCAACGATCTCCGTAATGATCTCACTAAATGCTGAAGGGAAAAAAAACTTGCCCACAACAATACAGTACGCCGCAGTACTGCATGTGAGATAGCCACCACGTCACGTAATCCAATGTGACGTACTGTGTCACAGAAAGACTGGTCTGCTACAATATTTGCTATTGCCCACACAATGGCCACCATGAACATTGTAGCCACACAAAACGTTGCATCCTGACATTGCATGTTGGTTGCTAGAAGGATGACGCACAGGGTAGGCTCCATTCCTCACTCCTTGCCTGAGTAGGCTTCCTCTCAAAAATCACCACCACCTCCGGAGTGACAGCAGGAACAAATTCAACGGGCTCCACTCAGAGTCACAGCAGGAGGAATTTTGGTGGCTTCGTCAAATCTTCACGATGCAGCAAGCGCTTTGCATCACCGCACCCCGCAGTGTCTCCAACTGCCGCTAATGACCAAGCCAATGAGCTGCTTCACTTACTCCCCAGATCGTCACCAAAATGTAACAAGCCCACACGTAGGTATTGGGTACGTTGTAATGTCATTTACTAGACATTAAGCAAGTACAAGAAGCAGGCCCATGAGCTTGCATCCAGGGAGACGGGCTCTGACCATCAACTGCCAACGAGCAGAATCTCAAAGCCAGAATGCATGTAAGCTAACCAAACGACAGCACGCTCACAAACATTATAAATAATTGCAATTTTTGGTAGGCAAGTGTACATAATTAACCAACTAGGCAAGTGTTTACTAATGCAGGTGTCACTGGGTTGCCATTCCCTGACGCTGGCTCTCTTTTACTTTATAGATACCAGGTGCTCACACACCTTGTCCTGGTGATCATATCGATTTGATGAGATCGAAACGCCTTTCGACCACAGATCAATTTGACTCCCCTTTTTATTATATAAATTACTGTAGAAAGGAGTCTAAGCATCTTGTTTTTTTGTATTGTTACATGTTTCTAATAATCTCACTCACCACTGCAGGCTTCTTCACGTAATGTGAGCACCTTATCATGATTTAAAAATTGTTTCAAAAATATATGCAAAGAATAAATTAATTGCATTACGAAGTGAAGTACTGTCCTGCTTCTACACTTACCTGTTATGCATTAGGTTTTGCTGGGTCTTTAAAAAAAATTGTCTAATACCTTTGGCGTTTTCTACACCGTGGAGACCATTTTGCCTCACTGAACCACTGTTGTCGAAATTTGGGGGGTTACCTTGTTCTAGAATATGCACATTTGTAAAAGTGGCATTTTCAGAATTGTGAATAAAAATCCAACTTTACCATTAAAGATGGCTTTTAAGTGCAATTCTTTAGACACCAAACTCTAGCTGTCTCCCTGCTTCCAAAGGAAAATTACCACTAATTAAATGTAGTAAAGGAACCCAATGTTATGCTATTGGAGAGGTAAGCCTCCCAGCAGTGAAAAACAAATTTAGAAGTTTTTCTCTACCAGGACATTTAAAACTTAAAAGTAAATGTCTAACTTTTTAAATACACTGCACCCTGCCCTCTGGGCTGAGTAGGGCCCCCATTGACTTATATGTATTTTTAAAGGGAGGTTTGGCTCCCAGTTCTCTTTATTCTTGGTGTGCACCTTGACATTTTCTGATTCTTTTAGTCTTTCATTGTCAGCAGACCCAATGATTAGCTTTCTTTGCCTACAGTTTCTTTAGTGCCTGATTTATGGTGTATTTTGCCTTATGCTTGTGTTGCCAAAACTTGTTAAGGTGCTGTTGTACTCTGCAAAATTGATTGCCTGACATATGCCTCTTCTTGTATTGAATTTATAAGCTTCTTTGAATCTCTTCAATAAAAAGACTTGAAGTAAAAAGGGAGATTGGGGCCTTGCAAGAGGTTTATCTTACCGGACTAAATGGCAGCTTGAAACTGCACTCACAAGCTGTAATGGCAGGCATGAGACATGTTTAAAGGGCTGCTTAAATGGGTGGCACATTAAGTGCTGCAGGCCCACTAGTAGCATTTAATTTACAGGCCCTGAGTACATGTAGTACCACTTTACTAGAGATTTACAAGTAAATTGAATCTGCCAATTGGGTAACAGCTAGTGCTACCATGTTTAAAGGAGTGAGAGAGCACATGCACTTCAGCATTGGGTAGCAGTGGTAAAGTGTGCAGAGTCCTAAAATCCAACAAAAACGGGTTCAGAAAGCAGGAGCTTGAAGGCAAAAAGTTTGGGGATGGCCGTGCAGAAAGGGCCAAGTCCAAAAGTAACACTATATACTACCTTTAATATTGAGTTTGTTTAAAAACAATATGATGCATTCGAGGTTTAAGTTACTCCAGCATCTATAATCTACATGTTTCAGCCGCAATGTTTGGCCTTCAATGGTCTAGTTGCTTTCTTCAGGACCAGACCTAGATCTCAATTCTCGGTCTCTTACTTGGATTTCATTATTTCCTATTATGTGTGGACTTCGCTCATTCATACTCCTGCCATTCAATCATACACACCTATCCAGAAAATGTTCTTGTCATACGGTTGGTATTTTTTATTTGGTTTACACCAGGGATACATGCGCTCTGACACCTTCGGGTAATGTTCGCGCTATATAAAATCGCATTAAATAAATAAATAAAAATAAAAAAGGGTGTTGTCTTTTCCTGGTAAAATATGCAATTCGGAAGAGGAGTCAACCCTCGATAACACTTCTATTCCCTCCCACACCCTTGATAAGACTGAACCCAAAAGGTACCCAGGAGCACTCTTACCACTAAGGTGTGCACTGAAGTGGCCGCACAGCGAGCCATCTAAGAGTTGTCCCGCTGAGCAGCAAGAGAGCGCTTTATGTTAAGTGGAGAGCAAACAACAAAAGCAAATAAAAGAGAAAGACAGAAGCAGACATGAAAAGCAAGTCTAGGCTTTTAAAGCCATTCGCATCACACTGCCTGTATTTGGTTAAACTCTGCAGTGATTTCACTACATCCTCATACTCTTCTATTCCAGCCCTACACACCACGGCATTACTGCTTATACCTTTATATGAAGGTTAAAAATAAAGTACATTCATTGGTAGTTCTTAACCTGTGATCAAACTATGAGACTTTTTTTGTTTATCCGTGTAATTAACAAATGCCCTGCCTTTCCTTGGTTATATTTAAATTTAAAAGACTTCTTGTGTCAGATTAACTTAACATATGATATGATACATGTATTTATTGAGGTCAGTGCATTAATGTAACTCCTGAAACAATTAAACCAAAAAAAAGCCCTCTATTGTTAAATGGGTGAGAGAAGGAGATGGCATGGGGAGTTCATGAATATTTCAAAAACCATGATAAACTATTACTTTTAATACATGCCATGGGGCGGAACTGACTGGAGCCCGAGATGATGGCGTCTTGAATGTGTTTGTACTAGAAGCTCCAATCCTCTGCCGGCTGGAGTCTCCCCTATGAGCCTCTTCACGATCACAGCACGAATGGGATTGAGCACCAGCACTTTGGGTGTTGTCAGTGACAGCTCTGACAGCAGTCTGGGCAATGCCTCTGAGTTTGCAGCCTCAACAAATTATTCAGCAGCACCTCAGAGCAGAAGTAAGCAGAGGCAGTGCCTGGCATCCCCTCGCACACTGCTGTACAGGCGAGAGCACGAGCAACCTGGAAAGCGCCTGTCCTGGTGGTGCGAAGTTGTCGGATAGGAGGCAGCAAAGATCTGGAATCTCTGGGAACCACTGCTGAACCAGAGCCACAGCTGAACTGGGGGCCAAACCAGTATTTTTTTTTTTTTACAGAGTTTTATATAGCGCGAATTTGACCCGAGGGTTTCGGGTATCAGAGCGCTGTACACGAGCACCAGTTGCGTTACATGAGGACACATTCATTTTTGCCCAGAATCACAGGATGTTGCGCGTCCTTGCCGAGGCTCGAACCCGGTTCCCCAGCTTCGAGGTCGACCGCCGTAGCCGTTAGGCCAACTCATGCTGGAACTCAGGAAGTGCAGCAGGAGTCAGATGTTCTGATCGAGATAAGGCACTATCTCCTGGAGGCCCAACAACGGGTACTGACGGCCAGGTGCCTCGTGGTGCATAGCGCCCACGTCCAGCAGTTGCTACCTACACTCAGAGGTGTGGTGTTGGGCCTCAGGCCCACATGCTGAGAAATGATGGACACTGACACAGCGTAGTCTGGTGCAATAACTGGCCACGAGCACGTGCACCCTGGCCCTTTTATTAACAGGCTCACGTCACTCGTGACGCCTGTGAGGGATGCGTGTGGGGGTGCAAGTGTGCCCACTCCCATCGGGGAGTGGCTACCAACTCTGGGGCCGATTCCGATTCGGGCCGGAAATCTCTCCGACCGAGCCGGACCCGGAGAGATTTCCGACCGAATCGGACCCGTGCAGCCCGACCGAACGAGTACGATGCGCACGCATGCCATCGGACTCGATTCGGTCGGACTCCCATTGAAGTCAATGGGAGCCTGTCGTACAACGCGTACGCGGGCTCCCATTGCCTCAATGGGTGCGAGGCGGACATGGGCGCCCCTACAGCGTGTACGCGGCGAAGCGACTCGCGCCGTACACGCACAGGTAGGGGGACCCATGGGTCCCCCTGTGTGCGACTCGCACGGCTACGCGTACAGGGGTCCGACACGGACCCCCAAAGTACGGCTCCGACTGCTCTTTCGAGCTGGAGTGCGCGGCTCGGTCGGACTGCTCGCGGCGCGCATCGTACTTACCCGGCCGGGGAACGTCTCCATTGCGCGGTGCGAGTCGAGTCCAAGCGAGTCGGTCGGTGCGGTTAGACCCGGGTACGAGTCGGTCGGAGCGGTCGGGACGCCCGGACGAGTCGGTCGGCGATTTCGCATCGTACTCGCTCGTCCGGACGCGCGTACGAATCGGTCGGGAAATAGGGCTCCGAATCGGATCCGGTTAAGCCGAATCCGATTCGGAGCCCTACCGGCCGAGATCGGAATCGGCCCCTCTGTGTCTGTCGAGACACTAGAACGTGTCTCGCAGGACACAACAAGAGGCATGAGTGATCCATGAGGTGCAGTGAGGCAGTTGTTTGCAGTCTGCTGACAGGCTTGTACGTATCCACACTGTAAAGGACTGACACTAGTGCTCCTTTATGATTACAGTGTTTCTTCACTCTAAACTCTTTGGGAGCTGAGAGACAACGGTGTAAAGAGGACTTCTTTAATCCCCTGAGTGGGCCACATGGTACAAGTGAAAGTGACCAACCAGCAGATGCCAGTGAGAAACTAGAGTTTATACCAGGTGAAAGAATCTTGCTGTGATCTATTGACACTTCTCTCGGAGATGACTGAAAGAACAACTTACACTGAAATGCAGTGAAAGAGGTGGAAGATGAGTTGGAGGATTGGCCAAACGACTGGCAGGTGATGAGAGGAGCAAAAAAGCAGGGAAGGGCAGGTTGTGGCATTGGAGTGTCAGATACAGGAATCATCTAATTCTGTGTGAGAGCTGGAAGCTTCCAGGAACAATGAGATTGATGGTATCAAGTTGCTGGACACCATGAGTTATGGGTTGCATGTCCCAAACAGAGTCAACCCAGATGAGGGTGCTGGGTGTCCTCGTGATCGTCTCCAACCTTTTCTGTAGTGAGAGCTACTTCTGCTCAAGGAAAGTCTTCCCGAGCTTCTAGCAAATTTTATAACCGTAAAATAGTGACTACACTATGACCACCCAAAGCAAGATTTTCAGTAGTTACCACCCAAGTATACCAAGTGCGGTTACCAGCAGAAATGCTGGAAAAAAGTTCATCAATATTAAATGCCTCCCTTGACTTATGTAGTAACATTCAAATCTTGACATGCCCAGTGGCACAAAGGACATAAGCACAGCAGTACGTCTCCCCAGCTCAGCTTGAATTATCATTCACCAGTTTCTGAAAATGCACATTTTTCTATCTAATACCACTTTCCACTGTGAGCAAACAAACTCAATTTTCCAGAAGAAAACCCATTTTTGAAAATTAAAACTCCTTTAAAATATCAGTTTTCAGTTTTTGAGAAATGCACAGTCTCAAAACATCAGCTTGTCATTTTCATCATGTACTCCCATGTACAAATGCCTCATATGGACAGACTACTTTGAATTCCCAGGTATTACAGTCATATGCCATGGAGGCTCACCATAGCACCACAGATGCCTGGATTATGCCAGTAATGCCCACCATTATACTAGGGCCACAGTTGTGCCAAGGCTGAAAACCATAAGGATCAGGGATAAGACCATATATCAGTCATGACCATTAATATGCCAGGAATAGGTACATATAGGCCAGTCATGCTCTTTGTAGGTCTATGATGGCTGCCAATATACCACACCTAGACCAAAAATACTAAAATAGTAAGGGATGACCAACATTATGCCAGAAATGGACACAATTATGCCAAAGATAACACTCTTATGATGGGGCTAGCATATATATTTGGCGGTTCTTGGCACCAGGCATAGTTTCAGGAAGCAATAGTGTTTATTACGGAAAAACACATAAATGTTGATGAATCTCTTAGATTTTTCTCTGGTCTGGATCATACCCTGTTCTCCTCAGGTCTTGAGCTGATCATGCATCTGACACATTTTCACTCTGACTCCTGCAGTCCCGCACTTTGGTGGGGAAGCACTGATTACAGCTCAGGCTACTGCTGCCATACTTTTTTGATGGTGCACTGTTCACACACATGTTGTGACTGATAAAGGAGGGACTACAACATGGTCAATCTCCTTGTGGCTTGATTATATTGAGATTGGATACAGACTGTCATGTAGCAGGTCCTATAAGCGGACACAGTGTGTGTTTGAGTGTTAGTATGAGTTACTGTCATACGTTTGGCTGGCTGTCACTCTAAGGGTCTTGAGATGATCAGTGCTGCCTTCTTTAATAGGCACCTCCTCTCTAAATTTGATACTGGGCTTGACTTCACCTCAGAGAGCTACTTTGAAGGTACTGGTGAGCTACCAGTAGCTCCCGAGCTACTCGTTGGAGACGCCTGGTCCAAACTGATCCACTGAGAAAGGAACTATGTACTGTGGTGGGAGAACTGCTAGGTATGGAAGTGGAAGTGATACAACCTGTGGAGGGTGTGTGTGTTCAGACTGCAGACTGAAGGGAAAAGTACTGAGGGTGGCAATTAAGAAGGGTAAAGTAGTGATGAAAGATCCAGGTTTTTTTTCTTCTCCAATCTCAGTCCAGGGTTGTTGATCATGATGGCCAGGTTATGATGGAAATGAAATACAGTTTGATAACAAAGGACATCTTTAGGCTTCGCATTGAGACTGAGGGAGGAGTTAGCTGGCAAGAAATATATGTTCTTGCAGGTGGACTCAGCTAAGAATTGTTTGGAAAATTTGAGTGCAGATAATGTGGGATAATACATAGAGGTGTGGAAGCTGGCTGTAGATTGCTGTTTCTTTTGGTTGTTTCAAAGTGACAAGGCCCATATAGGTCATTGTGAAAAAACAATCAATAAAAGTAGCACAATACCCATTCATTTATTGTTGTATACAGTTAATACACAAATGAAGGATATGACCAAAGCTAATTCCCATAGAGATACTTTTGCTTCACAATGGTTTTATACGGTTTACAAAGAAGCAAGAAGAATATATGCAGTGAGTGCTCAGGGTAATATCTGGACATAAGGTGCTCAAAACTTGTATAAGATGCGCAAATGTAATCACAAGCAAAGAAAGCGGTAATAAGACCAAAAACAACTTCTTATTAGGGGAACAGAGAGATGTATTCCAAACAGAAAATTTCAGGAATGTTTGGAAATTTATATTTGTTTGTATAAAACCTCTCAGTAGTGTCTTTTCTGCTGAAAGGTTAAAGGTGTTTCGAACTTCGTGAAATTATGGGATCATCATCAGGACATAACGGTGAATGAATGAGCCCAAAAAATATAAAAATCTGCATGGAACAAAGATAAGACAATTGTCAACCAGGTGCATTACACTAACTCCAAGTTCAATTATGCAATTTACGTGAGGTCATATCCAAAAGATTTCTTAAATTCTAGAAAACCTAAAATACAGACATACAATTTGTCAAACTTTCTAGATCAGTTAATGAAAGAACTCATGACAGTGTTCATGCAGTGTCACACTAGTAATTGAGATGCACAATTTATTCAAGAAAAAGGAAGAATCCTAACATTAAATACAATTCCATTGAACAAGCCATCAAGAATTGAAAAAGGTACAAATATAAAAGAAGAGCCAAAACTCTCATGAATGGCTCTAACCATAGGACCATTGCATGATGCAGAGTGTTTGCCCACAAAAAAGGTGCAGCTGAAACACCGTAGATATCATACACCTAATTCAGAAACATTAAGAAGTACGAGGGCAAAATTGAGAGTGAGGGGCTGGAAGTGCACAGTGATCACAAAACCAAAATGGTTACCCACCTGGGAGGGTATTCAAGGTACAGTAGATGTAATTGAACAGTGTGGCTTCTAAAATTAGGCCATAAGAAAAATGGGGCAGTGCACCTTAATTTCAAATTAAGCAAGGTATAAGTGGACAAGGGGAGATAAGTTGGGTAAGGGTGTGGATCGGTTAGCCACCCATGGGGGCAATCAAAGCCCAGTTACTGGCAATGCTGGGCAGAGCTGCTACAAGACCTCAGAGCCGCTGTTTCCAAAAAGGAGGGCTGAGAAACTGGTATCAGTCTGTACACAAGGAAACCAAATGATGATGCTAAATGTATATGGAACGAGGGTTTTTTTCGCCTTTGGGACATTAGTGTATTGCCCCACTCCTACTGTGTGCTGCCATATTAAGTACTTTTAATTTAATAGAATCTTACAGGTTTAAAATAAAGTGAGCTGTCTCAAATGCTCTGACCGTAGGGTTCTGTCTTTTGTGCCGGGTCTGGTGTCTTTGAAGATGGGGCACTCGTGACAGAAGCAAGAACAATGGGCTTGGTGGGGGCTTGTGTAGTGTGCATGCCAGGTTGGACATTTGCTCTGCTGTGCCCTGTCTGACGTGCAATAGAGACCTCTCCATTCCTCATTGTATTAGAAGCTGAGTAGAGCAAAGACACAGCCTCCGCCAAAGTCCTATAGAGCGGAGGATTTGCCTGCTCAAACCAATCCTGGTGCTACTGTCATGTTGTTTGCTATTATAAACAGCATGAGTGCATTGTCTGGATTGATTCTGACGGTTGGCCTGTAGTTCCGCGCACATGTGGCAGCAAGGGGTCAGAAAAATTGCAGAACCTCAACTGGTCATTCTAACACCTAGCTTGACTTTATCCCCATATTTGTTTTTATCAAATTATGTTTTATCCTCAACTGAGATTGACATACTAAGAAAAGGACTTCCTTTAGAACCAATGGAACGTACTGATTTACTGACTCTCCTTGAGGAACTTCTTACATTTTTCAGAAGAATCAGTTTAAGAAGATTCTTTTCAGAAACCCTTGATGGACAGTACACTAGTATTACCCAGTCCCGCCCCCATCTTCTTACAATCCACTATCAACCAGTATACCACCAGAAACATTGACATTTGAGAAGTTTATTCTTACTAAAAGTATGAATTCACAACAGTTTTTTGAATATGTTCCTTTAAGTCTCTCGCTGCAAGAGAGAATCTCACTCAACACTTTGAAGCAAAACCATGAAATCATAATCAAATTGTAAATAAGGGTGGTGAGATTGTTACTATGGATCAGGAGCAACCCCACACTGAAATCATATGTCAGTTATATAACACTAACCACTATCTTGCCCTTACCTAGCAACCCTCTACTGTAGATTTAAACCGATATAAAAAGCGTAACCAAAGCAGCCCTTGAAATAGGGATAATCAATCAGAAGGAATATTTGTTCCTGAATAACAATCGTCGCACACCCATTATTTAGACCCTGCCTAAAATACATAAAAATATTAACAACCCCCAGGCAGACCCATTGTTTCAGGCTGCGGGTCAGTTCTCGAACCATTGGGAATGTATATCGATTCATTCATTAAGGATTTTGTACCACACACCCAAACCTTCATTCGAGATAGTATGAACTTAATTTAGACTATTGAGAACTAAGGGGTCGATTACGATGGCGGGCGGACTAAGTCCGCCCGCCATCGCTTTGGCAAAAGGGACCGCCCGCCATAGGTGCGGCGGTCCCGCCATACGAATTAGGATGCGCCCGCCACACTGGCGGGCGGATCCCGTATATTTTACATTGCGGCGGCGGTGCTGCAAGCAGCACCCGCCGCAATGTAAAATAGACATGTCGTGCCTTTACATGCACAACGTGACAGGCACCGCGCGGTGCCTGTCACATTGTACATGCAAATGCAGGGGGGTACCATAGGTACCCCCCATGTGCACCCACCACCCCCCCCAACTATAGGGGGGCCCACTACGGGCCCCCAACAGCAGGCACCGCCAGCCTTTCCATGGCGGCAATGCAGCCATGGAAAGGCTGCTCTCACCCTGCATCGCAATATGGATGGCGGTGTCTTCCAGACACCGCCTCCATATTCAACACGTTTTCCGCCGGTCGACGAGTCGACCGGCGGAAAAGCGGCGGACGGTCTTTCCGTCCGCCGCGGACCCCCAGCCATCATGATATGGCGGGGGTCTTTGCGGTCTGGATGGCGGGCGGATCGCCCCCGCCCGGCCCGGCGGGGGCGATTCGCCCGCCATCGTAATCGGCCCCTTAGATTTTGATACTGACAATGACATCTTAGTGGGATTGGATAGTGAATCATTATACACGAATATCTCACAAAGAGGCGATCTAATCACAATTGAATAACTACTCTTTACTAGATCCAATCCTGTGAGAATATCAACTTCTTTTCTCATAGAATTATTAGAAAAAGCACTTGGGAATATTTTTTTTTAATTGAAGATGCTTTTTATCTCCTCTAAAAGATAGGAGTATCTATGTGTGTATGCTTTGCCACAAATTTTACCATACTGTACGTGGATGATTTTGAACGCAATCACATATTTGCACCCAATAATTAATACTATGAGAGAATCCCCCTCTGGAAACATTACATAGATGACTCTGGAGAGGAGACATAGCTTCATTTACTGATTACATTGATTGGCTTAATCACACACACCAGCATTAGACTTTCATGTTTGAGGTGTTGAAGGACAACCTATGGTTTTTAGATCTTACCATCAAAGTCTGTGACAGCGAATTGGTTAACTCTTTGTAGTGCAACCTGACAGCATGTAACACTCTCCTGCTGTACTTGAGTAATTATCCCATAGGCCTGAAAGATAGACTGCCACCAGGACAGTTCTTATGGATTCGTAGGAATGCAAATGGCGCACTGATTACTTCAGGGAAACTACTGTTTTATGAAACAAAATACAAGACAGAGGATACCCCAGTCGGTTAGGTTCCAGGGCTCTCAAACAAGCTTAGTATTGACCTTGGGCTACACTACTAACCTCTAAAGAAAAAAGAAACAATAATCGTGTCCCATCTTTTATAACACTCAGCCCTCCAGTAACAAGATTAGTAATTAGTAATTAAAAGAAATTGGCCCATTATGAGATTTAAAAATTTCTGAACCCCTGTTATTCTCTTATAAGAGGGGATGATGTGGGACACGAAAGATAATTTAGATGGCAAAAGCATTCCTGTCTCTTGGGGTCTTCCTGCCTTAACCAGACATTTTAAATTCCACAATTGTTCTGTATGCACAAAGAGAATTAACACTAAAGATTTCAACCATGGTACAGTAATACACACACTTAGACAATTCAACAACTGTAATTCTACGAATGTCGTATATGCCATCTGGTGCTCTAATTTGTATATAAGGTCGCACTTTCCCTGTTTGAGCCCGGCGCAACAGGGACAGTGCACCCTATTACATTGAATGTGCTGCCCCCAGGTCAGCCGCGAACTTGCGCTGCTCTGGGGGCAGCGCATTCAGGTGAAAAACGGAGCGGCTTTGATGCAGCCGCTCCATGTTTCACTGGGCAGGTGGCAACCCGCCTGCACTATTAAAGGGGATTAGAGATCCCCTTGCAGGTGGGTGTAGTGAGCGACTGCACTCACCTGCAAGGGTATGTCTGGGGAGTCAATAGGACCCCCTTCCCCCACCCCAGAGGGCTGCTATCAAGGAGCACACTGACAGCTTCGTTCTTTGCCTCTGCGCCCACATCTATAATACGACGTGGGCACAGAGGCAAAGGGATTCCCTCATTTGCATGGGTCCACACCCCACTAACCTGTGCTTAACCCTGGGTAGCTTGGCACTAAAAGCAGTCAGGCTCAACTTAGAGGCAATGTATAAAATATTTATGCAGCACAAGAACAGTAATAATTTGAAAATACAACACAATAAAAATCTCAAACCTATTTAGAAAAATAAAATAAATTATATTAAATTATTTGACACCAAAACAACAAAAATCCAATCAGTAAGAAGATCAAAGCACCTACCGTGGACATCTAGTCATGCAAGACGGATGGAAAATATGGCCAACCATGATGCAGTGTGGTTCGGATATAAGAAGTGGATTGGGCCCGGTCAGTCCTTACCTTTCTACTTAGAAGAAAGCTTGAGAAAAATGACCTGAGAAGGTAAAGTTCAATGGAGCAGTGCTGCAGTAGGTGTCCGAGGAGAGAGCGTCGTCATCGTCAAGGAGATGATATGATAGGGTCAAAGACATTGTGAAAATGTATATATTCTGACTTTTTTGGAAGTTGAAAATCTCCAGCGGGACAAGGCAGAGGGCTGTAGCTGAAGACACTTCCACAAGGTTAGATACCCCTTTGGTGAAGCACCACTGAACAGGATTTGCTGCTGCAGAGAAAACCTTAGCAGAAGAAGCAGCAAAGTCAATCCGACTGGCGATGCACCTTGGGCAGATAGGCAAGCAGGCGGGTCCTGGTCTCCTCCTGATTCTCAGAATGGCCAAACATTTTTTAAGTCCTCAGTTTGAGATTTGGCCATCTGGGCACCTTTAGCACCACAACCAAGGTTCCAGGACTGGTGGGACAGCACTTAGGGTTTCGCGACTCACTCAGGCTAGGTCTAGGTGCGGGTTCAAGATGGTGGGAGCCTTTTGCGTCCCTGTGGCTCTGAACAGGAGGCTAGCAAACTAGTCCTTGGAGTCACTCTGGTAGTTCTGGGTTCAGGTGAAGATGTAGATCTCAACAGCAAGGCTGGTCTCTGAGGGTTTAAAGCAGGCTCCAGGTAGCAATGCAGTCCTTCCAGGTACTGCAAAGCACTCTTGCAAAGTGCACAGCAGGTCACAGCAGCAGGCAGTCCTCTGAGAGTCCTACAGCAGGTCTAGGAGTGAACTGAAGAGTTGGTGTCTGAGAACGTATTTTTATACCATGGTGCCCTCCTTCTGGAAGGTGGGAGAAGTTTCTAGGCAGTGTCTTTAAAGTGCATGGAATTTCCTGACTACCCTTCTTTGGCTCCAAGCTGGCTGCATTGACAATGTGGAGGTGATATGTCTTTTGTGTGAAGGCAGAGAACACCCCATTCAGTTGTTAGTTGGGCTGTGCTCAGCTGTGCCCCCCATCCTGTCTGAAGATGGCCCATTCAGGCACATCAGATCCCTCTATTGGGTGACTGTCTGGGAGGAGTTCACAAAGTCTAATTGTCAGTTACACCCAGTCATGTGACCCAAGACAGGCTGCAGGCACAAAAGGGTTAAGGGCCGGAAAATGCCAGCTTTCTAATGGCATTACAAATTTGCAATCAAAAAACAGACTTTATCTTTAAATAGGGTTTTTCACTACACTTCCAAGACAACAAACATGATATCTGCTTCCAATTGTAAATTACAGCTTATTAAATGTAATGAGGAATCGCCAATGTTATCCTTTGGGAGGGGTACACAGTAGTGGTAAACAAATTTAGGAGTTTTTCACTACCAGGGCATGTGAAACTAAATCGTGTCCAACTTTTAAATTACAAGAAACCCTGCCCTAGGGCCTACCTTAGTGGTAACATATATGTAATAAAAGGGGAGTTTAGGGCTTGGCAAGGGGTTTTATTGCCAAGTCCGCATGGCAGATTAAAACTGAATGCAGGCTGCAGTGGCAGGCCTGGAACATGTTTTAAGGTGCTACTTAAGTGGGTGGTACAATAATTGGTGCAAGGGCACTGGTAGCATTTCATTTAAAGGCCCTGGGTATATGTCATACCACTGTTAAAGGGACTTATATGTAAATTAAATATGGCAATTGTGTATAAGCAAATTTAACTGTGTTTTAGGGTAGTGAACACAAGCACCTGAGCACTGGCTAGCAGTGGTACAGTGCAGAGTCCCAAGGAAAACAAAAGTAAGTCCAGCACAATGGAGGAAGAGAGACAAAATGTTTGGGGGGGGGGAAGACCACTCAAAGGCTGATAGGCCTAACAATCTCTGTGTAATTAACTTGATATTTTGTGTCGACTTACAAGATCTGATACAGTATGGAACTACATTGTGAGCTTTTTCTGGACAGATTATTTCGAATAGGGTCTCCAAATGTAAATGCATGGATTATTTTAAATTTATTCACTTTAGATCTTTATTTCTGGTTAATAGCTATGAATTCTAATTAATTGTATTATTTACTTTTTGTGACTCACTATTGATTTTGTTTCTTAACTTTTATTTATTTTTAACTCTATAATTCATGCATGAGTCGTTCCTGTTTCTTGTCATGCTAGCACTTCCTTGTCTCACTGTTCTGCTTATACCTGCATTTCAGCTATATTGTGGAAATAACTTTTTCATCAGACAAATTGTCCCATTTATATACCCTAGTGGATGTATGCTTCTGAGTCGTCATGTGATTCATGCACTGCTTAGTTAGCTCCCATATCTTGCTTACACTTGACTCACTTCCAGGCCCTGCATTGACCGAATCTATCTGAGCGTTCAAGTTGTTGGATGCTATCGCGTCCTCACGTTCCATATACGCTCAGCATCATCACATGATTTCCTTGAGTACGAACTGGTACCCGTTACTCAGCCCTCCATTTTTGGATACAGTGGGGCCGATTCCGATCTCGGTCGGAGGCGCACCCAATACCATTCGGTCGGGAAAAAAGCCATGCGAGAGCCTGTTTCCCGACCGATCCGTACAGCACACCGAACGAGCAAGTACGATGCGCACAACAGCAAAGAATCCGGCCGAGCCGTACTCACCCAAACCAGGTCCTGTTCTCCGACCGAGGCGAATCCGGAAACGCCGAATCGAGTCGCACGGAAGGAAAAATGCAGCCCCGTCCGGCCGGACAAGTACGATGCGCTTTCCGTACGCGCCGAACCCGTCGCTACGCACGGCACGTCAAAGCATCCGGGAGAGGCGCACATAAGCTCCGATTCGCGCCACAACACGATCCACGGCTCCGAGACGAACACGCCAGCGACGAGGACGAGGCGAAGCGACGAGGACGAGGCGAAGCGACGAGGACGACGCGAAGCAACGAGAAGGACGAACGACACGAACCAACCATGAATCCCTTCGTCCCGATCATACCAATATTCTACATATACTACCGGAACAGGCACGGACGCGTACGGCGCAGAAGGTAAGCCAGACACCAACCACAAAACACATACAACACGTACACGACACATCACACACACACACAGGGATGCAGAATATACTTACACCAGCAACAGCAGCACCATAGGGGCGGGATGCCCATCACCAATGCCACATATGCACACAGGGGCCTGAATGCGCACCACCACCACCACCCCTACCCAGGGGGGGCCGGATGCCTACCACTACTACCACCCTCACCCAGGGTGGGCTGGATGCCTACCACTAGTACCACCCTCACCCAGGGGGGGCAGGATGCCTACCACTACTATCACCCTTAGCCAGGGGGGGCAGGATGCCTACCACTACTACCACCTTCACCCAGGGAGGGCAGGATGCCTACCACTACTACCACCCTCACCCAGGGGGGGCTGGATGCCTACCACTACTACCACCCTAACCCAGGGTGGGCTGGATGCCTACCACTAGTACCACCCTCACCCAGGGGGGGCAGGATGCCTACGACTACTACCACCCTTAGCCAGGGGGGGCAGGATGCCTACCACTACTACCACCTTCACCCAGGGGGGCAGGATGCCTACCACTACTACCACCCTTAGCCAGGGGGGGCAGGATGCCTACCACTACTACCACCCTCACCCAGGGGGGGGCAGGATGCCTACCACTAGTACCACCCTCACCCAGGGGGGGCAGGATGCCTACCACTACTACCACCCTCACCCCGGGGGGGCAGGATGCCTACCACTACTACCACCCTTAGCCAGGGGGGCAGGATGCCTACCACTACTACCACCCTCACCCAGGGGGGCAGGATGCCTACCACTTCTCCCACCCTTAGCCAGGGGGGGCAGGATGCCTACCACTACTACCACACTTAGCCAGGGGGGGTAGGATGCCTACCACTACTACCACCCTCACCCAGGGGGGGCAGGATGCCTACCACTTCTACCACCCTTAGCCAGGGGGGCAGGATGCCTACCACTACTACCACCCTTAGCCAGGGGGGTAGGATGCCTACCACTACTACCACCCTCACCCAGGGGGGCAGGATGCCTACCACTACTACCACCCTTAGCCAGGGGGCAGGATGCCTACCACTACTACCACCCTTAGCCAGGGGGCAGGATGCCTACCACTACTACCACCCTCACCCAGGGGGGCAGAATGCCTACCACTACTACCACCCTTAGCCAGGGGGGCAGGATGCCTACCACTACTACCACCCTTAGCCAGGGGGGCAGGATGCCTACCACTACTACCACCCTCACCCAGGGGGGCAGGATGCCTACCACTACTACCACCCTTAGCCAGGGGGCAGGATGCCTACCACTACTACCACCCTTAGCCAGGGGGGCAGGATGCCTACCACTACTACCACCCTCACCCAGGGGGGCAGGATGCCTACCACTACTACCACCCTTAGCCAGGGGGCAGGATGCCTACCACTACTACCACCCTTAGCCAGGGGGGCAGGATGCCTACCACTACTACCACCCTTAGCCAGGGGGCAGGATGCCTACCACTACTACCACCCTTAGCCAGGGGGCAGGATGCCTACCACTACTACCACCCTCACCCAGGGGGGCAGGATGCCTACCACTACTACCACCCTCAGCCAGGGGGGCAGGATGCCTACCACTACTACCACCCTCACCCAGGGGGGCAGGATGCCTATCACTACTACCACCCTTAGCCAGGGGGGCAGGATGCCTACCACTACTACCACCCTTAGCCAGGGGGCAGGATGCCTACCACTACTACCACCCTCACCCAGGGGGGCAGGATGCCTACCACTACTACCACCCTTAGCCAGGGGGCAGGATGCCTACCACTACTACTACCCTTAGCCAGGGGGGCAGGATGCCTACCACTACTACCACCCTCACCCAGGGGGGCAGGATGCCTACCACTACTACCACCCTTAGCCAGGGGGCAGGATGCCTACCACTACTACCACCCTTAGCCAGGGGGGCAGGATGCCTACCACTACTACCACCCTTAGCCAGGGGGGCAGGATGCCTACCACTACTACCACCCTTAGCCAGGGGGGCAGGATGCCTACCACTACTACCACCCTCACCCAGGGGGGCAGGATGCCTACCACTACTACCACCCTTAGCCAGGGGGGCAGGATGCCTACCACTACTACCACCCTCACCCAGGGGGGAGGATGCCTACCACTACTACCACCCTTAGCCAGGGGGGCAGGATGCCTACCACTACTACCACCCTTAGCCAGGGGGGCAGGATGCCTACCACTACTACCACCCTCACCCAGGGGGCAGGATGCCTACCACTACTACCACCCTTAGCCAGGGGGGCAGGATGCCTACCACTACTACCACCCTCACCCACGGGGGGCAGGATGCCTACCACTACTACCACCCTTAGCCAGGGGGCAGGATGCCTACCACTACTACCACCCTCACCCAGGGGGGCAGGATGCCTACCACTACTACCACCCTTAGCCAGGGGGGCAGGATGCCTACCTCTACTACCACCCTCACCCAGGGGGGCAGGATGCCTACCACTACTACCACCCTCACCCAGGGGGGCAGGATGCCTAGCACTACTACCACCCTCACCCAGGGGGGCAGGATGCCTACCACCACTACCACCCCCACCCATAGGATGGACAATGCATGACACAACCAGCACACCACAACCTAGGGAATGCAAGAAGAAGACATCCCCCCAACACCATGACAAGCGTGTGTAGACTGTGTCAAATCCCTACAACACCGAACATGACTTCTAACCTACAATGTGACCCCCTAGCACATGTGCCACACAAATATGTGTGTGGCACACACAACGCAAGCAGGCCATGACCATTGTGGCAATGGGGTCCAAACCCCCATCATCACAGTGACCAAAAGGTAAGTGTGGGGTCCATAGCTGCAGCACATTTTGAACATTGTGGCAATTGGGTCCAAACCCCCATCATCACAGTGACCAAAAGGCAAGTGTGGGGTCCATAGCTGCAGCACATTTTGAACATTGTGGCAATGGGGTCCAAACCCCCATCATCACAGTGACCAAAAGGTAAGTGTTGACAAAGTAAGAGGTGCAACTGCCAAACTGCATGGATGATTCCTGGTCACAGAACAACAAACACATCAGTGGCAAAGTAGTGTATGTGTCCCATTGCAACATAAATTGGGGAGCCAAATCCTGCAGTGCAAATAAGACATAACTTTGGCCATGTGCAGACAAACAACACCCATGGGGGCTGACACCGTCAACAATCATCAATGACACAATGACAGAAGTGACCATCCGAATGCAGACCCACATATTTGCACCAATGGGCACACACATGCAGATACCCTGTGGAGACTGCAGATGTGAGGCGAACAGATACCATACCATGGCAGCAATGGGACACACAATGAACAATTAGCACCAAATGAGGGCTCCCGTCCCATCAGCCTGGTCATGGAAGTGCCAACGGAATCATCAGCACAGATCCAACACACTTGTATAGCAATGTTGCACTGACAACACAGATGAGTCCTTCCCCATTGATGCCCAAACCTGCATGTTCACTGGAGATGGCCACACGGTCAGGGAAGTAGACGAATAGAACAATGGCAGGCACAACAGATGTGCAGGGGTGGAAGCCACAGATGTGAAGTTGCCAATCTAAGTAGGAAATCTCATTGCCAAATACTGAACACATGACACCCTCAGATGCTGCTATGGATGACATGGATACACCACAGGATAGGACACATTCCCCCTGGACCACATGGGTTCCTACACAGTAACACTTCATTATCATGAGACCAAATATCACCATCACTGCAGCAAGGGCATTGTTACCATCATCAACATCATGTACATCAGAAGCAAAAGCACTAGAGAACAGAAAGTTGCTTTATTCAGCATATGTGGCATTAAAAGTAGAAGTCCGGTAGAACATAAACAAAGGCCAATGGCCAGTCCATCAACAAAGTCACAAGTGGGTGACAGTGGCAGATGCCACCCTACACATGCCTGCACAAAACCAGGGACAATCCACTAGGAGGGGCAACCGGGGGGGGTAGGCCCGGCACCGCAGGGACACATCAGGGCTCACCAGGAGGAAGCAGGGAAGGGGTGGTGGGTGCTGAAGAGCCACTGACAACTGCAGTGGAGGTGTCTGACATGGTGTGTGCCGGCACAACTGGGGGCATGGCTCAGATGTTGTGGGTGCCGGCACGACTGCAGTGGACCCTGCAGATGGAGTGGACAGGTCCGCCACTGCAGTGCCCAAGTCAGACAGGGTGGTAGTGGACTCCACTGCAGTGCCTACCACCAGGGGAGGAGAATGGGGAACAGGCAAGGTGGGCTGGACAGAGGGGGAGGACACCATCACCACATCAGTGGCACAGACAAGCGCAGCGGGGGTGTGGTGCCGGGAGAGCAAGTGGCAGGGGAGAAGGCCGGAGCCTCTTGGGGATGGTATATCTGTGGGTGGGGGAACCTGGGGCAGGGTGTGGTGGGGGCACCTGTGGAGTGGGGGCCTGAGGGATGGAGGAAGGAGACCTGGTGCTTGAGCTGCAGGGCGGCGGCGGGGTCTTGCTCTTAGCACTCCGGGGGGACTTGCGGGTGGGGGCCTCAGTCTGTCTGCTCCTGGGGGAGGGTGTCTGGGGGCGAGGGGCACTCTGCTCCGTGTGGGGGGGCTTCCTCTTCCCCCTGGATGCTGGGGCAGCTGGATCGGAGGGGATGAGGCCGAGGTCACTGAGGAAGAGGCGCTGGGTCTTTGGGGTTGCAGGTGAGGCAAGGGAGGGTGCTTTGGCGGGAGAGGCAACTGAGGACTGTGCAGTGCCCGTGGATGCGTGTGTGTGTACCAGGGCCCCATCCCCTGTGAGTCTGGTTTCAGTCCCCTGACTGTGCGTGCGTGTGCGTTTAGTTTGTGGCGTGTGTGTCTGTGTGCTGGATGTGTGTGTGCTGGTGTGTGCCTGTGCCGGTGTGTGTGTGCTTGGGACGGGCAAGGTGCTGGGGAGTGTGGATGGAGCAGAGGCAGGAGGGGTGAGGGACTGTCTGAGGAGGGACACTGCTGCCGTCAGGGAGGAGTCCATGGACCTGTTGCCCCTCTGTAGGTCAGACATGCCCGATGAGATGCCCTCCATGAACGACACCAGCTGAGTCAACAGTGCGGTGTGCGCATGGAGGACACTCAGCATGGCTGTCTGCCCTACATGGAGCTGGCGAAGGAGGTACACAGACTCCTCACTCAGGGCAGCAGGGGACACAGGGGCAGGGGGTGCGGTGCCTGGGCCAAAGGAGACACGCTCTCGAACATGGGAGCCTCCACGGACCTTGGGAATGGGAGCCGATGGGAGGGCGGTGGTGGTGCTGGTGGTGGCGGGGACAGCAACACTAGCTGGGGTGTGGTGGCTGCTGACACCCGCCTCCACAAGGGAGTCATCCTCCGAGTTGCTCTGGTCCTCAGCTGAGGTGGATGGTGCTGAGGACTCCTCGGTGTGGCTCCCCTCGCCCTCTGTGCCACTGGGTCCCTCCGACCACTCCTCGGCTGCTGACCCAGTCTGGCTCTCTGGCTCCTCCTGGTCCGTGGAGCTGTCCCCTTCCGTGGCCGTGGATGTATCTGCAAACAATGGGGAAACAGACAGACATCAGTCACCTGCACCAAACGCACACACCACTGTGAGCACAGCACATCACAGAGCAAGCCCTGGCATCATTAGTTGTACATTGCTAAAAGTGCCCTAACTGAACAGGAGAAGCCAATTGTCAGTCTGATGCCAAGCATGGCACTCACATCCCACATGGCCTTGCACCCATCTGTCTGGTGTCTGTTGGATTGCAACACCCCAGTGTGGACACATGCACCAAGTACACAGTAGTTGGACAGTGCAGAGGACACGGTGTGGACACATCACAGCTCTTGCCACTGAGTCAGTACAGGTTTCCGGATGAAAGGGATGCCCAGAGTCAAATAGGAAATGCATGTGATGCATACCAGCGACAGACACCATGATGCACCCATGTCCTGATAGCCAGCGCCACTATGGTGTGCATGTAGCACATGTCACTCCCCTGCAGGACCACAAATAAGTTGACACATGCCATGGCAGAGGCATGACTGCTAAGTCATACATCACTGTCTCAGTGATGTATGACTTGGCAGCCAGACAACAACACTATGCACTGTGTCACAATAGTAGGTCATGGGGAATGCAAGTCCTGGAGCTGCACAAGTGCACATGTACATCCCCCACACAACACATCATCTCAACCCTCATCTGTCCAGGTCACACCTATTGGACATATGGGAGACCTGTGACACTACCCTCTGAACCTGAGCCCCTCACAATTTGCTGTGAATGGGGAACAGCTGCCTGAACATCACATTCGCATACCCCAGTCTGCACGGGCAGCTGATCAAACACCTATGTGACACACAAGTATCGTCTCCTATGGTCACATCTCCAGGGGCATGCTGAGCCCCTACCAAGAAACACCCCAGCAGTCCTGGCTACTAATCCACAGCACACTGACACAGAGGCAGACACCGGAGGGGTCAAATCACTGTGCACAATGTGTCAGCTGATACACGGGAGTGGGAGTACAGAGTGCATTGCATGGCCTGGAGTAGGCATGACTGTCCTGCTCCACATGAATGAGGGATGTGCCCTGGACAGTGGATAGCTGGCTATGTATGTGTGACACACGTAATCTGCACACTCCTGGGGCCCAAACATTGTTCCCACACGCTGCATGGGCGTGTGCCACATACCCCAGGCACATGTGGTGGCTCAGCTCAGCAAGTGGACCGCATATCAAAGCAACACGCAGATCACATGTCCAAACCCAGGCGTTGTGTGAACAATGGACCCACCCATGATGCCCACAACAGAGTTAGGGAAACAGATGCAGTCCCCCACCTTTAGTGAAGCAAACTGCAAGGACACAGTCCCAAGTGACACAATTCCCTGAATGTAAGGGCCACACCTGGGTATCAGATGAGCAGTGGGCAGTGCACAATAGAGGGACATGGCTCCTGGACAACATGACTGCTGCACTGTGGCAGTTGAACCAGGCCAGAGGAGGGCACAAAGCATGTAATACAGAGTTCACAGTGCAGTCTTTGACTCACCCCTCCTTGCTGCTGTCTGGCCTTCAGCTGCCCATCCAGGTCTGGAAACACCACCGCCAGGATCTGGAGCATGTGGGGGTCAGGGTCCGTGTTCCGCCCCTCCTGCGAGGAGGCGACAGCTTCAGCTGGACCCGTGCAATCCTCCGGGTCCAGCCCCGAAGGTCCTGCCACCTCTTCTGGCAGTTGCGGATCCGGCGCTTGTAGACCCCCATGGACCGGACAGCCCGGACGATGTCCTTCCAGATTTCCTGCTTCCGATGGGCATTAACCTGTCAGGATGACAAAGTGAAAAGGCCATTACCACACATGCAACATATCCGTGCATGACACAGTTGCATATACATGTCTCAATCACAGGGGCACATGATGTACACAGGCAGTGCAAAGCTGACCATGGACAGTTTGCCAAACGTCACTACATGGTATCATTGCATGGGAAGTAAAACCATGTTCAAATGCACTGTCACTGCACCATACCTGTCCAGTGCAAGTCACTACACACTATGGGGGTGACAACTACTCAGTGAGCCTGCTAGCCAGTGCGTGCAGACTCTCAGCCTTGCCAGTCACACAAAAAGCACATTCAGAAAGGCAGTGCACAGAACACTCACCTGCTCCCCTGGTGTCCCATACAGCTTGCTGTACTGTGGAAGTAGGCTGTCCAGCAGGGCCTGGTTCTCTTCAAGGCTGAAGGCTGGGGCTCTCTCCACAGTACATGCCATTGCAGGGTCCAGAGGGGCAGAGACAGCAGCAGTGCAGTGGCAGATGTCGTCCTGGAGCATGTAGTGCAGGCAAGTGAGCTCTCAGGGGAACAGCCAGCAATATATATGTGCTGGAGAGGCAGATACTGTCCCTTGTGTCCAAAGTGATAGGTCCAAGTCGTTTGCATCTTCTGAATCTGGCCAATCCATGGAATAGCAGCACCAAAACACGCCCACAGCATCCTTCAAATCCTCAACTTCATGACATACATGATTTTGCAACATTGTTGTGGGTGACCAACTGAATTTACAGCAACCGACTCGTTCGAAATTCGAAAACGCGTCCGTTGCCAGGCAAGCCCATTGTCAATGGGTGCGCACCGATCGGTCCATTGCGGTACAACGCGCACAGGGGTACAACGCGTACCCGCACACATTGAATGCAATGGGCCGGCCGGAGGCACCGATCGGTCCATTGCAGTTCAACGCGCACAGGGCTGCACAACGCGTACCCGCACACATTGAATGCAATGGGCCGGCCGGGAGGCACCGATCGGTCCATTGCGGTACAACGCGCACAGGGGTACAACGCGTACCCGCACACATTGAATGCAATGAGCCGGCCGGAGGCACCGATCGGTCCATTGCGGTTCAACGCGCACAGGGGTACAACGAGTACCCGCACACATTGAATGCAATGGGCCGGCCGGAGGCACCGATCGGTCCATTGCGGTACAACGCGCACAGGGGTACAACGCGTACCCGCACACATTGAATGCAATGGGCCGGCCGGAGGCACCGATCGGTCCATTGCAGTTCAACGCGCACAGGGGTACAACGCGTACCCGCACACATTGAATGCAATGGGCCGGCCGGAGGCACCGATCGGTCCATTGCGGTACAACGCATCACTGTACATGTGACTGGCATATGTCAGCATGCCTGTCTCAGATGGACATATGCCAGCCACAGATAGCTCCCAGGGAGTGAGGGGCACACCTACATCACGACAGCCTGTCCAAACCTTATCATAAGGCATGTAAGGATGCATTTCATATTGTGTGTATGTTGGTGTACATGTTGTCCTGTGGGTGTCACCTGTGGGCAGCCACCCCCAGGCTGTGCACGTGTTCATGGGGACAGGATCCTGGGTGTTACGTGTACGTGACCACTGTGATGTGCAACTGTTCATATCTGTGCATGTGCCATGGTCACATTTCACAGTGGTGTATGTGTATGTCATGTCACATACCCCGTGAGTCCCATGTGGGACGGTATGTTTGAGCCAGGGTGTCCCAGTGGCACAATAGTGATGGTCCTCCACAGTCTTTGTGCATGTAGTGTTTACAATGTCTCTGATTTCATGTGCACAATGGGAGACAGTCTCCACATCCACGTTGTGTGTGCATGGACTCTGATGTTGTGCGTGTGTGTCACAGACGTCCATGTCTGTCCTGCCGTGGCAAGTGGTGCCACTACCTGTGGGGGTCATGGTTGTTTTGCTGTGGTGTATACAAGCTACTCCATGTAATGCCAGTGTCCATGTGGCATTACAGGGTCCCTGGGAATGTACCTGTCGTTGAGCTGTGGTGCCTGGGGCACATCTGTCCTCACATGTCACTGTGGGGGGTTATTGTGACACGGCAGCAGGAGATGGGAACTGTGACACGGCCTCATGATATCCAATGGGCCAACCTGGGACTAATTGATGCCACCTGTTGGACCGTGTTGACAGATGTTGGCCATGTATGTACCATACATGTCCTTCCGGTACTGCACACTTCATGTAGTTGTGCCTCATAATGATGTATGTTGGGATCTTGAGTGTGTTCAATGCCGCATATGTGGGGTGACTGACAATCTTGCTTACTTCTCCTCTGCACTGCAGGGCTCCTGCTGTCCATCGGCCATTCCCAGACCTGGCAACGATGGTGGAACGGGACAGCATCCGACGGTACCGCTTCACCAGGCAGCTGATTGAGGATTTGGCAGTGCAGTTGTCCCCACATTTGCAGCCTGGCCGGCCGTATCCTACAGCGCTGACCCCCAAAGTGAAGGTGATGGCAGCCCTACACTTCTTTGCCACTGGTACCTTCCAACATACTGTGGCGACTGCTGGTGGGATGTCACAGACCATGTTCAGCCGTGTGCTCCGCGATGTTTTGGCGGCAATGTTGCTCTTCCTGAACCGGTACATCTATTTCCCTAGACTGCGACGACTCACTGACGTGAAGAGTGACTTTTATGCCCTGGGGAGGATGCCGCATGTAATTGGCTCCATTGATGGGACACATGTGGCTTTGGTACCACCACAGGCCCAGGAGCAGGCCTACAGGAACCGCAAGCACTACCACTCGGTCAATGCACTGGTGGTGTGTCTTGCAGACATGACCATCACACACGTGTGTGCCCGTTTCCCTGGTTCAGCACACGATGCCTTTGTGATGAGGAGTAGTCGCATCCCCAGGATGATGGCACAGATGCAGAACCAGCATGCCTGGCTTGTCGGTGTGTACTGACTTTGTGCCATTGTGTGTGATCTGATCTGTAGTATTCCGCCCACTTTTCCAAGTCAGCTAATGTGCACTTGTCTGTCTGTAGGTGACTCGGGATACCCCAACATGCCGTGGTTGCTGACACCCCTCAGGAACCCTGTGACACCTGCCCAGATGCGCTACAATGAGGCACATGGTCGGACCAGGAGAGTGATTGAGCGGACCTTTGGTCTCCTGAAGAGCCGCTTCCGCTGCCTGGACAAGACCGGAGGGTCCCTCCCATATGCCCCTGCGAAAGTGTGCAAGATTATCATCGTCTGCTGCATGCTCCACAACCTGGCAGTGCGGAAGGAGTTGCCTCTCATCCAGGATGACAATGACCAACATCCGCCACCTGTGGAGGATCCTGGCCTGGACCACGATGCCAGTGACGATGATGATGATGATGGTGACGGTGATGTCCGCACACAGCTCATCACCAACTTCTTTAGCTGAATGTGAGTATCCTGAGGTGTCATGTCAATGATGTGAGTTGGCATGATGTGTGGGTGGTGCTCTGGTGCTGTTGGAGTGTGTCCATGGGCTACTTGACTGGATGTGTGTTGCGATGTGTGGTGACAGGTGGGCTGTCAGGTGTCAGTGTTGACATGCTAACTTGGTTCTGGGTGGGTATCTTGTAACATGTATTGTGCATGAGTTTTGCTGTTCTGTCCTGTACTCCATTGCTTTTGACTGTGTGTCATTTCTGTCCTTCGTAGGGTACTTTCAGATTCGTTTGGTCAACTGTGTCCACCGACGACGTGATTGCACATCCAGGCTGGTAGCTGTTGTGTCCCTACAGGTGATGTGCGCCACACCCATGGACTTCCTTCCGTCTACAGTTGTTGACTGTGTGCCCGCTGCCAGGTGGGGTTACCTTGCATCTGTAGTGGTTACGGCATGTTGCAACTGTGTAATAAACCTGTGCTTCACTTTGTGATGTGCATTGTCTGTGGTCACACATTTGACTGCCATTTGCTTACTGCACCTGTGGGCTACTTGACTACAACTGGGAATGGGTGTGGTGTCTGTGCATTGCACTGTCTTCCCTGGCAACATCAGTGTAGGCAATGAGTCAGATGGCCTAGGTGTGTATGTGTTGTGTAGCCCTGGTGGTGTGTCTCCCTCATGTGTGTCACGTTGCCTGTACTCACATGCCTGTGTTGTCCTTGCTGTTGCAGTTCGCATACACAGTGTAATTTTGCAGTTCATCATCCCCATAACAGCACCCACGTTGGAATCACGACAGAGGCAAGTATGGTGTATTAGTGTGTTTATTGTGATACATTTGTGTTAATAGTGCATAGGATGGGTTGTGCTGTACATAAATCTTGTAATCCCAAGTTCCTAGGTGAATTGAAAGTCCGGGTAGACAGGATCCCCAGTATCGGGGCCACAGTTGTCTGACACATTGGTCCAACTTGTACTCCCCATGCAATGTGTGGGAGTAGTGTTGCCGTCAACAGGGTGAACAGTCTGTGCACAAAGGCGAACATCCAGAACAGGTTCAGGCTTCCTGGGAGTTGCGCTTGGCCATCGGCCTCTCACTTTTCCCTCCTCGGACGACCCCTCTTCTTGGGGGGGGCCCCTCAAGTACAGGCTGCTGCGGTGCAGGGGACTCTCCGCCAGAGTCCTCCTCCCTCCCTGTGGCAGTTGCAGTTTGTTCGGCACCAGATGTTGTTGGCACACAGGGAGGTGTGGACTGGTTGCTGTTCATCTGGCGGAGGCATTGTAAAATGTCCCTGTGCACCGCCGTCATCTCATGCAGTGCATCCCACTTGGACTCCACGCGGGACATGTGTGAGTCCACACGGGACATGTGTGACTCCACGTGGGACATGTGGGAGTCCAAGCGGGCATGATGGGCAGCCTGCTGCTGTTTAATGTCTCTGAGGAGCCCCACTACCTGGCTGAGCTCTCCGGTGCTGGACTGGTACGCATCAGCTATGCGTACCAGTTGTGGGTCATCATGCACACCAGCAACGTCTGCAAGCAGCGACCTCTGTCTCCCACCCCTCCCACCACCCCTGCTGACATGTGCAGTGTGTGCAGTGGCACGCACAGATAACCCTGGTCCACCTTGGGGGTTGGTGGTGGTGGTGGTGTCTATGGCCCCAGGTTGGTCCAGGGTCACTGTGCTGGTGTTGCTCCTTGTTCTGTCCATGTCGGCAGGGATGGTATTCGTGGTGACAGTCGTTGGAGGGGTGGGTGCAGGAGGTGCAGCTGGTGGTCCTGCTGGTGCTGCAGCTGGTGGTCCTGCTGGTGCTGCATGTTGACTTGCACCGGATGTGCCAGGTTGTTCTTCATCGTCCGAGGAGGACAGAGGCTGTACGACGCCAGTGAGCTCGGCATCCTCTTGAGCCTGGGACTGGGACTCCTCAGCGTCTGCTGCTGTGTCCCCATCATCACCTGTTTTTGGGAGACACAAACAATGTATGTCATGTTTCTGCAGGCATCAATGGTTGACACACATGACAGTTGTGACTGTGCCTCTGGGTGCGGGCCTGTACATTGCATTGTCCTAAGTCGTCACAGTCAGGGGTTGATATTGGTGTGGCACATTGTCCTGCATTATTTGGGCATTTCTATGTATTTTCTGGGGTGTGAACATGGTCTGCATTGGTTGTGTTTGGTTGACAGCCGGCCCTCCTTCCCACCCACCCACCCAGTCAGTTATCCCACCATGGAACGTGCTTGCGTTGCAGGGAGTGTAAGTTGTCTCTCAGGATGTCAGTCAGTGGTGTCCTGCTGTTTGTTGGTGCACAGTTGCTAGCAGGGCCTTGTGCTCCCCACAGCAGTAGCCAGTGTCAGCCATCTTGTGAGTCCTTCTCCACTCCCTGTGATGTGAGCATGGTTCATGGTGGTGTTGATGGGACAGTTGTGGGGGTGACCAATATCAGTGACTACGACTCCCATCATGCTATTGCCTCCACCCCCTTCCCAGCATGCCCATGCTTCCTTCCTTTGATTCTGCTTCCCTGTGGGGTGGGCTGGCTGTGCTGACAGGATGGCTGGGAGTGTTGTCCTGGCAGTTGTTTGGCTAAGAGTCCCAAGAGTGTCCCTGTGCTTCACACAACATAACCCAGGGTGGTGGTTCTTTGTGGGATCTTGTGTTAGGTTGGAGGGCATTGCATTCTACCAGGTGGGTACTGTGGAGTTTGTGTTGGGGGTGTGTGAGGGAGGTGCTTGTGACTATGGTTAGTGCTGCAAGTCCTCCTTCCCACCCAGCCAGCCAGCCAGTTATCCCACCATGGAACGTGCTTGCATTGCAGGGAGTGTAAGTTGTCTCTCAGGATGTCAGTCAGTGGTGTCCTGCTGTTTGTTGGTGCACAGTTGCCAGCAGGGCCTTGTGCTCCCCACAGCAGTAGCCAGTGTCAGCCATCTTGTGAGTCCTTCTCCACTCCCTGTGATGTGAGCATGGTTCAGGGTGGTGTTGATGGGACAGTTGTGGGGGTGAGCTATGTCTGTGACTTCGACTCCCATCATGCCATTGCCTCCACCCCACTTCCCAGCATTCCCATACTTACTTGCTTTTGTGTGGAGTTCAGTGTGTGTGGGTGTGAGAGCAATGGCAAGATGGCTGACAGTGGTGTCCTGCTGTTGGTTGGTGTGCAGTACCCAGCATGCCCTTGTGCTCCCCACGACACAGCAACAGTGTCAGACATCTTTGATGGGCCTTTCCACTCTCTGTGGGATGTGCATGCGTGAGTGTGAGCTTGCTGGGCCATGTGGTGGGGGATGTAGAGCTGTGACTACGACTCCCATCATGCTATTGCCTCCTCCCCCTTCCCAGCATGCCCATGCTTCCTTCCTTTTGACTCTGCTTCCCTGTGGGGTGGGCTGGCTGTGCTGACAGGATGGCTGGGAGTGTTGTCCTGGCAGTTGTTTGGCTAAGAGTCCCAAGTGTGTCCCTGTGCTTCACACAACATAACCCAGGGTGGTGGTTCTTTGTGGGATCTTGTGTTAGGATGGGGGCATTGCATTCTACCAGGTGGGTTCTGTGGAGTTTGTGTTGGGGTGTGTGTGAGGGGAGGTGCTTGTGACTATGGTCAGTGCTGCAAGTCCCCCTTCCCACCCAGCTAGCCAGATATCCCACCATGGAACGTGCTTGCATTGCAGGGAGTGTAAGTTGTCTCTCAGGATGTCAGTCAGTGGTGTCCTGCTGTTTGTTGGTGCATAGTTGCCAGCAGGGCCTTGTGCTCCCCACAGCAGTAGCCAGTGTCAGCCATCTTGTGAGTCCTTCTCCACTCCCTGTGATGTGCGCATGGTTCATGGTGGTGTTGATGGGACAGTTGTGGGGGGGCAATATGTGTGACTGCGACTCCCATGATGCTATTGGCTACACTGACTTGGCCAGCATACACAGAATTCCTTCCTTTGAGTGGTCTTCACTGTGTGTTGGTGTTGTTGTGGTGGCTACATGTGTGGATGTGTTTGTTAGTTCTATTTGTGCCACTGCCTAGCTGTAGTTGTAGTTGTGTTTGTACATGTGTTGGCACATTGGATGTGATTTTTTTGATGGCATGTGTTGTGTTTATCTGACTGACATACACATTTTGGGATGATTCTGTTCTGGTTGCTGTGTAATTGCTATGAGTGCATGGTTTGACTCTCCCCTTGACAGTGATGTGTGTGTTTTGTGGCAGTATATTGTGTACATTTGTTGTGTACTCACCAGGCTCTAGGATGTCCTCTAGTCCATATACGCTCACTGGCGGAAGGATGGCCTGCACCTTCTCCTCCCAGGGCCTGAGGTATATTGGCTTGGCAGGAGGGCCACTGCCGGTGTGTTGGCTGTTGATGTAGTCTTTCGTCAGCATTTTCCGTACCCTCCTGCGCACGTCATACCACCTGTTCTGGATGTCGGTCTTTGTGCGCCGACATGGTGATTGGGCGTTCACCCTGTTGATGATCCTCTCCCACATCTTGGTTTTCTGCGACATGGGGGTCTGTTGGACCAGTGTGCCAAACAGCTGTGGCTCCACCCTGAGGATCTCGTCTACCATGACTTCCAATTCACTATCTAGGAACTTGGGATTCTTCTTGGGGGCATGGTGATGGGTGGTGATGGTGGGTGATGTGTGTGTTGGTGTGCAGGTGAGGGTGTGTGAGTGTGTGTTTTGCTGGGTGTATGTGAGGTAGGTATTTGTTGGTGTGCTGATGGTGTGTGGCTTGTGTGAGGGATGAGCTGTGGGTGTGTGGTTGCTTTCTCTTGGGTGCTGGCAGTGGAATGGCATTTGCAAAGGCTCATGGTAGTGATTTGTGTCCTTTATATAGGTGGAGTTGTGGGTGTGTCATTGTTCTCTTTCCCACCCCCAGTATTTATTGGCTTGGTAATTGCTTGTTTGGCCTTTTTTTGGGTGATTTTTCCTTTGTGCTGTTTGTGTATGTTGGAAACGTTCTTGTGACCGAGTCGGACCCTGCATTGGTCTCGTGCGGTGTTCTCCGTTTCGTTCACGCTGTGTTTGTGCAGTTTTCTATGCTGCGTACGCGTCGGTCGCGGTGTATTGTGTTGCTTCGGCTCGGTTTTG